>NW_004624750.1:19898960-20019315 GCF_000247695.1 Heterocephalus glaber | reverse complement strand
GAGAGTCCAGGTGGTTGAGTATCAGATTGTTCCATCTTGTTTCCCTTTGGGGTTGCTGTAGGTGATCTGGAACTCTGTTTTTGAGGCTTTTTTATATGTTTTCTCATTTCCATGGGGAGGGGTGCTTCTGGCGCCCACGTGGCTCACCTCCTGTGCCCTAGGAGCTTGGGATGGCAGTGGGGGAGCTTCCTTCTGGGTTCTGGGACAGGCTCAGCTTCTCTGCCCTAGAAGCTTGGGATAGCGGTGGGGGAGCTTCCTTCTACTACATTTTTTAAATGGATGTATAATGTTAAGTTTCCTAGGTATTTCAAACTTAATTTACCAATTCCAGCTTTTTTTATTTTTGGTGGCAATATGGATTGTTAAAGCTTTTTACTATCAGATAAATTTATTTGCCTAAAATGTCAAAAGATAAAAGGCAAAAGATTCAAGTAATGAAGATGTGCACTGTCTTCTACTTTGTCAGCAAAGCAATTGATTAAAATTTACTTTTAGACTAAATATGTATTGACAACATTTATAAATGGACACATATAAATATTTACAAAACTATTTTAATGCTACTCCTATTTTAAACATTTTAATAGTATCTTCATAACTTCAAAGGATTTATTGTTATATTTATGTCTGTGTTTTTCAGGGAATATAAAATATTCCATAACATTAAATTACTAATAATTTGATTAACTCCCATCATCTTTAACTCATTCATTCATTTTGCCATTTGATTTATAATTTCATAGATGATAATAAGCCATCAGAGAAGTTAGTCAATTCTGAATTTTTCCTTACTTCTTTCTATGAAATACTGCTTAAATATCACTCAGAATGTGTTTTGTTCCTTTCAAATGAGTTAATATCTGGTAGCATTATAATGTATATAGATATATTTTAATGTATACATACATAAAGTAAATTGACTATAGGAACTGAACACATTTTGCACATGATATTTTCATAATAAGTCAAGCCTTCACTCAGTTTTTTGTTTTCTTGATGCTTGGGATCAAACCCAGCTCTGCACACATGCTAGGAAGGCCTTTAGCACCAAGATATGCTCGAAATTGAGAATATATCAATTTCTAGTTCATAATTTCTATCTGGAGATAAAGATAAGTCTGCTTATTAAGAATCTCACATTGTGCCTGAGCTAGCCAAGCAACTCAGTGTTTATTAGTTTGTTCAGACTAGAAATAAATTTTTCATTTCGGTTAAATGTGTGATCTCCACAGTAAAGTTTGTTGTTTAGAAATGAAATAGGTACAGTTCATAAGGACACATTCCAATGACTTTGTTTATTTGGAAAATATTAGTAACTATTTTTATTTTAATAATAATTATCAATATGTATTCATATTTTTCTCAGTATATGAATAACTATTAGGAATTAATTGGGGAATATTTTTGTATTTGCTATGACCCTTGTAATTGGTATGTTTGAACCTGAACCTGTGTTTAAATTTTTAAATTTGAACACAATGCTTTTTGGTTCTTTGTTAAAAGAGCAATGAGAAAGACATTCAGTCTGCTTACTTCTCATTTGACTGGCAGAATGAAGATGCTGTCATTTGACCACCCTAAGCCCTTCCTCCTCCTTGTGGAGTTGCTCTAGAAAGAAGCTCATTAAATCCTAGGGAGACTTCATGATGCTGATTCTACTAGGATGTCCTTAGAAAACCGAGAGAGGGTATTATTCCAAATTTTGTTGCCTGGCTTGCCCCAAACCTCTAACAAATAACAAGGACACAGAAGCACTACACGGCAGACATGCACAGTACCATCACTGCAAAAAGCCAGAGTCTCTCAGACCTCTCAGCTACATCTTCACACACCTAAGTCAGGTGGAAGGCATTTGCTTGCTTTCCAATATATTATGTTTACAAATCTTGGCCATTGTAAATGAAACTGGAAACTAAGACTAGTCATTACTAAGATTTTTCAAACATGTTATTGAATGAATATGCAACAAAATGAAAGGTACTGTTTTGCCTTTTAACAACTGTCTTTTCACCAAAACTCTTTTAGGTATTTTTTTTAACTTTGTGTCCTACTTCTTTGCTCTATTTAATAGTTTTATGTAATGTGGCAGTTACTTTTGCTTTTCTGCATTTCTTCTAACATGAAACACTTTGCACACACTAACAATGACAAACACTGAAGGGACAGTTTGATACAATGTAAAGTCTTCACCATACGACCCTGAACACGCCGGATCATGTCTGATACAATGTACAAGAAATATGACATGTTATTTTTCAGAATCATTCATACTTCATCTAACTAGTAGTTTTCAAATACAAAATCTTGTATTCATGTAATAATCATCATCTTAAGTAGATAGCTTTAATTTATTCAATTTTGCTCAATATATGAACAGGTCTATTAGATAGATAGACAGATAGATAGATAGGTCACTCCATCCATTGTGTTTGAAGAAATGCATGTGTTTTTATAATGATATTTCATGTTACTGTTTATCATCACAACAATTTCTTTACATAACTACATAGCTTATATTTTGTGTTTTCATGTCAAAGGCAGCTTGCATTAAAAATGTTTTTCTTTAATGGAAATTTGTCTAATTTATTTCCTTGACAGACTTCATGTACTATAACTCAAGGAATATTTATTAGTTTATTAATATAATTTATTTTGACATTTTATGCAACTGCTAAAAATTTAGTACCAAGTAAATTATAATTAATAACCAACATGAAAATCCATAGTTATTAAGTTATTTTATAAAAGTTTTTAGATATGATATTATCATATAGTTTAATCACTTTTTCTTTCTTATTTTCATTATGATAGTAAAGATCATTTTTGGGAGACAAATTTCCCTCATTTACTTCCTTTTTGCTCACTATATTTGGTAAGAAATTAAGCATTTGTTAATTCCAAAGAAAAACAATTAATCTGATAATCTAAGACAAGGTGACACAAATCTAAAACAATATTTCACTAATGTAATTTTAATATACTTGTTATTGAAAACAGCATGACTCAAATTAAAATATTCTTTAGTAAGCAGTTATAAATCAATAATTAATGGGTAAAAGTTGTACAAAATTAGAAACTGATATTCTAATGGTAAATATTTTATTATTTTCTGGTTACATAAAGGTACAAAATGTAAACAACATAATTTATGCAGGATATTGTTTGTAGCTCTGACTTACTTGCCATAGTTTTACTTCCTATTGAAGTGGAATAAAAAACTGATAAACTGCATAAAGAGTAATTTTTTTCAAGTGTATATGTTTGAGA
This sequence comes from Heterocephalus glaber, assembly GCF_000247695.1. The sequence continues at coordinate 20,016,048 of NW_004624750.1, read as the reverse complement.
ACTCAGTCCTTTATTTAAATATTTCAGAATTAAATCCTTGCAACATGAAACAGAATCTTTAATTTATAAATAATAAATTCTAGAATTTTTTGCTATATTTCTCTTTATTTCAAAATAAGGTAAGCAATTTTAATTTTCGTAGCCTTTTTATGATTGTACTTGGATTATTTCTAGCAGCTTAAAGGCAAATCAGTACAAATGCTCATCATAGCCAAATATTGCAAATACACATGTACAGATGGCTTACTGCAATACTGATTCCCTACTACATACCACGTGGATAAGTGGGAAGAACAATGTTAAGCAACAGAAAACAATTACCAAAGAATAATGATATATAATTGGGTAGGTTGGCAGGCCAAACAATAATCTAGTGTTTAGGAATTCAAACTTAACTATGAAACTATCAGGAAAAATCAAAGAAAATAAATAAATAACAAATATTACAATCATAGTTGTCTTTGGCAAAGGAGAGGGAGAAATGATGGGAGAGGGGAAGGGAGCTTTTAGAGTTTGGAAATTCCTGATTTATTTATTTGGCTGACGAGTACCTGAATATTTATATGATAAATAGTGAAGTGCATATTTTATTTTGCTAACTTTTTATATATGTTTTCCACAATCATAAAATGATTAAAATACAAGCAAAAGTGAGATGTACCATTCTACTAATATCTAAGGATACCAGAATGTTATAACAACATTTCATGCCATTGAAATATTTTTTATTCTTCTTTTAGATTATAATTTAATTAAATCTGAAACAAACCTTGGTGTTTAATTCTCATGGTTATATGTGGTGTGGGAGGGTGACGGAGAGGAAAAGGAAGAGAGAGAGACAGAGAGAAGGATGAGAAAGAAAAAAAGAAAGAAAGAAAGAAAGAAAGAAAGAAAGAAAGAAAGAAAGAAAAAAAGAAAGAATGAAAGAAAGAAAGAAAGAAAAAGAGAAAGAGAAAGAAAGGAGAAGGGGGAAGGAAGTGGAGAAATTGAGAGGGTGGAACTGAGTGGTGAAGATAGCAGAGCAAAAGAATTAGAGCATGGTGCTGAAGACCTGGAGTTTGGTAGAAGTATTCTCTACAAATTGTTCTTCTCTGTATTGTAGAATCATGTAAAGAAATATAGAGAAAGATGAATTTAGAGCTAGGAACAAAGACACCTTTGTATTATGATTATCATGATGCTAGTGAAAATGTTTTCTACATTCTAATTGTTACCAATAATGCATTAATTTTCCAGAGACCTACTTCTGAGGACTCTTGAGATCCTTTTAATAGTAATACCTCACCCTTTCAGCTCTGCTACAGCTACAGAGATATATTTTACTGGGGTCATTGCTTACTCTTCCTTCAGCAATATTAATTTTTTGCCAAGGATTGCCAAATTTTGTCTATATATAGTTTATTGTACATTTTGGCTGTAAAATAGTCAACTCTTAGGTCCTTTACAGTGGCATACCAGAGCTCTGTACATTTGAGATAACGTACCTGACATTGTTCCTCAAGCTATGGGTGGAAACTGAAACAGCTCTTCACACTTGCTACTCTTGGTTCAAGCTGTTGCACATGGTGTGTCAATAGAAACTGGCCCATTTTAGAGCTATAATAAGACCCTCAAATACTTCTTAATTCTAAGAAGTATGGTTATGTACTGCAGTATTATTCTTTGAAATTTAAAACCACAAATCCACAAAAGCTTAATTTTAAATAAAATATGACTGCACATTATCTTTGGCTGGCCTACCTATGCTTCCTTAGTTGAAGGGAATAAAGAAGTAGAAAACAAAGCCCTTTTATTAGCGAGTTTGGAAAGTGAAGACAACTCTTTTCCATTCAATTCTTTATAAGAAGAGAAGGCGGAAAGATAATGTTAAAGCTGTCAGCAGATGTCTGACCCTTGAAGGAGAGTACTGTTACAATAGAGGAGCTAACAATATCTTCAAAGGTCATCGCGCAAGTCTAAAAATGAGGAACATTTGTCCATTGACTATTTCACTGACCTCCTTTTGGGATTTCTTCTCAAAACTTGGCAGCTCAGAACTTTATTCAGTATTTTGGGTGTCAAATCCCTGCATGATGTACAAGTCAGAAGGTGTTATTATTTGCAAGATATCATCCCCTTTTGGAAGCGGAACTAATATTAAAATGTCAAGTGACTGAAACACTGACTTTAAGAAGCCAAAGTTTAGAGATGAAAAGTGAAGATTTATGTTAAAGAGGACTCACCATGGAGAGCTAGCCGTGGCAGTCATAGTATTTAAAGAGTTAGAATACTTGGAATTAAGCATTTTGTAAAATGAAGGGTTTCATCAGTGCACATGAGATGTTGACATTTTAACTGTGTTTCTTCCATTTTGTTCACAGGCTCACCTTGTAGCAGCATTTGAAAAGAGTTTAGGGAATATGACTGGCCGATTGCAAAGTCTAACGATGACAGCAGAACAGAAGGTATGTTTAGGTATTGTCACTGAGGCTTGAAAGCAGAAGGCACATTTCATAGAACATTTAAATAATACCTGAGATGTTTCCCCTCAAAAACGTAATATGACAGAGCATCCATTGTGTACTAAATTAGAACAAGATAATACCTTTTGTTTTCACATTTTAAATTAAAGTCATGATCAGATTAATCCATATGTGAACACAACGTTTTTTTCTTTGCAATCATTATTTTACTTCTGACTGAAACTATTAAAAGAATACCAAATGTTAAGAAACAGAAACAGTTGTGTAAGAGAGAGAATATTCTTTATTGCAAATTGTTTTCCAGTCGACAAGAATTATACTCTGATAAAAATGTTCACAAATGCATGGTTCATACACGCAGTAAGAAGGCTGAGATACCCAGAAAGCACGTCTGAAGCAAATGTCAGTATTCTATAAAGTGCAGGACTTCAGATCAGGGCATCTGTGACACAGCGCCAGTCCTGTGCTGCTTGGAAGTCATAAGAAATAGCTGTCATCTGTGAATGCTGCCTTTGAAGTAATATTGTTATATAAAAAAACTCAAATATAAATATTAAGAATTCTATGGAATGGGGGAAAGAATATTGAAAAGACAGAATTGAGTTTGCAAAGGGAAATATAAGAATGTCTGTGCTTCCCAGAGAGAGTCTGGCCACTTTCTCTAGGATGACCAGTTAACTGCCTTCTCTAATGTTAGTCCAGTGTCCTATTTGGGTGGTCAGGCAGGTGCAGCCTCTGAAACGTATGGAAACTTTTTATAAAAATTACACACATGTACAATATGGGCAGGTTCCACAGAACTAGGCTAATTCTCAAAGAGATCCAAAATCTAAAAAGTTTTGGATAGTTACAGATTCTGTTCTTATATGTATCCAAGTGATGGCTTTCATTAACTTCTGTAAGGCATATCATTTGCTTTATAAAACTGGCATATATTACCAGTTTTGTAAGTTTATAAAAGTTTTTAAAACTTAATAGTACAATTAAAATATAAAATCTAGAATCTGTATAATTGCCCAGCATAAATATCAAATAATGTTTTAGAATTGTTCTACTTCATAGATTTCTCCTGCCCATGAGAAAATACTGTCCATCCTTTTATAACAGTATGGCTAAAAAGTCTCTTTTTGAGCTTATAAGTTTTTTCTTTTGTCGATAAAAGGGAGGTGTATATTTTAGCACTTCACACTTTAAGATAATTACCCTAAAAAATAGAATTCCAAATTCTTTTAGGGCAGCTAGGTAGAAAAAGATAGACACTGGAACCCAGTAATATTGAGTCCTGGCTGTGTTTCTCAAGAACTGTCTAATCTTGAGCAAGTATATCTTGCCTTTTCTAAACTCAAATTCATAATTATAAAAATAGGATGATAATGACTACATTGTAGACTCACCATAGGAAGAGAGCTATCATGATTATGTTAATGCAGCGTGCAATCAAGAAATGTTTCCTTTATATTGCTCTCATTTTTCCTAAAATTAGATGAATCAAAGCACCATTGAGGATGTGTAAGGCATATTACTGGAAATAAATATTAATATTCAACTGTTGATATCTTTAAAAAATCAAAATTAATTTTTTAAAATTGCTCTTACTCATAATTCCTTCAACTTACATTTATAGGTACAGGTTTGTTAATTTATAATATCTGTAAGTAATACTTGAATATTTAATAATATCTCTATAATACAAAGAATATTATAATTGCATGCTCTTATTTTCTATATGTATAACTTTAAAGTACCATTGCCAAAATTGTGAAATTTTTCTAAAAGAGATTTTGATGTTTCAAATTGACTTTGTTATTTTTTACCAAAAATAAAATCATTCCAGTTGCAAACCATATATACAAAATAATGTTGGTAACTAATTTATTAATCTGAGGTTTATAAATTTGTTTTTTCCATATTGGTGCTGAGAAGCCTATAAATTTACTTGCAGTATATTGTGGTGTAATTCAGCGACAAGATCTAACAAAAAACAGTACATGAAAAACTTAATTGCAATATATGATGCTGTAATTCAGTGACAAACTCTAACAGAAGAAAAGAGCAGATAAATGTATACAACAAAATACTTGAGCCTAGATAATTACTATCACAAAGCAGCGAGCTGAGTCGAATATCAGGAACATGAAGGCACAAAAAGAGATTGCTTGTTGTCTTTTGCTCTCATTTTCTGACCTGATGAGTATAATTTAGATTGAAGAGACAAACTTTTTGGTCTGAAATTCAAGGACAAATGTATTACAGAGGTTCTTGAATTGGGGTCATGGAATAAGAAAAGACAAATTCACTGCTCAGATAGATATTTCTCTAAAAGCTGAGGGCACAACATTTAATCATATTTCAGTAAAGGCATTTCTTCCAGGAGCTGAGATAAAAGGGTATATTGTTCTCTGGTGATCCAGCAATCCTGAGAAAAAGCCTGAGGAATATAGAGCTGAGGTTTTTAACTTCTGTTATTGGAGTTCTATACTTTATTTGCCCATTTTGTCATTCACTAAATATATACTGATCTTCTGCTGTATAAGAAGAAAACATTATAGATAGAAAAATAAGTGGATGAGATGTGAATATATTTTCCTATCTCTACCTGTATCTACAGATAGTATAGATATCTCCTAGAATATAAATCCCATGAGAAATATTACAATATATTCCCTAAAATGTGTATATGACATTATACATTATATATATATTATATACTTCATGAAGAGTGTGATCCTTATATATGAAAATATTCATATTCAAAATATACATGTATGTATATGATATTCCACATGAATTTATTATATATTATATATACAGGATTATATTCTAGTAGATGACAGATATTGATAAAAGTTGATTTAAGACATCATATTACATGAGATGATAAACACTGGTGAAAAAAGTAAAACAGAATGAGTTGATTGGGAAGTTGTATGGGAAGCCAACACATGAAGAAACAAAGACCAAGGTGGCTATATGTGCTTGGTTACATGCTTATGAAATAGATAAACAAAACTATGACTTCAGTCCTGGTCTTCTGGCTCCAAAGAGTGATTTTCAATCATCATATGGCATTAATGACCCATAATTATGTCCAAATTTTAGTTTGACTTATACATCCAAATCACTCCCTTGAATAGTATTCTAACAGTTTTCCTTGTTTCCAGTTGCCATATAACACTGATTCTTTTACCAAATTTGTATGCTAGCATACTTCTGTTACACAATTATAGCATTTTTTAAAAAAGATAGGAGTGAATAACTCAACAGACAGAAAATTATTTTGCCATGAGAAGTACAAATACAATGTCATGAGCTTCTCAAAGGGAGCCAGTGTTTATTCATGTGGGTTACAGAGTAGAGATGGCAGAGAGGATCCTGCTCTGTGGCTTTGGGAGTATGATGAGGATTAATTCAGAGGAAACACAGAATGTATTGCATAGAGGCAGGAACAACCTGAGCACAAGCAGCAAGGAGGAAAATTATGGGAGACGTCACTCAAAGAACTGTGTGCAGGGATTAATTTTCTCAGAGAATGCCAGTTGAGAAAGGCTCTGATACAGATCATTAAAACAGCAAGAATTCTGCAAATATATTTTATGGGTGAAGTTTTTACAGAACTGCTAAATTTTTGTGTTCAAATTTACGAAGATTATACTCATTAAGGAATTTAGAATTCACAAGATATTCAAATTAGATTTGTATAGTTGTCATGCTGGAAAATTAAAATATATTTGGTCTTTAACTCTCCCCATTTTAAGACATTTGTCATCTGGGAGTGTTTTTTAAAAATACATACCTAGACTCAGATAATGTACACATTAATTTTTTAGGGCACAAGAAAATATGAATACCTAATTTTGAATTACTTTTTTTCTATGGGGATTTGGTAAATTTTGCTTATCAGAACCTAGGTGTAGTAGAGAGAGCCAGTTGATGAGAGTAGAAAATTAGCAAGACTTCAAAGTACAGACAAAGGAAGGACTAAGGGAGAGGAATATGAACTGTGTATCAGTGGGAGGAAGTGAAAGTATATGTTGTGGAAATTCTTAAGAGCCTTGCCTAGAAGGTCAAGAAGGTTCAATAAGATATTTTGGCCAAGTTTCTGCCTTTTATCAGTGAGACACATGAAAAAATGGAAGAAATAGTTAGAAACTTAGGTTGAAAAGAACGCCAAGCAAGGTGAATATTCCAAGAAAATATTTAGTTATTTCATTGTGAAGCATTTCAGTATGATCTTCATAAATTATTTAGCTTCAGAGGCATGTAAAAACCTATTCAAGGAGATATTGACTCCCTTTTGATTTTTTTATACCAAAAATTTTCAGATAAAACTGGAATCCTAAATGGTCAGCTGGTGTTGGACCATCATTATCTTGAACGGTTTGTGGGAGAGGGTGAGAAGTATCAAGAAAGTAATGTCTGATCACCTTATTCCCAAAATTTGTGCAGAATTACCCTAGCCCCAATCTTCCCTTTGGTATCTAATGATGACTGTAGGAAGTTGGAAACTACTAAGCTGGGGAAGCAAACTAAATTCGTATTTTTATGACATAATTTTCTTTGAAAGTTTAGTAGTGATTCTCAAAACTGAAATGTCTTCTCTTGGTTGCCTTCAAAATAAAGATATTATATGAAAATATTTCCGATAATCTAAGGATTTTGTAGTAATCTATCTCTAGAACTCATATCTAATCATAATCCTTATTCAAACTCCCACCACAGACAAAAAATAAAAAGAAATTCATATTTGTGTTTGGAAGCAACATTATAATTCCCATGGATTATAGAAACCTTTGAAGAAATACAATTTAAAAAATAAATGTGAATGAGTATAGTTATGAAATAAAAAGAAAATTAAGACTAGAAAACTACTGATAAACAAGCGTCTGCATCACAGTCAAGTTTTACCTCTTTTTTTTTTTTTTTTTTGGTACCAGGGATCGAACTTGGGACCTTGTACTTGCAAGGCAGGCTCTGGAACCACTGAGCTAAATCCCTGGCACAGTCAAGTTTTTATTTAAAATGCTTTATGTTCATCTCTGTAATAGTATTGGGAAAGAAAGCAAGGCAAACCTGACTTTATTGCTATCTAAACTAGATTATTCTGCTTGCATAACCACACTGAGACTTCCTGTTTTTAATAAGTAATAAAGGTTTTGGTGTTTTCACATGGCACCATACTCCCTAGTGGCCACTCTCTTCTAAAAAAATAAAATACTATACAGCAAAGTTGAAGTTTCATATTATTCTTTAATAATATGCAGAACATAGACCAGAACATTTCAACAAAACCATTCCATCATTTGGTGAGGTCATAAGTCAGACAAAAAGACATAATCTCCAACATGTAAGTAAACCAAATATATAGAGGGTCTGAATGTACACAGAAGGGACCTGTGATATTTTCATGACAGAAAAACAGAGGTTTCACAAGTATGGAGATACTTCAGAGTCACCTGTGAGGAATAGGAAGGATATTTAAAACAAAGTGTATGAAAAGGCTCAAAGAGAAGAGACAGTCATAGCTTGAATGACAAGATGAAAGTGGATCTCATTAACTGCAATAAGAAGGAAGAGATTTTTGCAGATATGGGGAAAACTAATGCAGGTTTAGAACGATTATGTCAATCAAGGTAAAATTTAGTTTTCTTTTTAATTAGGACTACAGGTAGTTGCTTATAGTTATAAAGTTCACCTAAACTAAGTTTTTCACAGATGTAATTTTTTCAAATTATATAGAACATAGAATTATTTGGGTTTATTGATCCACACTAGAACCTGCTAATATTTCTTGTTTTCAAAGAAATCTTTAATTTTAGAAATTTTAGAAAGTGATTATGCTTCTGTCATATATTAAACACAATATTCTAAAAAAACCAACATTCCCTAAACATTTCACTTTTAATCATTTAAAAAACAGTTTCTAGAAGAGATTTCTCCAGAAAAGATTACAGTGTAAAGATTATACTGAAATAAGTCAGCTGGTTCAAAATTAAACTCAAATTTTAGACATTTGCATAAGATCTTATTTCTGTTTTGTTCATTTAAAACTACAGCCAAGCAAATTGCAGACCTTCAATCTACATTATGAGCATCATTGGTCTTAAATTCATGGTTGAAAATCTTATTTTAATTAAAACTCAACATGCAACCTAGCATTTATGTTATAAAACTAATATTCACATTATCTGATTCATTAATTATGTAGCATAGGTGCTCTTTTTTATTAAATTCCTGGTAAAAGCAGAATTAATTTGTAGTAAATATTTTACCTCTTAGAAAATTAATTTTAAGTATATAATATATTCAGTTTTGATAAAATTTTCTATTGCTAGTTTGGCAAGGCCCATTATATAGAAATCAGAAAGATTGGAAGAAATAATAAATTGGGTTGGAAAGTTTTCCATAAATATGTTTTCCATTATGACAAATAAGGGCAAATGGATTACAGTCAAGTATTTCATGGCCTACATATAAATTCAAGAGGTTACTATTGATTTCTCAGTATAAGGTTCCTTGATTTATAAGATACTAAAAGTATATTAAGAGAATTAGTTTGTTTTTAAAATCTAGCTGTTCTCTGTTAGAGATACAAACATTATCTAATGAACATAAACATATGAAATGTCAAGTACCTATTCTAAACTTGCATATCATTTCAGTTAGCATTGTGTATTTTTTATTGAGTATCTAAGGTTAGAACATTCACTGGACATTCCCATGTAATAAGAAATTTCATGTAAAGAAAATCCTGCCTTTTTGTTCTATATTCTTGGAGATATTAAGTACAGATAAACTATTCACCAAGGGGTGAGGAGCCCGAACCTGATTGTTTGGCTTTCTGCTAAAGATTCTAGAGAAAATCATGAATGACAAGCACATTATTAAGGAATTTTCCCTCTAAGTGGTCCAGAAAGATCTAGTTTTTAAGATTGCATCACCACCAAGAAACATGCCTCTGATGGAAATATTGTCTAAGCGAACAGTGCACAAGCTACTTTCCTTTTTCTTTTTTTCCCCCAGCTATCTTACCTTCTTCATAAGAAGTAATTTCTAATCAAGTAATTCACTTAAATAACTGTTAAAGACAAGTTGAAATAGTGCTGTGTATTAGGCTATAACTTTAAATTATCCTAAGGTCAATAAGAAAACATTTTATTAAAAATTTGATTTATAAGCTGTTTCTGGTAATTTATTGTTCAAGCACTGTGTATCAGACATAATATTTTTAAAAATATATTCTCGCATTGCTTTGGTTTAGTGAACCTGAGTCCCCATACTGGGAATTTTACTGGGTGAAAAGTTTCAGCATCTAAAACAATCTTCATATGCCAACAGAATTTAGTAAAATGGCCTTTAATAGAAGTGAGTTAGGGATGAGCTTCAGGTTGTACACTTGTGTACAAAGAATCAATTACCAAGTGGAAAATACTTTACATAAAATCTAAAAATCAGTTATTTGACAAAAACTCAAGGTTTCTGGTTAACAGTAAATACAATAAAATGCAATTGTGTAATACCAATATCTAAATATCTAATGTAATCATAGATAATTTTATGAGTTTGGTATCTAAAATCAATGATGTGATATCTTGTTTTGCTTTCTATTGGTCACCTTGGATGTCACCCTTTAAAAGGACTAAAGACCACAACACTTTTATAGGACTATAACTAAGAAAAAAATGTTTTAAAATTTTTCTTTAGCTAAGAAAGAAGTTGGTAGGTAAAATATAACAAGGTCATCCAAGCATCCTTATCTGCAGGAGGTTGGTACTACATAAAATCAAACCCACTTTATAGTGAACTTTGAACATGGGCATTTTATTTTTCTCCACAGATATTAAAACTTCCAAACTGTTTATTCCACAGGAGTCTGAACTTATAGAACTAAGAGAAACCATTGAAATGCTGAAGGCCCAGAACTCTGCTGCCCAGGCGGCCATTCAGGGAGCACTAAATGGTCCAGACCACCCTCCCAAAGGTATATTTAGAAATTTTGCCATTTTTATCCAATATAAAAGCATCTTTTTATTTATGTCATTTTATTTTTTGGTATCAGGGATCGAACTCAGGACCTTGGCACTTGCAAGGCAGGCATGGCACCACTGAGCTAAATCCCTGGCCCTAAAAGCATCTTTTTATTATTTATTATTTACTAGTTAGAGGAAGGCTGCATTACTCAGTAGCACTGCCTTTTAAAATGAGCAAGATAGAATTAATATGATCAGAAGTCTAACTTTGAGAATAATAGCCTTTACTATCAAATAATTTTTAAGTTGACCTTAGTGAATTTATTTCTATAGTCTTACACACATTTTTCCCCGTGGGTGTAGGTGAGTTGATGGTTAATACATGCATTCTGACATCAAGCAAATCAAGGCCAGTAATCAGTATGATAATCCAGATATGTATATAAAATTAAATAGTCAATATCAAAAAAATTTTCAGAATTTCAGTGTCTTCAGTCACTGTTTTTTATTTTTTTTATCAATAATATGTGTTTATGCTACCTAATAAGTACATTCATCTTGGGGAATTGGAAGCAATCACTCTTTAGCCCACTAGTTTGTTGCTTCTGTTTCCTAGCATACCACAACTGTTCTTTCCAGCATCAGTAGTGACTTATGTGACAATTAATAAAACACTTCAAATTCTCGTCGAGTTAGTTATGGAAACTATTTGATACTGATGTCCAATCCTTATTACTTGACCCATTCATTTTTTCTAATATTCACAACAGCATATACTCTTGTTTCTTCTGACAATCCTTTAAAATCTCTTTCAAATGATTTTTTCTTTTGCTTGTTTGTTCGTTTTATGAGATTTGAGGGGGTACATTTCCTCTTTTTCATTGATTTGCTAATTATCAGGGTCCTAAGCTCCTACCATAATGATCCTGAAGCTTTCATTCTGTACATCCTCTGTAAAACAACTCATCTAGTACTCTAGCTATAATTACCATTTTTGTGCTCATAACTGTCAAATCTGTATCTCTCAGCCAGGATTGGGTTCTGAGATACAGACCTATCTATCCAGCCACCCAGGAGAACTTTGGGCTATCGTTGGGTGTCTGTCTGGTACCATAAACTCAACATTTCCAAACTTGAATTTGTCATCTTCTCTCTCAGACCATTTTGTCCTCAGTATTCTTTGCTTAAGTAAATGATATCACCATCCTTCCATATAGCCTCAAATTTAAGTATCATCCATAACTACTCCTCTCCTGGTTCAATAAATGAATGAGTTCTATTGATTCCACCCCTTAAATATCTCTTGGGTTTGTTCACTTTTCTCTGATCCTATTATCATCATCCATCATCTCTTTTCTAAACTATGACCATAGAAGCGTATATAGTCTTCCTTAATTTTAACCCACTTATCAACTATTTTAACTAATTTTAACCCACTTACCAACTATTCTTCATAGCAAAGCCAGAGAAATCATCTAAAAACAGTCTACATGTTTTTTGCCTTTCAGTTGAAATACAAACTTTTTCACATGACATAATCTTTCTTAAACAGCTTTATTAATTCCAAAAGCATCTAGTGATTGCTAATTATGTACCAGATGTTGTTCTTGGCTTTCTTTCTTGCTCTTCTGTTACACTGTATATTCCATATTTCAGCTATTCTAATTTTCTTTCAATTCTTTATATGTAAGTTCTTAAGGCAGTCTGCTCAGTCACCTTGGAAACTTGTACCCTGTTCATTCAGCATAAAACATTTTTGGAAAATTGCGGGAATTAAAATGTTTTCCCCCTAAATTGGATGAGGTTCCCTAACTAGGTTACCAGAAATAGCTGAACTTCCCTTTTAAAATGTACCTTATAGTTCAGTGACTTTAAAGTCTGCTTTTCCTGATTCATGGTAGAAGGGATTGTTTTTTCATCCTAGTGCCTGTGATGATACCTTGCACATAAAAAGGTATTATTCAAATTTTACAGAAAAGAATAACATAATTTAACAAAGTAGTTTATAGTTGAATTCAAAGGTTAAGAAAACAATCATTGGGCCAGGGATTTAGCTCAGTGGTTCCACTGCCTGCCTTGCAAGTGCATGGACCCAAGTTAGATCCCTGGTACCAAAAAAAAAAAAAAAAAGGCTGTGAAGAAAACAATCATTTACTATGAGGTATACTTAAGTTAAAAGACAAACTAGTTTTCTATGGGCTGCTTTTCTTAAGAACTTAGGAACTTTCCATGTGGGGGAGTTGATTTATATGCTGCACGGAAAATTACTGTGTATTTAAAGCTTATCTTAGAGCCATAATAAAGCAGCTTATGTTCTAAATCTTCATGTTGTAAATAGGTCCAGAAGGGATTTAAAAAGACTTAATCCTTTATTTAATACAGCACAAGTCACTGAAGTCAAACTTTCTGGAAGGATTCCTTTTCTCTTAGGCAACAGGTAGCTTAATATATCTGCTAGAATTAAAGACTAGGAATTCTTTGCTCAGAAATGTGGGACAAGTAGTGTGTTAATGAAAAAAAATAATAAATTGTATCTAATGTCAAAAATATTAAAAAGTAATTTTGTCTATTTTAAAACTAAAAAATATTTATAAAGGGTTGACTGTACAGAATATTTAGATTGTCTGAAGAGATACTAATTAATATTAAATTCAGTGAGCTTAAAGTTACTTTTATCATACTGAACACTAATATGTGGACAAAGCAGACAGCTGGACTAGTTGTATACCTTTCCATTGACTTATTCAGGTGATTGGACAGCCTCTAAATTTATATTTTGAAATAATATTAAAATTCAGTTGTTGAGATTTTAACATATTTTTGTTATATAAGTTTTTAACATATGACCTTAGGATAAATATTTAGAATACAACGACACTTCTAAAAACAGATCAAAGGATGACTAAATCACACACAAATTTATTACTTTACCATTCTCTTTTCTCTAAATTTATGCACATTTAAATAAGGTCTGATATATATATGAGAATAAAATAATATCTATCATTTACAAACATATTTAAGTATCTGCTGTTTCCTTTGCACTATTATATCCAAGTAAAAAGATAAAAACGAATGACACTATACCCAAAAGGCTCACACTTCACTGCAGTGAAAGGCATATAGAAATACTATAGCAAAGATAATTATTATGAAACAAAATTGAGAATATGACAATTTTATTTATTTTCCAAATATACTATTGTTTTAAAGTCATTACTTCTGTGTAAACATGGAAGAATTTTCCTTTAAGAATTACCTTTTAAGATATACATAATGATAATGCTCACCATAGGGAATTTATACTTGTACATGATATATCTTGCTTTTTTTTAATCTAAAATGTACCAATAAACGTTTTGCTTAAAAAGAAAGAACTAGCATCATGCTGCACCTATATAGTTGAATAAATAAACATGGATACACAGGAAAAATAAGAACCAATTACCAAGGACAATTCAGCAACATATATTAAATTTCTGTTCATAGCAATTATTCATTAGAAATAATGGTAGATAACTTTAATAAATGAACTGTTAGAATAAATTTTTTCAACAACAACGTATTCATGGCTTACATAATGCCACACTCTGTACAAGGTCTTGGATTTAGGCAGTAATAGCAAACAAAATGAGTTTGGTCTCTGTGTCAATGAAATATTTAGTCTAGTGACTGAGCCGAAAATAGTTCTAAGTCCTGAGATAGACAAGAGTAATGAGTCATAGAGAAAAAGAATCCTGGGGAATCTACTAGAGCTTGAACAATAAGGAAAGAGCTTTCCATGATAGGAACACTTAAGGAGAAATTTGGAGACTATGAAATAATACCGTAAGAACTCAGGAAGAGATGCAAGAAGGGCCTCAAGGCACAACAGTGATTAGTGCATTTACAGAACTGACACAGGAAGATAATGAATAGAGGGGAAATTAGTAAAACATAGTTGGAAAGATAGTACTGACCTGTTTATTACTGGCTTTCTGCCCATATGTTCTGAGTTGGAGCTTTTCTAATCTGGTTAAAATTAGAATCTGTTGAAAGGTCTTAAGTAAGGGAATGAAAATGAAATTTTTCTTCTAAAAAGATTATTCTAGCTCCTGTTTATAGAATGTTTGGAAGGTAAGTAGTATTGCTGTACTTGCTGTACCACAGGTAAGTGATGGTGATGGCCTGATCTGGGGCAGACGTGATGAAGAGGGTGAGAAGTGAAAAGTGAATGAGAGAATAAATACATAACTACAAATTACAGTTTGGAAATAGGGTTCTCCATTTATCAGGTTATTAATATGTATTGGTTAATTCTTCTTCACTAGCTCTATGATGCCCCATAGACTGAATCAAATTTGTACAAGCATTAGAAGGGAATTGTTACAAAAGAGTATTCATTCTCCTAATTTCTGTGATAATATTGAAAGTATTATTTCACTAATCTTTATTGGTAAATGCAGTCATATCTGAAGGTGACTAATATTTCCTAGGAGAATTATTAAACTATGATTATAATAATTTACCTACTTTTAAATTGAGGCTAATAAAAAATAAAGTGCAATGTATTAATTCCAGATATAATTAAAACTCTGGAATTCCCTGATCCTTTATCTATTTATGAAAGTTAATTATTAAGAAAAAGCTAGACAATGCTATATCTTGGTCAGAAAAGCTAAAAACCAACTGCACCAGAAATTTAAAACATTAAAAAATACCTACATATATTCTTCTACTATTTATTCATATGATTTTCATATTAAATGATCAAGGGATATTTTGTTGTTTAATCAAAAGAGAACTATTAGTACTTTGATTCAGGTTTTGAGTTTGGTAATATTTTTAGCATGAAAAAAAATCAATAAATATTTTCAAAAATAATTCTAAGTGACCAAACTCTAGGGAATCTGAAAAATAGCTCTATTTTTCTTCCTATAGAATTTTTCAGCATGAATTTCTTAATGGAAAAATAAATCTATTTATTGTTATGTATGTGTATGAGTGTGGATATATATAAACACACATATATGTATGTGTCTGTATATATATATATATACTTATATCTTAATCATTTTTTTAAACATTCTTTTTTTTTTTTTTTTGGTACCGGGGATCGAACTTGGATCCTTGCTCTTGCGCAGCAGGCGGCGAAACCACTGGGCTAAATCCCCAGCCCCCTTTTTAAACAGTCTTAAAGTAGCCAGTTACAGCCTTATTGTCATGGATCAATAAATTGTCCAACTGGACAGGCTTGATTTTAAACAATTATCTCTAGAGAAACCAATTGAAAATTTATTTTATAGTATTTTTTGACATCCTATAAGTTCTACAGAGAAATCTTTGCTTGGCTAATGTGCATTGATGGCAATTAAATATATTAATAGGAATGTCCTGAAAGCAAATATGACCTTATAAATTCTCAAAGTATCTCACTAAAATTTAATTTCAGCTTAACGAAAGTAGATAAAATTTCAATTTTAATAGCTATGAATGAATCCTGTAAGCTATTTCTATAAGTGATACTTTTAAAATGATTAAATATCAGATGCTATTCTCCTCAAAATATCTTCTGTAACTATAATAGGATCAGCATGCTAGATATTAGAATCAGTCTAGCTCTGAGTTTGACTCCAGTATTTTTCAATTATATGACCGTGTACAAATTATATTTAGTGGTTAAATTCATTTCAACTATTTAAAAATAAAATAAAGGAATTTGAGAACATACGATTGTTAATAGTGTTGCTATTCTAAGTCACTCACAGAGATTGGAGGGGTGTTGAAAGCACTGCATTGTATTAAATATGCTCTCTATTTGATTCACAAATTCAGCCTGCCTAGAGTCTCTTTTGAAGACCTTCTCCTCATTGCCTCTTTGACCTTGGTCAAGTTACTTAACGTATTGCCCTTGCATTTCTTCATCTGTGAGATGATATGCTTATATTTTGGCTCTAACATGGTACAATTCAATGGAATGGAAAGTTAATATACTTGGCTTTGGCAACTTTATTCAAAACATAAAGACAGAGTTAATTCTCATCCTATTATGAATTTCCATTAACTTTGTGGAACTAATCATTTGGAACAAATCATTTTGGAATTGTTGTTTGATCCAGGTATTTAGTACAAATCACTAGCATAGCATTTCATTTTTGGATAAAATTCAGAACTCATTAAACTACCAGTGCTACAGACGCATGAGATTCCCATTGAATCTTAATGTAGATAACTCAGTTAATTAAAGCAAATATGGTTGTACATTATTAAATTTATGAGACCAAAATTGCACTGAAATGATATGTACAAAACCTTGTTGAACTTTATTAGAATATTTTCTCTCAGAAAGCCTCGAGGATTTACCCTTTCAGACTGAGACTCTGAATGAATATGATACTCTCTATCTGTTGATAGATCTCCGCATCAGAAGACAGCATTCCTCTGAAAGTGTTTCTAGTATCAACAGTGCCACCAGCCATTCCAGTATTGGCAGTGGTAATGATGCTGACTCCAAGAAGAAGAAAAAGAAAAATTGGGTAAGCCCTCATCATCCATCTAATTCACTTAGTTTAGGGTTACATAATGACTCAGTCTTCTTTCTTGGTGGCTTTAGACATCTATGGAAGTTTTCAGAGTCCCTTTCAAGTACCTGGCATTCCCAATGCTGCACTTATCCCCGAGCTGGGGAGCAGGGTGCTGAAAAGTGTACATTTTAGAATGGAAAAGTTAAGCAGGTGTTTACTGTCAGAGGGGTAAGGAAGAAGATGTGTTATGATGATAATGATGGTAGTCATAGTGGTGATGGTGGTTGTGGTGATGCTGATGACGGTGGTAAAGAAAAAGGAGACCTGGAGTTGATAAAGAGAGAGAGGAGAACTTGAAAGAACCCTCATCCTTGGGATCCACAGGGCCAACAGTGTGAATAAAGCATTACTGGCTAAGAAACATAAGAAATCAACTGGATTAGTGTCTGCTTGATTTTTTTTTTTTTTTTTTTTTGGCCAAGAGAATATGGTAAAACTATGGAAACTTTAACAAAATTGTGCCTTAAGTTTGCTAGAGATACTTTTCATCATAATTTATGATAATATTAAGCAGTTGTTTAAAAATTGAGGGGAAGACACTATCACTGCAGACAGTTTAAAAACAATGAAGGATTTCTTTTAGTACCATGAAAAAAGAGAGATTTCTAAATAAAATACAACTCTTGATGAAACTCAAAACAAAACGATAAGAGGATTTTACCGGAGTGCTTTTGGTAAATAATGAAAAACAATTATCTTTTTTGTTTTAAAAAATGTTTGTACAGATACTATTTTAAAATACTGATCAGCCTTCATTCCCTTGATTTGTAATTCCACACTCTTTCATGTTTCTGCAAGGTGAACTCTAGAGGAAGTGAGGTGAATATAAACCGTGGACAATTTGGCATGCATCTATACAAAAAAACTCTACCTTGGCATGAATGCTATTCATTTTGGCAGTAGGCTTTTATACCTTTTAAAAACAGATTACCTTGTATGTCTTTTCTTTGTGTCTTTTCATTTTAATCTCAAATTTTAAAGAGAAGTAAAACCACTTTGTGAATAGAGCTGCAGGGGATACCAATTCTGGTTTTGAATAGTCTGGGAATTGAAAATTTGAATAGAAAATCACAATTAATGAAGTGTTAGGTGAATTTGATTTCATTTTGCTTTTTAAGTTTGTACTGTCAGCAGGATATGACTTGATTGTAGCACTAAAGTGGCCATTTAAAACAAATTGCCTTGAAGAGAGAAGCATTGGGAATGGAGATCCCTTCAAGGTACTTAGTTTTAAATGAGTGCTCTGACAGCCATGCCCTTGA
Source organism: Heterocephalus glaber (assembly GCF_000247695.1). The sequence goes on along the minus strand of NW_004624750.1, from coordinate 19,997,794 downwards.
CCTTGCACTATTTCAAAGCCTTCTATGTTTGCGCTGCGCTGCATTAATACAAGGATAAAAGGAAAACACAAAATGCAATGTCTTTTTGTAAAAGATACTGTGCTGCAACTGTTAATACTATGCTTATATATACTGACCCCAGGCAGTGGCTAGGATGGCACCTGCAAACTAACGCCTCAAACAAAACCCACCAAGTGCAAGTAGACAAAAAGGTAATTTTTGTCCTCCTTTCAGCTAAGAAGCTCTTTCAAACAAGCTTTTGGAAAGAAAAAGTCCACCAAGCCTCCTTCCTCACATTCTGACATTGAAGAGCTTACTGATTCATCCCTTCCTGCATCCCCCAAGCTGCCCCATAATGCTGGTGACTGTGGTTCAGCATCTATGAAGCCCTCTCATTCTGCCTCAGCGTAAGTCACTCCCTTTGCAAAATACTGACATGTGTTTTATAAACAACTTCAGGCCAAGCCCATGTTTGTGTTCTAAATGCAATCAGCTGTACTTTTATCACTGCAGCACCATATCTGTACCAATCGCTTTCAAATCTTACTGAGAATCATGGGCAGTGTTTGCTTCATTTTTATTTTTCTTACTAGAGTCAAATGTTTCTTGATCTCATTCTGCACTTTTCTAAATCATGATTTTTCTTTTCACTTTCATTTATCCGTGTATCTAACTGTGCATACATGCAGGTCACCTCTTGTTTGGCCACCAAAGAAACGGCAAAATGGCCCTGTGATCTACAAGCATAGATCCCGGTAAAATGGTGTGATGCATGAAAACTACAAAGATCCAGTTTCTAACCTAGCACTGTTAGCTTTTGCTTTTTGTAAAATCACTTGCATGAATTTCTTCCACAAATTACTCCTCTTTGTATTTTTCAACTAAAATTTAGTTTCTTAAAACCAACCTGTAATTCATTTTTCTTTCATTCTATTAGATAATCTAACATGACTTTCAATCATAACCCAATATTTGGTAGTACAAGAAAGAACACAGTATTTAGGATGTAGAAATGTGCTTTGATGAGATGATTCTCTTTCTTTCACACACTATTTAAATCAGATTTTCCTGTGTAACCCTGACAATGACTATCATAGATCTGTCATATGGAATGGTCACCATTCTTTGGCTACATGATTTCATCGCCCACATGGACAGATACAAGTTATTTATATTCTGTGATCAACAACCTAGTTCTCAAATTTTAAATGGAAAAAGCACTATTCATATGAAACCAATTCTTTTGATAGAAATTTACAAAGCTGTCCACTAAACAAGAAAACAAAGCAATGAAGTTATACTACGTATGACCTTCCAACAGTCCCACCCTGCCTGGTAGTGTGGGCTGGAGTCTGTGTCTTAGCTTCGTCAACTCTGATCTCCTAAATCAGCTGAGCCTAACAAGAAGATGATGTAACACTTACCCATTTTTTAAATGTCTAAAACTAATCTTGCTAATTATTTTCTACAATATTTTATATGGTAACTAACTGGAAGACAGCATTGAGGCAAATAACATTATTGTTTGCAGAATTTTACAAAAGAAGAAATCAACAATTTGAACATGTAATAACTTGGTTTTTCAAAAAAGAATATTTCACACGTTACAAACGGATTTCTAAGTTCCTTGAAAAATATGGAAGGAAATGCAGTAACATTATGATTCATCTGCCCTGTAAATATCAGAAACCTAGGAATTTAGAATATCATTTTATACTATATTTCATAAAAATAGACTGTTTTTAAACCTCAGAGTATAGAAGGAAAGATCAAAAGAAAAGGGCAGCTACTTTCAGTTTTGAACCTATGAATGTGTTACTGTTGCTAAAAGTTTCTATTTTTCTCTAGGTTTTGGCAGTAGCAAATAATTTCTGTACCTGCTGGATAATACTGTAGTTCAGCCTTTAAATGAGGCATTGCTTTTTTGAATCTGCTGGCTTCCCCAGATCACCAATTTTGTGTTTATTTCTTTTTTCAGGATCTGTGAATGCACAGAGGCTGAGGCGGAGATAATTCTGCAGCTGAAAAGTGAGCTCAGAGAAAAGGAATTAAAATTAACAGATATTCGGCTGGAGGCACTCAGCTCCGCTCATCATCTGGATCAGATCCGGGAAGCCATGAACCGGATGCAGGTCAGTCTGAAGCACCTTCAGGAGACAAGATGGAGAGATAAAAACACTGCTTTTTCCTCTTAGTTACTAAACAATAAATTCCACTTTTAAACCTGTATGGAAATGCACTCTGTTTATTCGATCTTCTCACCTTAGAACTTAATACTAAATGAGAAATTTTCTTAAATCCACAGTTGGAAGTGGAAGGACAAAGTGGCCAGTTGTACTCAGATCAAGTACTGTTCAAGATACTTGGACTACTGATTGGGTTCAGACTGTGAGCTAGTTTTACAGAAACAATTCTTCCTCTTCGGTTTTCAATGAATTATCCTTATGTTGGCTGTTTTTAAAAATGCTCTCATTAAATCTGACTTTCAAATATCTTCACCTATTTTCTCTTGAAAAATGAAAATAATGAGGAAACTACAGAAATTCAATACAACTTTTCTGAATATGGAAGTAAAAGTGATTTAGAATGCCACCTGTAAAAGTAAAGCTTTTGTGTTTTTTGGAAGCATCTAAAGGCTAAATTCAGAACCAGACTGTACTCAGACTGTTTTCATTTTATTATTGTGAACCAGTAATCACTTGGTTCTTCGGATGACAGAAATAAGAAAAGCTTACTGCTAGTGCTCACTTTGGCAGCACATATACTAAAAGAAAAGCTCACTGCTGAGCAGATTCAGCTACTACTGTATATATTCATGAAAAGCCTTTTGTTGTTTTATGAGCTGGGTGTTCTCTTTTGGAAAAAAAACTTTTTCATTTGTTAGCTAGGATGCTGAAGTAATTTTAAATCACCTTATTGATATTATTTTTGTTTTGTTCAGTTTCTCTATTCTCCATGAATTCACAGAATTACAAGTGCCATTGTTTGCCAATGAGATTTTAGTATCACTTTAAATTGAAAGTGTTAGGAACTATACAGTTATATTATTCTTAATTCAAATGAGACCATGTCCTGAAAACTTCTCAAAAATACGATAGTTTTAAAAAATTGGATTGCATGTAGCTCAGTGTAGAGTGTTAGCCTCACACAGGTGAGGCCTTGGGTTCTATTCCCAGAACCACAAAAAATATTCCTACTAACAGTAATTCTGTCTGTATTTGTGAATCCAGGAACATAAATGTGAGAGTTAGAAGTGGTTAGCTTTCCTTCTTTCGACGTCAATTCCTTCCATAATTTGTTTATTTAGCATATTATCACATGCTTTATTTAACAGAAAATTAATTAACTCTACCTGAAACCTTGGTGACATTTTCTGAAACTAGCCTCAATTGTTTGATCATGTTTTCCACCTTCATAACAGAACGAAATTGAAATACTGAAGGCTGAAAATGACAGGTTGAAGGCTGAAACTGGCAACACTGCTAAGCCTACTCGGCCTCCGTCGGAGTCCGCCAGCAGCACGTCCTCCTCCTCCTCCCGGCAGTCGCTGGGACTTTCTCTCAACAACCTGAACATCACGGAGTCTGTCACCTCAGGTGATTCACTGTGCTGGCCTGCCCAGCTCAGCATTCCCACGCTCAGCAGGGGTAGGAGAGAGCCAGAATGGGGAGAACCAAATGTTCTAATGTGTATAATGTTAATGTATTAACATTAGCCCTCAGAAAGTCCCATTTTTTTCTTATAAATTAATCTTAATTTTAATTTTGAAAGGATATTCTGTGAATCTTAGAGATACAGATTTCTAATGATTTTTAAAAATCACTTCTGCTTGGGAACTACTTCCTCCATGATTATGAATAGAATGAAGAAAATAATAAATGTTCTCGATGGTGTTCATTAGTTCTCATGAATATAATAACAACTCCATGCCATTTAATAGAGTTACAAAGCCTATTTCTAAATTCGACTGGATGTAACCCTGCATGATGTTATGGAGGGAGAACATAATACTTCTACCTCACCCAGGCTGCAGCTCTATTAAATTTTCAACAGGCAAAAAGATGCTGGATTCTGTTGTATTCAGCAGTACTAATGATGGAACATGGGTACGGTTTTTATTCAATTGCAAACAGAGTCATATGACATAATTTTATCTTAATATCTGATGAAATATTCAATTATAAAATAGAAGTGCTCCTATAGCATTGAATCATGGACGTAAGAGTTTAGGAAATGTTTACATGAGGATCTGTAGTAATTGCGAAGCATAGCCACCAGATGACGCTCAGACACCAATAATATACATGTTCTTGGGTAGATTTAGATTCCATTGTAGAACTGAGACACCTGCTTGGTTGTTTTAAATCATGTGAAGTTAATTATAGGAGGGAAAAGTAGAAGAAAGAGGAAGAAACAGATAAGGGAAAGACACATCTTGCTGACACCAAATATATTTTTAATAAATTACTTCTTTTCAAGTAAGTCATAATTTTTTAAACTGCTATTATGGTATCCTTCATAACATAAAATAAATTTGTACTTACCTTGATCTTATTGCAGAAAGACAAACTGGAACCTCTTGTAATTCAGGAAAACAATATTCATAAACATTTTGGCCCATATCTTATTTTTCCTAAATAAGGTACAGAGAGGACCTTTTCCTTAAATTTTCTGGAATTTTGTTTCTTGTTCTTCCTTCCTTCCTTCCTTCCTTCCTTCCTTCCTTTATTTTTCTTCTGGGAGTTGTTTCCTCGGGTGGCCATCCTGTCAATGTATTGTGAGCAGGGAAGATCCAGAGTAGTTCATGGTGTAATAATCCTCCTAGTGTCAGTAAGAGAATTTAGAATAAGCACACAGCTGAAAGAAATGACAGCAAAACATCCTAAAGAGAGAAGGTAAAGTCCTTTGAAACCTTTATCTCTTATGCTTTTAATAGTAGGTATTGTTTAAGCCCCATTTTGCAGATGAGGAATCCAGCCAGTTAAGCAGTTAACATTTCAGCCTTGATCTGGATGATTCTACTATTAGATTTTTAAACCATTACATTAATTTTGCTTCAAGCCACATAATACAAAAGCCGAGGATAGTCATTCACTCATTTGATAGTTAATATTTACCCCACTTGTCTTAGTTACTTTTCTCTTTGCTGTGACAAAATATCCAAGACCCCAAGTCAAAGGAGGAAAAGTTTATTTCAGCTCACAGTTTGTAGAGGTTTCAGTCTGTAGTCAGTTGCTCCAAGGCAGGATGGCATGGCAGAGGAACATGGCAGAGGAACATGGCAGAGGAGAAACAGTTCATGGCAAGGCAGGCAGAAGGTAGCCAGCCTGCCTTTTCCTTTTCTCCCATCCAGATTAGCAGCCTGGTTGTTGCCACCCCAAATGATACTAATTCCAATGAGTGGACTAATTTAATACCACACACCGTTAGTTCACATTCACACACTCTAATCCAGCCACCTTCAAACTCCCCACCTATGACTGCATGAGGCTTTGGGGGCACATCTAGTTACAAGCCATAACACCATTACTGCCAGGAGAAATTTCGTATTTTAAGTTTAGTTTTCAATAGTTAGTATGACAAGGAAAGAATGACATGTTCCAAGAACACTTGAGCAGATATGGGGAACAGCATTCAGCATGAACACCTTGCCATGTACTACTTACTGGCTACTTCAACATCATTTTATACCACCCCTGCCTTCCTTGACTTCTTACATCAAGACTGTTGAACTTGCCCTCATTGATTGAACCTCTTTCCTTGGCTTTTCAATTGCCTAGTATTTTTCAGCCTTTTGGTATTACTCAAACATCACCTCTTCAAGGAAGCCTTCCAGAGTTACACATCTATTTAGAACTCTCTCCCTTTGATTACTATTTCATTGCCTTTCATTTTAAGCAGAGGACTTAAAACATTCTGATATTATTATGGTAATGATATTTCTGATATTATTATTGATATTACCTTTTTGAAAGTATACATTCTAAAAGAGCAGAGAATTCATTTTTCTTCTCACTTTGGTATTTATTCCCAGTGCCTACCATACTTTTTGATATCTTTTCTCTCTCTCTTTTTTTTGGGGGGGGTACCAGGAATCGAACTCGGGTCCTTGTGCTTGTGAGGCAGGCACCAGAACCACTGAGCTAAATCCCCAGCCCGGTATCTTTTCTCTTAATTAGTATTTGTTAAATATTTATGAGCATTTATATCTTTTATTCTTAATAAGTGCTTGATGAATGTTTATGGATATTTATGAGCAATTGAACAAAACATTGAAGAGGCAATTTGACCATGAACTAAAAGAAGCTTAGGTATGAAGAACCAACAGTAAACTACTCTAAATTTCTAAAATTAGGAACAAAAGAATTAAAATAATACCTAAGGAAGAAGGTGTTTTAAATTGAGATACTTTATGGGGTAGCTTATTGTTATTCATTACATGTACACAATGTATATTAATCAAATCAGGGTGCTAAGAATTTCTGTTTCTTCAGTTGTAATCTGTGTGTGTGTGTGTGTGTGTGTGTGTGTATTTTGTTTTTGGTTTTGCTAGGGTCTGAACCCAGAGCTTTGCACCTACTAAGCTAGCCTCTACCACTGAGGTACAACTGCAGCCCTATTTAAATTTTATTTTGAGGTTGAGTTTCTTCACAAGTTTCCCAGCTGAATTCAAATTTACAATCTTCCTCATTCAGTCTCCCAAGTATCTGGGTTTACAGTATAAGGATTATAGTTACTCTACTGTGCTAAAGAAGAATCAGAAGTAATTCCTCTAGAGTTTGATTTTTTAGTGGAATAGGTAAAAATAAGTAAAGACTTTGTGGATGTTACTCTGCAAAAATAGTTAAACTGTAGTACAGGACATTGCTTTTGATAATTTAAAAATTTCTAGTGAAAATCTTAATATTCCTCAAGCTATAAAGTTATTTTATAACTATATAGTCTTACAGCATAGTTGTATTACTCAGGTTTCTTGCTGATGAGGCACAATACCTGAAACCCACAACTTAAAGGAAGAGAAGTTTAATTTGACTCATGTTTTCAGGAGGTTCAGTCTGTGGTGGGCTGGCTCTAAGACAAAAACTTCATGGCACTGGGATGTGGCAGAGCAAAGCTTCTCAGTGCACAGTGGGCTGGGAAGCAAACCTGGGGAACCATGCCAGAGATGAATAGGACAAGGGCCATTTATAGCTCCCAAGATCATATCTCCATGACCTACCCTATACCTAGGAGCAGGCTTTACTAACCTACTAGGGCTTTTCTTAATCCAGTGAAGTTGACATATCTGCAAAATTACATATGTGCAATTATTAATATAATAGAAACCATTCCATTTTCAGGAGCCCTCTTATTAAATAGTTGTTTGTATGATGTTACAATCATAGCCTTTGTCTCTCTAAAATGAACATCATAGCAATTGAATCAGCTTGTCAACAGGTGCATGTACTCTTTAGCACATAACTAAGTTTTCTTCATCCACAAAACACTGTCTTCGTATTAAGCATGACTCAATAATAGCATCACTGTTGATGGCAAATATATATGGGCATTAATTTGTTATAATATATTTTAGACATCAATCTGTTATATATTTTGAAAATTAATCCTCAGACATATTTAAAAGCTAGCATTTTATTTTTATAATTTTTTAAAGTTTTATTTTGTACATGCTTGTGGTACATAATAAGTACATTCACTGTAGGGGATTGATACATATACATAACACATTTCAATTCTGTTTTTCCCCCTTCCCTCTTTCCCCCTTTTGTTTTTGCAGCATCAGATTCATTTATTTATAAGACCTCATAAAATTGATTATCATATGTACAGATTGCAAACCAGATTAATAGGCCAAAGAACATATAAAACATGTAAGATACTTTTAGATATATTGTCTATGCTGGATTATAATACCTTTTTTCTCTCTCTTTTTTTTCTTGTATATATATATATATTTTTTTCATATAAGAGAAACCATGTAATATTTAAGCTTGTGTGTCTGAATTAAGTTTAGCTAACTTTATCACACTTTTCTTGCTTTCAGACTGTTACTCTCCAAATACTATTTTGGTTTTGCACTTATTAGCCTAAAGGGTACAGGAGAATAATAATTAATATACTTCTATAGGGAGGTATAATTCAATAACTGTATCTAATAATGACAGATATAAGGGAAGAAGTACAACAGCTGCATAGGTACCAAATTCTTGAAAATGATTTCAGTTGACAGTCAATCTCAGCTTCTTTGCATTCTTAAATTACATGGGTATTGAGCTTGGATAGTTTAGTTTCGATAGAACAATTGGGCTGCTGTTCAGTTACAGTTATCATGGTGACTGAATATTGCCCAGGTATTACTCAGACCTGTTTACAATAAGGAAAAAAACATTTCTTACTTCCTCATCTAAAGGCAGTGGCCCAACTTCGGCTGGAAGCAGAAATATGTCCTGAGATAGAGGCGTTAGTCCAATCACATCATTCATCTTTTTTGAAAGCTGAGGTGTTTCAAACCAGTTAGGCTAGAATGGGAAGCAGATTTCCCTGAACAATTTAAACAAAAAACCTGTAAGAAAATAGAAATGATAAACAAATCTGAGCTAATGGTACCCTGTGTTTAATAGATATTTTGCTCGATGATGCTGGTGATACAACTGGACATAAAGATGGCCGCAGTGTGAAGATTATTGTCTCCATAAGCAAGGGCTATGGTCAGGCAAAGGTATTTCTTTAATCTTGTATTCTTTATATAGAAAAATGAGAATGCCTATGAGTTCAAAGTATTTTGTATTTAAATATTCATTCTGCTAGATATCTTATCAGACATTTGCCTTGCTTTTAGCATGATATAAGTAAATTACAAAAGCCTAAAACACAGGGACAATAAAAAATTGCACCACCATATAGCTAAAAATGTGTCTCCTGTATATCACATGGTCATTCTCTGAAAACAATATGAGTTGGCACCCCCCTCGTTTATAAAACTTAGAAAAAGAAATAATTGCACTCTGTTACATAAATACCTTGTTTACTACACTCTTTCAGAGACACCTGTATCTTACAGGTAGTGTTTATGATGTAACTTATCACTAGAGCTATCAATATGACCTTTGTACAATGAGAAGACTATACGGTAAATGTAAATGATACTGTAGACATCAGAAAGACACATATTCTACTGACATCCCCAAAGCAAATCTCTCTGAATGCTCCCTGTCCACATCATTTTTAAGCAAGGTCCTAGCTCATCAGGCTCATCTAACTTGGTAGATTCAAATACTGCCTTCAAATTGGCAATGCCATTTGATTCTACTTCTTCTTTAGAGCTAAAAGGATTTTTTAGGTTGAAATTTTAGCTGAGTAGCCAAGAATACAAATTTGTACTTATGTAATTTTTCTCTGTTAAACAACAATAACAAATCCTTTAGAAATTTAAAATAATTGAAGTACTAATGTTTGAAACTTGACAGAGCACTTGTGAATTTTCACAAAGAGCAAATGTTCCAAGGAATCCAAAGCCATAAACTTTCTGCTTGAGTGGCAGATTTGTGCCTACTTCTCCCAAGTGGGTCTTCACGTGTAATTGTCTTGGTGGAACCTAAACTAACTCTAATTAAAAAGCAGCTGTTCTAAAGTATTGTATACACACCCATTTTGACTTCACTATAAATGTGTTGAAAATAAGTTTTCATTTTCAGAATCATTATAAAAGACAGTGTGTTTGAACACTTTTTTCTCTAGTAAACCTTCTAAGAAAGCAGCCATCTTCGCTTTCTAGTGCTGTCATAACAAAATATTTTAGGAGAGGTAGTTTAAGCAACATAATTGTTTTTTACAGTTTCAGAGACTAACAAAGTCCAAGATCAAGGTTCTGGGCAATTTGCTTTCAAGGCAAGGCTCTCTCCTGAGTTTGTACATGGTCAGCTTCTTGATACATTCTCAAAAGACCTTACCTCAGTGTCTTAGAGGGAGACGAAAAGAGGGCACCCTAATGCCATTATTCTTTTCACAAAAGCCTCACACCCTTAACTCACACTCTAGCTAATCTAACTAATCTAACTCTAATGAACTCCTAAAGGCTTTATCTTCAAATATCAGCCCATTGAAAGTTAGGACTTTAGCATATGAGTGGGTGAGGGGGGTGGGAAGGACTACAAACATTTAGCCCACAATAGGAGAAAGAGAAAAAAAACCCACAGTCTTTCAGCTATGAATTTCTCAACTATTTCTGGAAAAAGTGTTGGCTTCTAAGTTAGGTTATATCTCATTAATGATGGTAATTATTTAAATTTATAGGGTTAATGAAGAAATTGAGAATGTGAGCCAGCTAAGTGGTTTACCAGAGGTCACATTTCTTCATTAGATGATAGAAATTGTGTGTTGTAGAATTTATGTTGTATAATACTTGGTCAGTGCCTACTACCCTTTAATGGCCATTTAATTGGTGACTAGAAATAGGATTGTAATGTAATAAATAATTGTATCTACAGGTATAGTAGTCATTATTTCATGTAACTATTTCCAATCTACATAAAAGAAACCAGTTAAACTATACATTCTAAGCTGTTTACATTTCTAGTACTTCTAGAAATTCCTCAAAATTCCATCCTATTAAACTATAAAGTTGAGACCATTATATTATAAAAATATAATAGTTTACTTTGTTAAATGAGTCCTGTAATTTTCTCTGGCAAGTTCTTCTCAATGGTATGTTTTCTGATAAATTCAAAATTAGTTCTGCTTGTAAATTTGAAAATATCATACTACCATTAATTATATTTCTTAAAGCTGGATTGGATTAAAATTTAAAAATGAAAAACCTGAATATTGGGCTTATTAAAGATAAGATCATAAAATTGTAGGTGAAGTTCTAGGATTTAGATAATCTAGTGCTATATTGTTTTTCTTGCCCTTTTCCTCCTACCAAGTTCCTTTGTTAGGAATGGACCCACAGCATTAAAATGCAAAGCTATTCTTTCTGTTTTCTTTCCTCTTTCTCTGCTACTGAATATGTCATAAATCAGTTTTTCTTAACAAACCACTTCATCTAATCTCTTGCTTGCTAATGTTGCTATTGCTGTTACTTTATTTATTTGGTTCTTTTATTTACTGAGCTATCCTTTATTATATAACCCACTGTATCTGTTAAAATAGAACACACAACCACGGGCTTAATGAATTCTAGTTCAAATGAATTCTTCAGTAATCACCAATTACATTATTAAGTTTTAGTAGAAAATATGCCAATAAAATAAGATACATAATTGGGTTTTAGCTTACTTTATTTTGTTCTGATTAAGGGTCAGAAGTCTCAGGAATATTTGATTGGATCCATTGGGGTTAGTGGAAAAACCAAATGGGATGTCTTAGACGGTGTAATTAGACGACTCTTTAAGGTAAGTCATACAAGATATCCTGATACTACTTTTCATGTGTTTCTTTTTAGATGATATCCTTAACTCTAACAGTGTAAATATTTCTGATTGTCTTATTTATTTAAACTAGAGAAAGCTTTCTCTTCTTCTTTTTTTTTTTTTTTTTTGGTACCGGGGAACGAACTTGGGTCCTTTTGCTTGCAAGGCAAGCGGCAGAACCACTGAGCTAAATCCCCGGCCTGAAAGCTTTCTCTTGTTGTACTGCTTGAAATTATCAATTCTTGTATTACTCATCTCTAAAATTTGTTACATCTATCTTTATCTCCTCATGAGTTTTATGTTTATTATAGATGGTTGGACCTTTATTTCATCTTAATTTTTGTGTGTGTGCACTGTTTCAGGAATATGTATTTCGAATTGATACAACTTCTAGCCTTGGTCTGAGCTCTGACTGCATTGCTAATTATTGCATAGGAGACTTAATTAGATTCCATAACTTAGAAGTGCCTGAGCTGCTGCCTTGTGGGTATCTTGTTGGAGATAATAACACCATCACTGTGAACTTAAAAGGTAAAAATGAAAGTGAAAAGAAAGCACAATTGTAACTGTTTACCAAAATCTTCCCCCTTTTTTTCAGTTTCCCTTTAAATTTTCATGTTCATAAATTATGTAGCCCCTTTGATAATTTTGGTATGGAATGGCCATGTTGATTTTTTAAAGAATTAAAATCTTACTAATAATGCTAAAATACAAGGAAATTAATTTTTTTGAACTCTGAGATGTGAAACAAAACACAATTCTGAGTATTCACTAAGACTGGCAAAAAAGATGTGATTTAGGAAATTTTAAATTTCTAGATTTTTCTCCATTCTCACCTTTGACTAGAAGAGCACTCAAAATCTTTTTTATTCCAAGTAATACATTTATCACTATATCTTTTATTTAAAAACATGTATACTCAGTAAATAACCACTAGGGATAGAAAATGGAAGTTAAAAATCAGGAATAAGAAGTACTTCTTTCTTTGCTTTGGTTGATGTGATTGATTATAGGCTATTGTAACACCTGACATATTCATGTCTCCGTAATTCCCTGTTTGTATGTGTTTGAGAATCACAGTGAATTTATATAAACTGTATTAATACAGGAATTCATCAATATTTGATTTTATGATGAAGATAATTGCATTAGTGAAAGGAGATATACTGTTGGTTCCTTCCTAATTCCTTGCTAAATGTCAGAATTTGTATTCTTCAAAAGCTTAAGTGGTTGTACAGCTGGGATGTATAATGAGAAATAGATGGTAATAAAGAGAAAGGAAAAGGTTAAACAAAAAGATAACACACAGTGACACATGGACATATTACATAAACTTCATATTTATTCTTAACAAAACTAACCACTTCCAAAGGAAGGGAATATTTTGTATTAGAATTTATAATGCTTTCATTTCTCTCTGCAAACATAAGTGGAAAACATGAAGTAGTCAGCAGAGGCAAGCCTGAACAAAAGGAAGCAGTTTTCTTTCATTTGGATCTTCACGCTGCCTTCATCCTGATATATTTTTTCTATCTAAAAATGTCCACATTTGTGGGATAGAAATACCTAAAAATTATTCTTTATGGACTGCATTCCTTTGACTAATGAAGTTCTGTTGCTGGTTGACACCATATTTTTTATTCTAGCTTATGGAAAACAAGAAGGCCTACTACTTTCTTTGTTTTCTTCCTTCAGGAGTAGAAGAAAACAGTTTGGATAGTTTTGTTTTTGATACACTGATTCCTAAACCAATTACCCAAAGGTACTTTAACTTGTTGATGGAGCATCACAGAATTATACTCTCAGGACCAAGTGGTACTGGAAAGACCTATTTAGCAAATAAACTTGCTGAATATGTTATAACCAAATCTGGGAGGAAAAAAACAGAGGATGCTATTGCCACTTTTAATGTGGACCACAAGTCAAGTAAGGTAAGTCACAGAGTCCTAAGAGAACAGCTGTTATTTATCTACAAGTGTCTTAAGTAATCAAGTTTTAAGGGTGTATGACATTTCATATTGTACAAGGAAAAATATCTGTCTCTTCACTAAACCTATAATCTGGTAAGGGAACAAATTTTCTTTATAAATTTGGAGAAAGATACTGTTTGTTTTCAATAATAATAATAATAATAATAATAATAATTAGTTACCAGGTACTCTAAAGGCATTGGGATAGTACAGACTAAAACAACAGAGCCCTTGTTGTCTGGTTTTTCTTAGATAACCATTTAGGAGGTACTGGAGTAGATTGATGTGTGTACAGTGCTATGGGAGAAACAGAAAAACATGACACATCCAGTAATCAGTGTTTTATAAAAAGGCAATACTAGGTCTGAGTATCAGTAGATAAGTCAAAATTCACTGGAACTTTGCAGCAATGGAGATCTGGTGTTAATTAAAATATTCTAGGATCTCAGCAATTTGCTTATGTCTCATCTGTATAAGAACTGTGTTTAGGAACCATAGGAAACGGAACGTGTCTATTTCACCACCTACCCAGGTCTAGTGTGCCATCTTTATGAGCCTGAACACTCATACTGCCCAGCAATTTTATACATACTGAGTAAAATAAAGAATTTTTTAAAAGGAAATTGATATGGGAAACAGGTTCCTAAAAGTAAACTAGTTTTACTAGTTGTGTTTATGAAAGTCTGAGTCAATGCCAGCTAAGATTCTCTTGAGAACTTCAACTGTTATAAGTAACATCCTGAGGGAATTCCAATAATAATGAGTCCTAGGACCTTTTTTGAAGATAACCTGGCTAGATGATCTAAAGTGACCCATTATCACAGAAATGTCAGGTTTGCACATTTCCAGGAATGAATGTGCTCCCTCCCAAACCTATTGGATTCTTGAAGTAAACCTGACGTACAGCATAGTGAACAAAAACTTCTTAATGCAGTAATTCTTTCTGTCCTTAACACTGACTACTTGTGTGATTTAGGGTCTATTACTGAATCTGCTTGTGCTTTCATTCTCATCTGAATAATATGAGAAAATAGGACTATGTTAAAGACTAAGTGTGTTTGTGTGTGTGTGAGAGAGTGTGTGTGTGTGTGTATATGAGAGAGAGAACCACAAATAACAAGCCCAGTACAATTTACTTGCATTCATTGATTAAACACTAACACAGTAAACACACATGCCACACACCCCTATGGTCAAAATTGCCTGCCATATTTTCTTCAAAAGAACAATGATAGAGCATAATGGAATGTCTCAAAAGTCAAATAAGTACAATCCATACATTCTGAATGTTTACTTGGAACTCAGCACTATTTTATTAAATTGTGATTGAACCACTCATTGTCACTTCAACAGAAGAGACAGAAAACATAAGGTAAAATACATGACTCTTCTTTAAGCCAAGTTGAAGGAACACGTTTGTTTGTTTGCTTTAGGCTACACATTTAATACCTCCTGTGATAAGGTCTCCTCATATCTTTACAGAAGAGACTTTTAAAATAATTATTCTTCTTTTCAGAAAAAAAAACAATGAAAAAATTGAGGTCTCTTAGGTATCCTTGTGATCTCTTTTGTTTTTTCCCCAATTTTGATATATGAGAACTCTATACAACTTCTTTGATTTAAAATAAAAACTAGTTAGAAAATAAGAGTGAAATAGTTTTGTTAAAGGAGACCAAGGCATTTTGATAAAGTTGGAGATCACTTAAAATCAGTGTTTACATTAAATACATGTTGGCCAAGGATT
This sequence comes from Heterocephalus glaber, assembly GCF_000247695.1. The sequence goes on along the minus strand of NW_004624750.1, from coordinate 19,982,669 downwards.
TAGCTCAGTGGCACCATGCCTGCCTCACAAGTACAAGGTCCTGAGTTCAATCCCTGGTATCAAAAAGCAAAAAAGTTAAATACATGGCAGTTGACTTCAAGCTTCATTAGGAAGTTATTTGACACACTGAAATTAAAAAGGTAGTTTTCATCAGTTACAAAATATATCTCCCATTAAGATCTATTATATATATATATATATACATATACATATATTTTTTTATTTCAGTGTAAAAAAGCTTTAGTGCTTGAAGGTATTCTTAATAATGTTACATGCATATCCTTTTCTAGTTTTTATTAAATATTTCTAACATTCTTAGCATCTTCTGCTTTTTTGATAAATAACATTATTCGTGCCATTATTAAGGAGGTTCACTTGTTGATACAAAATAATGAGCACAAAAGCATTGTCAGCAGCGTTTGAATGGAACTAATGATGCTATGAAGCAGTAATAGGAAGAAACCCATGGGCAAATCACATGGCATTCATCACCAAGAAAACATAAAACACAATTAAAAATGGTTATTGCTTCTTTATGGTTGCTAGATATGAATGAGCTGTCAGTAATGCTGGATAAATAGCCACTGCCAGAGAATTTGACTAATTCTTTCCAAATGGACAGAAAATCCACATTTTGTTTGTTTTTGGAGGTGGAGTGAGTACAAGTGGAGGTGATGTAAAAGAAGAGGGGATGACAAGTTGAGATTTTATTAGGGATAGCTGCTAACAGTGTAGATTTATTAAAGTAAAATGCAAATTAAACATAAAATAGTAAATTCTCTCCCTGGAAAAATAAAGCTGTGTAATTGTTGTTGTATTCAATACTATGCCATAGATAGCACTGGAAAGACACAACCAAAAAGCACTTACTGATTTTTTTTTAAAAAATCAAAGTATAAACCATCAAATGAAATAAATTTTTTAATGTTTTTGGTACCTCTACATTTTACATTCTGTTCTTCTTCCTCCACTTCAAGCCCTCCCTCAAGCTGCCAGCTGGAATATTTTGATTGAGAGCAGTGCACATAAACAATTAGACTTTGTGACATTTGATATTGCAGGCCCAGAAGGCTAGAGATAGATTTAGTAAAGACTATGTAGCCCGCTGAAGCTACTTGGAATCTTAAGAGGGAGAAGATCAGAAAACTGGACTTGGCAGATTCATTTTTAGTGTTGCTGGTGTCAAAAATCATAAAAAGCAGTGATCAACCATCTTTATGTAACTGTGATGTTCTGTCTATAATTTCAAGGTATAGCAATGTCCATTGTCAGGTTCATCTGATAGATATCCCAGCTTTCTTCTGACTAGAAAAAGACATGGAACTTCTAATACTATTGCATCAGTGCATCAATATAAGATGTACAGGAGTCTGTAAAAAACTCTTAAGTCATATGAAAAAATTCCCTTGTGCATATCTCTTTCTACATCTGACTGTTCTATAGCTTTCATTACATTCCAAGAGATGTATTGCCACTCAGAAAAGAAAGGTGAACTACATAACAGTCTAATGACTCTGTTTGTCCAAAATTATCCAGTGACTTCCTAATTACCAAATTCATTGCATATCTGCTCACTCACTCTCTCCTCATCTTTACCTCTCTTCTCTTTAAATGTTGGTACAGTTCACCTTCACTTTCTAGAAAATCTTTGAAGTTTCATGATTATCATCCTCTCCTATTCCCTTTCTACTCACCTCATAAATTCCCTCTCAGTCTCTTTCGGTGACCATTCTTTCTTCACCTACCAGTAAATGAAACTTTACTCTAAGGTTCCCCTGGCTTCAACTTGCATTGATTTCTGTGGTCAACACGAACACTATCAGCTGTGCCACTCTTCCAGATTTGTAAGTTTTCCATTGCCTTATAAATATGTTTTTGTTCACCTGCTACAATGTGAATTTAGAAATGACAAATCGAGCTCTGAGAAAACATAAGGAGTCCATTTGTTTCTATTCATCTCTATTACAAGCACCCACAAACCCAAACTACTCTCCATCACTGGGACTTCTATAGTTGTTTGCTGACTGCTTAATTCATATTTCCCTTAACAATTTCTCTTCATTCTATTGTTGGCTTTATCCATTCATATCGTGGAAAACAATATCTTTTTTATAATTAAAATGTGCTCATGTTGAAATCCTTTAGTGTTTTCCCTTCACTTTCTACACTAGATCAAAAATGTCACATTGGTCCCTGTTCAGACCCATAGGGACTCTTGGGCTTCAATAGTTTCAGCGTTCCTGCACTGATATCTTTTCTTCCTTTGCAGTATGCTTACTACACTCTTAAATCATGATTCAACTTTACTCAGATTCCCAAAATATTCAATGTTTCTGCACAGCCATCAGAAACAATCCAATTGCATGCTTCCTCTTCCATTGTATTTATCATCACTTACTATCACAAAACTTATGCTGCTGATTCTTGCCCATGTGGTTATCATTCATGTTTGTGCCTTTGCTTCTTCTTTCACCATTTGTAAAGTTCTTCTTTTTTCAAAACATCAAAATATTACCTAATACTAAAATAAAAGGCTAAAAGCAAATAGTACTGCCACCAGAAAACCTTTTCTAGATGTTTTGAATAATGTTTACATGATATAAACAAAAAGTTTGATGTCTGCAAGTAATGTATTTTGACTGTTAGTTATATTAATATGTGCCTAACCTAAGTAATACACTTCTCGAATGCTTTTTCCGCTTCCAGTTAATCCTTTTATCTTTCATATTTCTGTTTCCTTTGATAAATAAATTGGTCTTCCCTACTGACAACAGGCAAACAAACAAAGATATCAATGGTTCACAGGTGTTCATATAATAAAATCCTACTTCTTCTGCATGGATTCAGTCTTTCATGTTTTCGTCTCTGTCACACATACCACTCCCTTGTACTGTATTCTCCTGCAACAATAGTTATTATTTTCTGAAACAAATGATGCACTCTTCCTCTCCAACTTTCACTTTTTATTCTTTAGATTTTAAAAGCTCTCCCTTACTGTATCCTGTTGTTGTCTGAACTTTAACCTGGGTCAAATGCTTCTCTTATATCTTCCTATCTTTTGTGCATTTTACTTACTATATAGCATCATGACGAACTTGTTGGCCTGTTTCTTATCTTATCGATTCCAGGTTCTAGGAATACAGGAAAGTTTTACTTGAATCCTTGGTGCCATCATACCTGGCATATAGTAAATACTTAGTAAAAGTGTGTTAAAGTGATGACTAACTACAAACTTGTCAGTTGCAATTTCATTCATTATTCAAGATTCATCTCAAATGCCACCACCCTACGAAAACTTCTAGGATACCCAGAGGGCATTAATCTTTTTTTTTTTTCAACAAGCATCTTTTAGCATCTCTTAGCACCTTACACATTTTGTAAGCTCATTGTATATGTGCAGATAAACCTCCCCAGGCTCCAACATTACCTCCTCCAGAAAACTGTCCTTGACACCCACGAATTAGGTGACGTTCTTCCTTTGAACTCCCAATTTTCAAAATATACTCTTGAAATTATATTGAAATGACTTATCATATCTAAATTTCATTCCCTAATGTGAAAACATTTAGAGACCACAGGGGAAGGCAATAGGGTCTAAGGCTGTCAGCATGGTAGATAGACAGTGAATATTTTATAAATGAGTCAATGTCTTAATATAGCTAGATGAGTGATAGAAAATTCATTTTCTCGTTTAAGGTAAGTAAAATTTTTCAGACTATTCACAAGTTTTAAACATATTATTTCCATATTTTCTGTTTCAGGCAGCATTTATTCTGTGTGATTCTATTTTATATCATCTATGTTCTACAGTAATATAAAGTAAATAATATTTTAGTTATTCAATAAATTTTATGTTTGAATTTAAGTAACTGTTACAAATACCTCATAGCCCTGGCCATTGTTTTATTCCTATTTTTAGTTGCCTTTCAGAAAGATTAAGATAGCATCTAGTAAGTGGTTCATGTATTTACCTGGCTGCCAGAAATAGGGATCATGGAATTTCTTTTTTTATTAATCCTGAGCAAGATTTACAAATTGAAAATGTCATTGTAAATATGCAAATATTATGGAAATGCTCTTACTGATTAGGTTAATTCTAAAAAACCTAATTATGTTCCTGGCCTACTCATCTGTGAGAAGTCAGTCAGAGAATTGGTTATCATATTTAGATTAAAAGCTATTAACCAGAAATAATACCTGTGTAAGAATTAAGATGCTCAAGAAATGCTAAATGGTAACGTTAAAGTTAAAGACCCAGTGAAATATAGCAGTACTTTTAGATGCAGCTAATGGAAATGAATTGGAATTGAAACTTTGAAAGTGTTAGTGATGTTATGGCTTATATCTAGATGTCCCCCAAAAGCCTCATGCAGTCTTTTTCAGAGATGGTTGAATCTGGAATGTGTGATGTTGAGGTTAAGGGCGAATGATTACTAAAACACTACATGTGAGTGATTGGTTTGGCACTGCCCTTATCCCAGTAGTCTAGATGGGACAAAGGGCCAGAAAGATGCTCCTAAGGTCCCCCTTGTTGCTTTTGTTCTGACCACCATGGACTGTTTCTCCTCTGCAAAGCCTGTCTGCCATGCCACCCTGCCTTGGAGGCAGCAGTTATAAACTGAAAGATCTATGAACTGTAAGCTAAATAAACCTTTCCCCCTTTAACTTTGAGTGTCAGATATTTTGTCTTAGCAATGAGAGGAAAATAACTAAAACAAGTGGAAACTAAGAAGTGCCATTTGGGATTTAATCTATACTTGAAATTATAAATTGGTAAAATCCACTTTAATCATTGAAATGTCAGTCTCAATATTTATGGTTTGCCATAATCATACTTAGAACTAATTTTCTTTCAAGAAAAAAAACACAGAAAAATATGCCTTCATTTATAGTTTTTTATTTGCTACAGGGACTATATTTTTGTACTTTCCCTCTTCTATCTCTTCCTTGAAAAATTTATCTTTTCAGCGCTAAATGTTTTTTGGGGTTTTTTTGCTTTGTAGAATGTGTTTGTAGTAATAGAATGACCTATAACTTTTAGTGAAAACAAAACCTGGATTGAAGATAAAGTATGATTTTCCTAAAATATTAATTGGTTTTCATTTGTATGAATTTATCATTAAGACATTTATTTTCTTTATCTTTTAAAGGAATTACAGCAGTATCTGGCTAACTTAGCTGAGCAGTGCAGTGCTGATAATAATGATGTCGAGCTCCCAGTTGTAATAATTCTTGATAATCTTCATCATGTGGGATCTTTGAGTGATATCTTCAATGGTTTCCTCAACTGTAAATACAACAAATGGTATGTTTATAAAATATTTTAAATAATCAAATATGAAAAGTGGTGATGTCATTTGCTTTCTTGTATCTTTTTGTATTTTAAGAACTATGATTTGTTCCATTAACTTCAGACTGCCTCCCTAATATTGTATCATATTTACAAAGAATCTATGCATAGTATTCCTTAGAATATCTATTAATTCAACAACTATTTGTCGGGCACTTTTATAGAAACATTACTTCCTGGATAGTGCTATGTTCTACAGATCAATAATGGAATAGTTTGAATCAGGAAAATGGTAACAAGCAGGAAACTTTAGAGCTCTAGTTTCGTTCTATATCAATGTTTAAATTCCAGCTTTCTCTACAGATAAATTTAATTCATTCAGACATGGCTCTCTCATTTACTGTCATGTTTTTATTATTTATAATAAAAGGAAAGGTTAATATATGATATGAAAAATCTGAAAAACCTACTAAGATTCTTTATAGCATGGTTTCTAAAGAAAGGACATATAAGAGCATAATGAATACAAATGATTATAACTTTAATGGTGCTGAATATTCCAAAAAAAAGTTAGGTTAAACATAAATCTACACATGTTATCGAGAACCTTTAAAGTAACTATGAAATATTAAAATATAAAATATTAATAAATTTTGATTATAATCATTACAGTTATAAGATATTAGAGTGGGACAAAATCATGTGATTATTCTGACTAACCTCTTTATTTTGTAAATGAAAAAACTTACACCAAGAGAGAGAAAATACATTAACTTGATGCCAGAGCTAAAATTAGAACTTCCAATGGTAATTTGGAGTTCAGTTGTATTTGCCATTTTTCAATCTAACACTACAAAAAGATCTTTTAAAAGTGTATTTTTAAAAGGGAAAAATTACTTGTCTTGTTTTCTAAGACAATTTTAATGCATTAATCACTTTTACCTTTAGAATATCTAAATTTTGTATTCTGTATTTTTCTTAGTCCATATATTATTGGAACAATGAATCAGGGAGCTTCTTCATCACCAAATCTAGAACTGCATCACAACTTCAGGTAAAGATAAATTGAAGATTTTTTCTTTGGACTGGTGATGTACCTTTCCAGTTTGTCTTTGTTTGTCTTTGGTATTTATTTTTCCTTTTTTTTTTTTCTGTCCAAATCCTGCCAGTGATGACCTGTGTTGTGAAAATAATTCTCACATCTTCTGACACTTTTTCAGGCAGACATTTTGTGAGCCTCAGCCTGGAATCAGGTTTTTTTTAAAAAAAGAAAAGAGTAGAAATGTTTTTCCTGCTCACTATGTCCCCAGCTAAAGTAGAACACTTTTCTTCTAAGTGTGAGAGAGTTCCTATTTTAGGATTCGTGACTCTGCTACAGAAGAGGGCTCAGTGTTTAAACTCCCACGCACTGCTGATGCACAGGAGCCTCTCTTTAGCTCAGAAAGTAGAGCTTGCCACCGTGTAACTCTCATGCAAATAAACTTCCTAACTCCTTGGACCACTTAATGTGCCCATCAACTTATAAAGGAATACTATTATTTTGTAGGGAAATGGAAATTACTGTGGAATTAATTACCTTTCATTCATATCAACATGCCTGATTTTTTTTTTGTAGGTGGGTATTATGTGCAAACCACACTGAACCACTAAAAGGCTTTTTAGGTAGATATCTTCGAAGGAAACTGATAGAGCTGGAAATTGAAAGGAACATACGCAATAATGACCTAGTCAAAATTATAGATTGGATTCCTAAGACATGGCATCATCTCAACAGTTTTTTGGAAACACACAGTTCTTCTGATGTTACCATTGGTGAGTTCCAAAATGACAATATGCCATTTTCCAGGAACCAAGAGTACTTGGTAGAAATGGCCAGATTGGATGATAGAAAATAATAACCAAAGCTAATGTTTTTCAAACCCAAAAATTTAAATTTATTTTTTTCTTTCCTAAAACTTTGTATTTTTCTGTTTTGAAACACTAATTAAATTCATTCTGTCTGACAATTATGGCTTACTAACATATTGTTGAAATCAAATGAACTCAATAAAGGTAAGTTTCTAAAATCAGGTAATCATTTGAAATAAATACAATTCTTTTAGGATATGTTTAATGGTAAAAACAAATTTTAGCTAATTGGTCCTAACAAATATAGTTGTGACAGAAGATTTTAGAGATAATTTAGCTGATATGTAAATAATTTATTTTTCATGAAGATGAAAGTGAATTATTTCTCTTACATGGTCTTAAATTTTTTTTAATTCTTTAGTTTGTCATGGATCATAAAAACATGTGATAAGTGCAACATAATTAAGAATTCTATATTTAGATAAAAATATTCATACAGAATCCATACTCTACAGATAAATGACATTTTGCATTCAACAATTCATTTCAGCATGGCCGAATTTTATGTTATTTGTAAACCTAGGCAAGGTGACTGCTTAATGACATTTACCATTTCTCCTAAGTCTAATATATTATGCTTTAGATTAATGTTTTATTGTTAAAAAAGGAGAGATCAGGACATTGAGTATTGAATAAACATACTTTAATAAAGATTTAGTCAAGATTATAATTTTCCAGGAATACTGTGAAAAATATCGTCTAAATGTGTATTTAGATTGGCAAATATAATAGTTCTCAAACATAAGTTGTTATTTGTGTCTTTTCAGGTCCTCGACTTTTCCTTCCCTGCCCCATGGATGTAGAAGGTTCTAGGGTGTGGTTTATGGATCTCTGGAATTATTCTTTGGTACCTTATATTCTGGAGGCAGTGAGAGAAGGCCTCCAGGTATAATATTCAATTTACTTAACTTTTAAAAATTAACATAAAAACACCCTCATTCATTTAAAACAAAAATACACTTATTTCTTCAGGTATAAGACATGAAATATAAAAAGAGCAATAAAGAGCAACCACTATGCAGTATTTTACCTATTATGATAACAAATATATAAGAGAAAGAGTAAACACAATATATGCAACAAGTACACATTAGTTGAGACTGCTCTTATTAGGCAGTTAGTTGTGTACTTGAGCATCTTAAGACACAGCCATGATTACTTAGGCCTTCATCATTCGTACTCATCACATGTAGCAAGCAGTATTTGCTTAGAGGTCCCCTGATTTAAGTGTGTCTCACTGTTTGGGGCTCTTTACTGTCACCTGTAAGATCTTTTGCTGTTTTTGAGGGAGTACTCTAAACCCTAAGAAAGTTGGTTGGTCTTTTTATCTATGACAGGTATGAAAGCCTCTCTGCCTTTTCTCTCATTTACCTTACTTCATGAGGTTCTACAACTAGTCCTTCTGTTTATGCTTAACTAAAGAGTGAAAATGTATCACTAACAAAAAAATTCCCTTTCTTCAATAAAACAGATTATGTCTTTTTCCATCAGTCTTGCTTTTTCCCAAGTTTTGGTATGAAATTTCTTGAAACTGTAGAATTAGAAACTCTTATGATTTATGTTACAAAATCACCCAACTTAATGTGCAGGAATCCAATCTCCTTTTCAATAACTGAGCCAGGATTTAGGCAGTTTTGGTTAGATATTTATTTATGGTTTTCATAACTGCTACTAGAATTAAAATATAGCTCATATTTTCCATATTCTATTATCTTTCATACTGTAAATCTCACTCCCTTTTGCTATCATGTTCCTTCCATCTAATAGAATAGCGTGGCAGTATTTACAGCTACCACGATAGCTCTGGTGATCATGATGAATGTTAGAAGGTGTTCTAGACCCTTAGAGATGAAGCTAAGATATACAAAACTTCTGTTTATTGGTTTTATTCCTTATTTAAATAATTGTTCTCATGTTTTAAGGGTCTGAGTGCATCTACTCCAATAAGAGACTCCAACAACATAAAAGTTACCAATGGTTTTTATTTTTCAAATTAATCATATGTCACGATTTTTCTAAAGCTATTATGCTGCTCGAGCTTGTCTCTCAATTTTGATGATGTGTTCAAAGCATTTTATAAAAATTTGTTTACCATGTTCTAGATATCATATTTTAGAATTATTTAAATGGTTTGTTCTCTAGATAGTTTCATCAGCCAAGTCTTTGTACATGAAATTCTTGTTTCATATTTGCTTACTGGTAGGAGAAAAAGGAAGCTTTTTAAAATCCCAAAGATAATAACACCTAGAAATGCTTAACCTGTTGAGATCTCATTTTTAAAGGTGCATTTTTAAAATATTTAAATAAATACTACCTATGAAAGTCTAACCAGAGAATTGTATTTATATTAGCCTTCAATTTGTACAAAAGTATAATCACTTAAGTAGTAAGTAATTACTTAAAATATTTCTCAAACTAAAATAGAGATACTTCAAAATTATTTCAAAGAAGGAAAAAAAAGTTCTTCTTGCTATGGTTCTACATATATCTAGTATATATCTAGTAGTAGGTTAGTGTGAAAGTTGAATCAATCATGATGTAGGAGTTGCAGGTGGCATGGGAATTCAGCACATGCAATACCAAAAAACGTAAAACTGTGAGGAGGAAGATAGTTTTCATTGCTATTGAAAGCTGTGATAGCCAGAAAAGTCAGTTGGCACCAGGTATTCCTGCCAAATTTCATCCATCCCCTTTGGAGGACTAGGAAACAGAGGAATTGTGTACATCATAAACATTCCCTTCGGTCTACGGGCAACAGGAAACTTGAATTGGAGGAATAGGTGAAAAAAAAATGAAGCTTGGTAGAAAAGATGAAGCTCTGAGTTCAGTGGAATATATAAAAATTAATCTCTTTTCATCTTGGTGAGGACCAGCATGAGGAGTGCTTTCTACCTCATGTTCTAGTTGGAAACAACACTGATGATACAGTGGATTGGATTCTGTATTCTGGTGGTTCAATTTTTCCTCAAATGTCACCGATTGATTCATTTTGTTTTGAATGTTTAGATTCTTCTTTTCATTCTTTTTCTGTAGTGTCTCTTCACTCCAAAACAGGGAATAGTATCTGTTTAGCTTTTTATTGTCTCTTCCAAGTTTGTACATTTTCTTAAGGTATGATATCTTGCGTGATTCTTTCAGAGGCTGACATCTGTTGCTTCTAGGTGCTCATGTTCTTTTAGGGTAAATTTTAGACCCTCAAGTCCTTTTTTATTAAATCATAAGATTTCCAGGAATTTTCTTCAATTGATTTAGAATGTAGAACAAACTATATTTTACATCCTTTAAAAAGTAAGATTTTAACTGACAGAAAACTTTCTTTTCTAAACCAGAAGAACAGTTTTTAGAAATTCATATTGTTACTTTTGCCATCATCCCCTAAAGAACTGTACAGATATGGGACCTAGACCCTCCCCTTAGGCAAAGATAAAATCTTTCATTTAGCTTCTCCAGGAGAGACCCAAAAGTCAACTCCAAATCATTTGATGGATTCCAATGCTGTCAATGGTTATATTTTACTTTTGTCTCAGTGAACCGCAGTAGACCATCACAGTGAGACATACCACAGTGTTTGCTGTGAGATTCAGTAAGCTCCTGGTAGCCAGGATTGTCATTGGAGGTGCCAGTCCAATGGGGAGAGAAAAACCATCTCTACCTCTTTCTCTTAATTTTAACCTTTTTTTTCCCCTGTCTCTTGTGGCCTTATGCTATACTGTTGTTGCTAACAAAGGCTCATCAACCTCTGACTCCTCAGTTTCTCCTTTCCAGATTGGTCTCAACTTTGCTTTCAGCTTAAAAACATTCACTATTTTTTGGATTTATGTTCTCCTCTCTACTACTCTGCCAGTATTTTCACTGGAGTAGATCATCTTTTCTTATTGTACTGTTTGCCCCTGCATGAATTTTTTACAAAATTGATACTTGAAATTTTCTGTTTTCTTCCTCTTTTCCTGGTGGTTTTATACATATACAACTAAACAGAGTTTTTATATAAAGCAGTGGCATTATTAGAGGTAATTAATTGGAGGAAAAAGTTTATAAGGAAAATAATTCTCTCAAAGTTTGAGTGAGTTTTGACAGTGAAAAAGAATTCTCTTTTCATTTGTTCATCATCGTTGCCAATTGCACTTTGATAGAGAACTCTTTATTATGAGCATGGATTTTTAAAAAATCCTCTCTCTAAAACTAGAGCTTTTATTTATCAACCTTGAGTTTCTCTTGGTTTGTAAAATTGCTAATAAAGACACATGTGGGCAGTTATTTCTACATGTGTTTATACTAAACTCCTTCATATTCTCCCCTGAGTGCTGATTATCTAGCCAGATGTTCAGTTTTATTTTGAATAGTTTCAATTTTAAGAGAGATACATACATATATATATGTTTAAAATCTCGAAAAGTGTATACAGACACTTAATTGCCCTAAATGTCCCATAAGATATCAGTGTGCAACAGAAATGTTTATTTAGTAGTCATATTTTTACTTAATAAAAATGAATTTTATGTGTTCCAAATACGTTCCAAATTTTAGATGTATGGCAAACGCGCACCATGGGAAGATCCTTCTAAGTGGGTGCTTGACACGTACCCATGGAGCTCAGCGTCTCTGCCACAGGAGGGCCCAGGGTTACTTCAGCTGCGACCGGAAGATGTTGGGTATGAGGCCTGTATGTCCACGAAAGAAGCAACAACCACAAAGCACATTCCACAGACTGACACAGAAGGGGACCCTCTGGTAAGTCGCAGAGGTTTGAATCTTCCATCAGTGCATGGTCATTTCAGTCATTTAGGTCAATCATGAGTTACCCTAGGTAATATTTAAGACTTCCCTGATACTGACACTCAGTTTTAATTCCGTTACCTTCAGCCTACTTTCATTGGATGAAATTCTTAAAAAGGAAGCCACACTTGTTTTCCTTAAAGATAATCAAGAAACCTTGAAACCAAGTTGAACTATATGCCTACAATTATCCTACTAATTTGCTTTAAATTGTGTTAGTAATTAAATAAGTTTTCTAAATTTCATGAGTCAATTTGCTAGGTATTTCAGAGAAAGCTAAATTTTAATCTTAAATGAAAAAAGAATATAATTATGTATTTAAAATCAGCTGTCAACTAATCTAATATCTACTCATATATATATCAACTATCCTGATTAAATTTAGAATTAGTTCTCTGGTCTTCTGTTGGTTACAGGATGGAAGGAAAACCTGACCTAGAAATTAAAATGCCGTTCTTCTCTCTGCCTTACTCAATGTGCAAGTGTATATGACTTTGTATCTCAAAATACTAGAATAATTAGAGTAAGTCTATGAAACTCAGAAGTATTAATATTTTGAAAATACTAAGTAGGTATAATTATTAGGAGTAGAGATTGTTTTTATGTACATTTTATACATTTCTTTCTATGTGTTGGTTTCACATGTACTTATTAGCTTGCCATCATATGACTAAAGAAATCACTAGATTTTTACAACCAGTACATGCAAACACACAAAAATAAACAATTAAAAAGTCACAATCTACAACTATACCTAAGGACATAAAATGACTTGATATTTTATAAAATACCATATGTCAACAATGTCAAACGTACACATCATCATCATCTCAACCGATCATTCTTAACATTTTGGGGGTCATATGTAGAAAGTATAATAAACTTTGAAGAGCCTCTTTGTAGCAGAATGCATCCTCATGGAACAATTTGGAAGATGTTTCAAAAGTTCTGTAAAATTTCTGAAGTTTCCACAAAAACTTGCCTAGTCCAAAAATCCTCTTTGAGAAATCTAATCTAGGCTAATTTCATAAGGTTCCAGACTTATATTTTTATAATGTAGTACTGTACTTGATCCTTCAGATGATACATAGAAATCAGCAATTATGGTAGAACTGTTTTAATTCAACATAATTGTGAATTTATACTAAATAATTGCTAATAGATTGGTAAAAATTGAACAAACTAAATGTAAGTTTTACAGTTCAACAATGGATTGTTTGATCTGAATTTTTAATAGATTCTAATGTACTTTCTGCAGTTTTGATATACTACGTCTATTTTAGACAAGAAGAGGTATTTGTGAGGTTTGTTTACAGTGTTAGTAGGATATAGGACCTTTGGAAATGCCCTGAACTTTCTGATTTCTCACAGTCCAAGTCACCTAACTTTATCAAGCACCAATTTCTCTGGTTCTGAATGCTTTTATCTTCTAGTACAGGGTAAAGATGTGAAGTCTTGAATTTTGACATAAGAACTGGCATTAAAAAAATTCTATTTCCTAATCTGCTGCTCTAATAAACATTATAAGAAATAAGGAATTGTGATATTTTACAGGCTAAAACCTACCTGGAAGCCAAAGGGCAAAGATATCATTTAAAAATAAATCTTTGAATTATGCATTTCTGGTAGGAAAATAAATATTTTGTCTTCTTTTATTTATATATATTTCTATAATTACTGACATAAAGTATATATTTGCAGTACAATCAAAAGCAAAACATCTAGGAGGAGCCTGGGATGGAGCCCAAGGTAGAGCAGTTATCTAGCAAGTGTAAAGTCCTGATTTTAATCCCCAGAACCCGAAAAAAATTGGCAAGGAGGGAGGAAGGGAAGGGAAGGGAATGGAAGGGAGGGGGTGAGAGGGAGAGAGACAGAGATAGATAGAGAAAGGCATCCTAGTAAGAAATTTACTATTTACTTGTTCTAGCTTTGCATCTGAACAAGAATGCAAGATTTCAGCACATTTCACATTAATTTTAAAATACAATGTTCATTCATCAACAAGTTGAGTGTTAATAAAGATATACTTATTGCTAAGATCTGATGATCAGGAAGTTATCATTTTTGATTTAAGAAGTAAATGATCATTTCTGATTTGATGCTTAGCATCCAATAGTGGAGTGAGATATCATCCTCCATAAACTACAGTGAAAGAGGCACATGATAGGTAAATTTGTGAATACACTAAGGAAGTGGTTAGGAGAAAGCATCACTGAGGAAATGCTTCTGCTTGCTCTTGAGGGATGAATAAGAATTTATCATATGGCTGGGTGGAGTACATCCAAAATTAAAGAAACAGCATGTAGGCATTACAGAAGCATATAATAAAATGATGGATTTAGGGAACAGTATACGAATTGGTGGGAGGAATTAAACCTATAGGAACATATGATTGCGAGATCATGTTGAGCTTTGTTTGTCTTTGCAGAAAGTTAAAACTATCACATAGAGGAGAGCCACTAAAGATTTTTGGGGAAAGCCTTGCCTAGTTAGATTTGCCATTGCTAATGATCACTTTGGTCATGGAGCAGAGAACAAATTTAAGGAGAAAGAATTAAGGTCAGGAGACTGTCAGATCTGTAGGTGCTAGATGATCAGGACTTGACCAAAGTGTTAGAAATAATAAGCATTATTAGACTGTGATCCCAGCCTTCTGTAATCACAGCCTTCTGGGAGGCTGAGGCAAGTTTAAGCCCAGCCTGGAAACTTGTTGATGTAATAAGATCCTGTCCCAACATAAAAATTACGAAAGAGCTGGGGATGTTGCTCAGTGTGAAACCCTTAGGTTCAGTCCCCTGTACATAAGGAAAAAAGGAAAGTTTAAAAGAAATGACAGACATTATAATGTGACAGTGGTGATGGAGACAAAGTAGGGGAGAAGGAGGGAAATATTTTTATAGAGAATCATGATCTCTCCCAATGATAACAGAATCATATATAACCCTATCTTCTTGTAATCTTTGATTTCAAAACATAAAGCAACACTGTAAGAAGACAAAAAAATCTTACTGTATATATTTATCACAAATTGGAAATTTGGAGGATATATTGCTAATAAGAAAATCCTGCTTTTTAAAACAAAATACGTTATCCCCTTTCCACCAGAAAATTTCACCATTTTCAAAAATTAGACATTAATAACATAATTGTTATACCCTAATACTTTAACAACAGTCAGCATTCAAGTTTTACCAAACAACTGGGACTGAGATAGAATCACATCCCTTAAACAGATCTCGTTTTCCATTTCCACTCTTGGTAAATCAGGAAGGTGCTCAAAACACAGTTCTGATTTGCTAATCAACTTCACCCAAATATGTGAACATACAGCCAGCTGCAGTAAGAGATGGATTGACAAAAGAAAACAGATGGGGAATATGAATGTGCTTGAAGTTAGGGGTGTGTGAGTGTGTGTGGGTAAGGGGCATTTGGCTTTTTTGGTTTACTGAGTTTGAGAGGTTATCACCAACTATTTTAATTTCCTATTTTCATATAGCTGATTTGATACATTCAGAGAGTTATAATGAAAATTATATTGAAAAATATTGTCCTGTGGATTATTAAATGAGTTCAAAATATTCTATAACTGTGGCCTCTGTCAGAAAGACAAATACTTGCTGAAATGGATTATGAGTTTACTTTTTACTGTGATAATTTATTAAACACAGATTTTACACTAAGCATACAAATATACATATCTTAATTTATGACCAAGGAATCTTGTTTTAGATTTTTCCTTTCATTTTTCTAAGGAGAAAAAAACAACTTTGATTACTATATAAAATAATATTCATATGCATTATACAATTATAATGTATAGAAACCCTCAAAAAGAAAACAAGTCAACTATTCACATGAAGATACTTATCTATTTTCCTGTGCTTTCTAAAGTTGTTGAGCCATCAGGTTATCCACAACTGCTTTGCAACAGCCTTATTTTTAGCTTCTATCATGAACAATGGAGCTGCAGATCTATCAAAATCCAAGCAACGTGACTGCCTTTTGTTTCATAATACATTGAAGAGCTCCTTTTGTCCCCAGATGCTTTCATGCATATGTCCTTTTTACGAGAACAAACATTACCCATCTCCTATAAAGCTGGGAAACTTGAGACAGCCACTTCTGTTCCAGAAGGTAGTTTTTGTTTTCAGTGATATATCAATCATAGTTTAGCCAGAAATTCAACAACAAAAACTTGACAGTGATCTTTTCCTTCTCCCTCTTCAAATGCTCATGGTTCACTTCATTCAGTCACCTCCTCTTGAGGTCAGCTCCTAAACAGCAGATGGTGGCTTGTGTGCAGCAGCTGGCTTTATTCCACTCCATCCTCTCCTTCTCCCAAGGGACCATGTGTGTGTGCACCCAGGTGTGTGTCTGTGTGTGTATGAACATTCCTGACTTTCACTTGCCATCCAGTGCTCTCTGCTTCTACCAGCCAAAAAGCTGGGAAGCTTGGCATACTTTCTAGCAACCAACCCAGATGTCCAGCTGTGACACAGTTTCCTTTTCCAGTCTCCCTGCTGCAGCAATATTCATTCACAGCCCCAAATGAAAAAGTTATCTAGCAGCCCTATTTTGTCCCCATGGTTTGGCAGTGTGGTATGTTTAGGAGAAATAGTGTAGAAGCCAGGGGCCATGACTTAAAAATTAAAACTGTTTTCCTATTCCATTTGGATGGGATGAGTTGGTTCTTCCACAAAGCTCAAGCCATGTTTGTTCTGGGGCTCACTGACTCCATGGATCACTGCCCACATAGATGTCTCTTTTTCTTTCTTCAGATGAATATGCTAATGAAACTTCAAGAAGCAGCCAATTACTCCGGCACACAAAGCTGCGACAGTGATAGCACCAGCCACCATGAAGACCTTTTGGATTCATCTCTTGAATCTACCCTCTAGAGGGTGAAAATGGCTAGGGGAAAAGGTGATGATTTTAAAAATTGTTTCTTTTGAAAGGTATTTTCACTAAACCACTACCAGTATGAAAGCACCCTGTCCAAGGCCCTGACCCAGAGTTGTGGTCTCCAAGGAGGGAGCAGAACCAAGTCTGAACCGCCAAGATGCTAAATTGAAACGGGAGCTTTATTTTATTTCTAGGCATTTTTATATCCACGGAGTAATAGAAGGCTCCATCATTCAACTGGAAAGGACCCTAGCGATGGACAACTGAATGGATTGCACATGGGATAGCCAAACTGGACTTTACTTTCTTCCTCTTAAAAAGTTTACAATGTAGACCTTTTTTTGTCCCTTTCTTTTGTTTTCTCTAATGAGCTTTCTCCCCAGGTGGGGTCCATTCCTTTGATTGTCCAACCTCCTTTGTGCCACATGGTGCTGGTCACGGGGCTCCAGTAGTGTTTGTGTTGTGCACTCACCCCATTCCAGAATGAAGCCAAGAGGCCAGTCCTCCGTAAGCACAAATGGAATTGTGCAACCACCAGAAAAACACTACTGTGGCAAACTGGAGAAGTGCCAGTGTAATTCCAACTGCCATATTCTCATGATGTGCTCCACCAACTTTTTAGTGTATAAGTCACAGGTTTTATAAGGTTGTTTTTACCACAGTAGTCTTTTTAAACCACCTGCCCACTCCCTTAACAAGAGTTTTATACCAATTACAGGTCAACACTGACAAAAGGCTTTTTAGGGCTTTATTTGTTTGAGCCTTTTCAGTGAAAGAAGGAACATTTCCTATGGTGCTGTCTCTCTCTGCCTTAAAACAGATTTCTACAACAAGTGTAACAGTTGGTTTAAATCCTAAACCGTTGGTAATTTCCACTGTCTTTTCATTTACAACAGAGCAATGCCAGTTAACACAGCAGCTTCATCTCTATGTATTATTCTTTTTTCATTTTTTAAGAAATGGATAGGAGAAAGATCAGTATTTTTACCTTGTGAACAGGTTGCTTTGCCTATCCTCCAAACTATTCTGGTTTGGAGGTTTCTATCCAGAAACCCTCTTTGACCATCACTTAAGAGCAGAGACATATGGCTAAATTCTAAGTGAAAGAGTTCCAGAAGGTGGGAGATTTTGAATTCTGGTCCAGCAGAGCTGGAAGCACTAAATGCAGCATGAGCACAATTATTTGGCTTTCCTTCCCCTGTTCTTTTTTTTTTTTCTTTAATTAGTTTTGACGCATGTTGTTTTGATTGCTATACTTGTACATGAGAAATTCAGCATTAAAGAACACTGAAGCAGTAAAGTCACTGTGGAAGAGGAAGCATATATACTGTAAAGGAAGGTTAGATTTGCACAGTCTACTGGGTAGGTATTGTAAATAATACTTTTTCAAACTTGCACAAATCAAAACAAACACAAACAAAATTGTATTTTACCCTGTTGGTGTTAAAAGGTGTTTCACTTGCTGAGATTTCCTGTACGTTGCAAACAAATACAGAATGCAAACCCTCAAAACTGTTATTATCTGGTGTATTTGTCCTGTATTTACAGTTGTTATGACTATGCAGGAGCTATCAGTGCTAGAGTGAGCATGCTTCAAAACTGTACATGAAGCCAATACATTTTTGGATAAGTGAAACTGTCTGAAAGTACATCTGTTGTGGCAGGCTTTAAAGAGAGTGCATGAAAACTGATCAGCCACTGGAGAAGTTATCACCACACACAGAGCACAGGTTTTAAGTTTCTGAAACCCAAGGGCTAGGCCATAGTGTAGACTTGTTCTATGCATGTGCAAATGTGTGACTTTTAGGATGTGTAAATGGTGCTACCCTCTGTGACCACCCATGGGTCAGTTGCTATAGAATAAGAACAGCACCACATGACATCGGTGCAGTTTTCAGAGTGTCACTAAGCATATAGGTCCTTACACGGTGCTATTGCCCGGAGGGAAATCTGAACTGAATATATGCACAGAGAATTGTCACCCTGACTTTGAAGCCTCAAACCTGTTGTGCAACATCAATATATGTAGCTGGATGAGTGACTAGTTGCCCTTGTATAATACGTGATCGAAGAAAATTGCTAATCTTTCCCTGCCATTTTGAGAAACACAGTCCAAACATGAGCATACACAGAATATCCTGCAATACATCCCAGTAGGTCCACCTAGTTTACAACTTAAACTAGTTTGTGAAACATTTGTCTGTATACATTTTATATTTTGTACATTTTTGATGTAACATATCATGTAAATAGGCAGAAACAGTGAAATAAATCATCTGAAAAGTTTTGTAGTCTTTGTAAAGCCCCGACAATAAGTACTTGGTGTCAATGGACTTAACTGGATGATGTATTTTCTATTGGTTTATTGTTCCTCTAGCTTGTAAACCAGCTTGCATATATTTTTTTGCAAATGTGCACCCTGTATCTGTCTAAATTATTACTTTGCCATTAAAGTGGAATTATTTATTGACAACAAGGTGTGGTGTTTGTGTATGGAGAAAAATTAGACGATTATGCCTAAGGAAGTGCCAAGCTTTAAAGTTTTACTTACACTATTAATATGTCATCATTAGGGATGTGTGTGAGTTTATATTTTATATACATCATAGGAAGGGCTCAAAAGCTTTTAAGCAGATAAATAAACTAAATGAATAGATACAGCTCTTCATGTCAAATTTTTTATTCAATTAATATTTTAGAAAATTCTGAATAGTCCTCCTATATGCCTGATGATAAAATAAGAATATAAAAATAAATGAATATATATATAATGAGTTAAATGAAGTCATTAAATGTTTCTTTGTTTTTATTGAATCAATTTCTCTTATGCTCTTTTGGCTCTAAAGGTGATTTTAAAGCAATCCAGTTGTTTGAGTAGTGGTTTATTTTTTAATAGAGAAGATTTCAAAATGAAAATAACTTCCTTTAAATTATAATTTCTTTCAAAATAGCATCAGCATTTCTTTAACTCTGGTAATTGCAATGTAAATTTGGATGATATAAATAGGGTTTTAATTCTAAAATCTAAAATTTTAATTCTAAAATTCTAAAATCAGGAAAATTTTAGAATTAGGACAATTGTAGAACAGAAAAAGGTACTAGTTAAATCACTCAGTCTTGCATAATGAATTATAATTAATGCATTTGTTCTTTCAATTTGGGAGATATAGAAAATTTTCCCAATTTATTTTACTTAGATAAAAGTGAATTCATCCTAAATTTGAAGTTGGTGGTGTAGCTCCATGATAATGTCCCTGGGATGCTCAAGGTCTGGATTCAATCCCCAGTGCACATGCATGAACATCCACACCCACACCCACACACACACAATATCTACTCAGGTTTTTTTTGAATATTAAATTGTTACTATATATAAAGCACTTAGACCATTGTCTGTTACATCTATGCTACACAAGGGCTAGGCCTTATTACTACTCAACAAAACTTAACTATGTACCTGAAACATGGCAGGGAATTGTCTTTGGATCCAGAGGCACAGATATAGACCACAGTCCTAGAGGACTGACTTCTAATGAGTAGTGAGATTTCTGTCCTCATACACTGCTTACTTCTCTACAGTAAGTGAAAAGCCCACTGAATTGTCAGTCCACTGAAGAATACTACAGGGTATTTTTGGACAATGATAGAATCAATGAAACTAGCAAATTATGTTTGAATGTGGAGAAATTTATTTCACCTTTTGGACTTTCATTTTTTTAAAAAATATATTATTTTTATTTAAATAGGACAACAAAAATATCTATTACAATGTCTTTCAGCAGAGATGTTTGAAAAAGCTCCAGCTGTGTTTATTTTGTTTTGCTTTTTGCTAGAGTTGGGAGTAATGACTAATAAGTAATATAGCATATTATTGAGTTCAGTATTATGTTTTAATTTAGTAAAAGTCATTTGGGTAAATAATTGCTAGAGGATCTCTTTTCCATGTGAATTATACATTGTCTGGGTAAGTATATATTGCTCAGGAGTTCTTAAAGAAAATATATTCATAGACATTAAACATATCACAGTATAAACTAGAATCTTAGAAGAAAACAAAATTTCTCAGGTTATTTATTTTCTATAAAATTATAACAAGTATATTAACCTTTCCTTATCATTAGAATTTTTAATACTTGATGTTAATATTTTATAATGACATGGTAGTGTTACAGTTCATGAACAACTGATTAAATAATTTTTACATTGATTATATGTTAAAATCATATTTTCAATACATTGCACTATATTAATTATAGTATTAAAATTAATTCTCCCAACTCTTTCTACTTCTTTCATGTGGCTACTAGAAAATTTTATAATAAATATGTTGTTCATTTTTGTGGCTCCCTTGTTAATGTTATTTCTGTTGGATTACACTCCTATAGAAAGGATTAATCTTTACAAGATGGCAATGTGATTATGTCCCTCATCGCATTTGCATTTTGGTTTTTACAAATGAGATGAGGGAGATAATTTTGATCGTGTATATCCCTGGGTCTCCTTTTACACCAAGTCCATTGCTTCCACTTTGGTTCTGCTCGCTATGAAATTGTAGAACTTAGGAATAATTGTTGAATCAAGAACAACATTAGCTTTCTAGAAAATATAGCTGGGATCATGTGCTAAAGTTTTATTATAATCTTGTTATATGATAAAACCTGTGGGAAGTTAACAAAGTTTTCCTTCCAAGGAGAAACATTTATAGAAAAAGTCATTGAGACAAAACAGAAAAAAAACATTTAAATATTCTCAGACTATTGTCAAGTGGATGGCTGAGTAGTTCCCCAAGACAAATAGTAATCACATAACTAATTAAATCACTATTGAAAATTGCTTAAGTTTTATCAGAATCCGATTTATTCAAAGGAGATCCCAAGTTACATCAAGCAATAACATTTTGTCTAGGCCAGGTTTAGAAAGATTTTTTTTATAATTTGTTTTTTCTTACCTCAAGGCCTTTACATGTTCTCAAATGCCATTTCAAGTCATTAATGCTTTAGACAAAACCTTCTGATCCCTCAGATTAAGTCAAGAATCCAAATTATTTGCTTTTGTAGAATTGTATATACATACAGTGTCCTGCTTATCATGCTGTAACTTCAGGGCTTAGAATATATTTCACTCTCCATAAATATGTATTAAATAAAATTATTTCCTTTTTTTCTTGTGGCACTGGGGACTGAACTCAGCCTTCACACTGAGCTATTTCTCCAATTCTTTATTATTATTTTTTAAATTTTTGAGGCAGAGTCTCCCTAAGTCACTAAATTGCCCCGGCAAGCTTAGAATTTGGAATCCTGCCTTAGATTCCCAGGGTGCTGAGATTACAGGCCTGTGTCACCATGCCCATCTGCTGAACTTTACCATATGTCCAACAATTCCATTAAGTTTGATTAGAGCCACATACAGGCATGGTGCTCCCTAAGAGCCAGACTGCAAAGTAGAAAACTAAATGAACATTGATCAGGCAAAGGATCAGATAACCTGAAGACCTGAGTTATCCAGGAAAGACAGAACATTGCCTCATACTTAAGAAATTTTCCCCCTTTAAATGTAACATGCTCCATATTTCCTATCAGATTTTCTTTTTCTTTCTGCTCTTCAAGTCTTCATTAGTTGTCTTAGTTATATATAGTGCAATTTAAATATGTGAGGTTTGGGGGTGGGTACAAAGAAAATACACCAAACAGTTGCAAATGTAATGCTAGCATCTAGAAGACAGGTGGTAACTGAAAAGATCAGAATAGTAACCGGTAGCATAAAAACCGGAAGTGAAGATGTGAATTTCACTTTGGGAAGATTCTCCACAATAAAGATCTCAACAAAGTAAAGTAGACTGAAAGGGATGACTTGAGGGAATACTTGAGGGAAGTAGTGGAGATCTTTAGAGTTCATTTGGTTTTTACTTTTCAGTTTGTCTAATATACTTGTCTGCATTTAATGTCACATTTGTAAAAAAGTACAATGTAAGTGAAAACCACTGAATTAGGAATCCAAAAATCTCTGTTTTGTGATGTCTCCTGGAAGAATCAACTGATCCATTATCTGTTCTTATAGATTTTATACCCTAAGCTGGTGACAGATAATAAAAAGCACCTGATGTAACTGCAATAGTTTTATCCAATGTTTGTGATACAAATAATATGTATCTATCAGATATCTAAATAACATAGTACAAAGCCTGGAAATCTAGTCATGGCCAATCCAAAGCATTGTATGTTTATAAATATGTTATGGTTTCGATCAAGAATAACTCCCCAAACTCTCCTGTGTTTAGAGCAGGGGCATTTGGTGAATGGATCGTGGGGAAACTAGCTGAATGTGATGTTACGAGGTTGAGTTTGGTCAGAAAACAAAGAGTCACTGGTGGTGGGACATGGAAGGGTGTATCTCCCTCTCTGGCTCCTCCCTCTGCTGTCTTCTTTCTGGCTGCCATAATGTTTGCAGCTTTCCTTCTGGCATGCTCCTCTGCCATACTGTTTCTGCCTTGAGCCAGCCAACTATAGACTAAAATCTCTAAAAATTGTGAGTCCAAGTGAACCTCTCCTCTTTTAAGTTGCGAATGTTAGGTATTTTGTTCCAGGGAGGAGAAAGTGACTAAGAGAGTATCTTCAGTAGTTGTGTTCAATCTAGGCTGTTTCTACCCTGACATACTGTATAGAAGCAGTTATATACAAGAAAATGTTTTATGGAATGGTGTTCGAAGTACAGAAGCTGGATCAAACTCTCTATAGATGATCTGAATGGAACCATCATTTGCCAAACTTTGCAACCCTTTGAGGCTGAACTGTTCAGTTTCTAGGCCACTGGCTTTCCTGGTAAGTTATTTACATTCTCTAATTCAGTTCTTCTTTGATTTGCTACAGAGCTGGATGGTCTCTTTAGCCATTTTATAGCAGCATTAGGTTTATCTCAGAAACCCAGTTGTGTTGAATTTCTGAGACTGAAAGCAAGAACTATGAGGAGCCAGAATCAAGCCCAAGGTTGTTGGAAATTCATCCTGCAATTTGGCCACTCCACCGAATCTAAAGGAAAGTCTTTCAGTATCAGTGGTTTCTTGGGGAGGGAAATTCACCTGGACTATGCTAACTCATGAGGCTTCGGGCTCCCAGTGGCCCACCTTTAAGCAGGCCCCACCTGCTAAAAGCAAGTCAGCTATAGCATTCTCATGGTCTCATCCTCTTCTAAAAGCCCTGCATATGAGCACATGAGGATTCTGGGAGAAATCTATATGTAACCATAACACTCAGTAAGCAGCTTTTTCAAATTGAATGCAGAGACTCTTCCCAGGTGTACATGCCAAGCGGTTAGAGTAGAAACTTTGCCAACTTGCTTGATGCAGAAATCCACACAGTATTGGTTTTTCCCTTCACATACAGCACTGGCTCACAATAGTTCCTGGTATCTATCTCAGTAACTCTGTTACACTTTATCCTCAAGCTTTGGTAATGATTACCCTGGTCTGTCTTTACTAACGACTTTTTTAACTTCAACAAGCATGAATTCTTTAATAAATGTTTCCATCCTTCCTCTAGAATAGCTCAACATTCTACATCTATCATCTATCTCTGCCTCTACCTATATCTAAGTATCTGTCTATCTATCTTTGCCATACCTATCTTTATCATTCATCAGCAATCTATCTATCTATCTATCTATCTATCTATCATTTATCTCTCATCCATATCTTCTTATACTGCAACCCCAGAACACATGTTTCATATTATCTTAGTGTAGTCAAGCTATCATTAAAAAAGACCATGAACTGTGTGGTTTATGAACAACAAAAATTTATGTCTTACACGTAAAAGCTGAAAACTCCAAGATCAAGGTGCTGGTGGGTTTGGTGGCTGGTGAGTGTTACTCACAGATGGTTGTCTTCTTAAAGCGTCCTCCTGTTTTAGAAGGGGAGAGAGAGCTCATGCATTCATGGGGCTTCTACCCTCATGACCTAATCACCTACGAAAGGCCCCATCTCCCAATGCTTTCACACTGCGGGGTTAAGATTTCAACATATTCATTTTGTAGAGACATAAAAAAGTAAGTACTTAGCACCTACTCATCCTACAATTGGATAACAGCCCTTCTCAAATTGTCCTTTTGCATGATCAGAAACAATCCTGTTCTCAGATTTCATAAAAAAGAAACAACATAAAGCATAACCACTCATACACATTTTAGAATAAGATGACTCCCAGAGCAAGACCAAAATATCACTACAGATATACCCATAATCTCAACATCTGTAAATACTAAGAAAGGTTTTAAGAGATTGAAGATAGCAGAATAAGAAAGAAGAATCTACAAAAACCCTTAAATTGGAATGCAGGCTAAATATAAGAAGAAAGTGACTAAAACTGCAATTTACCGATCTAGATAAAGTACCCTTCAGGACTCTATACCCTCTTGCCCACATTCCCTTTTCACCAAACATTTTTATTGCTAATTGGCTTCCTACCAATGTTAAAATGTATATAGGTTCTTATAAAATGAAATATGTTTTCTTATGTATTGAAGCTTTGTCTTACATATTAAAATTTAGTGGTTATTTCTTTCCAGGAATAGAAACATATTTCTTCAACTGTATATGCTTTCCTTAATATCTGCTACTAGAAATTTAGCCCATCTGCAGAAGCCAAAGGATGGCTAGAGAACATTCTGAAAATAGCCCCTCTGTGAGTGCAACACAGTAATTAGCCTCTTTTCCCTATGGTGCACCCTTCAGCTATTTCCTTTTGTCAGCATCAACTGAGAATTTTATTAACTAGCTTGAGAAAAAGATATCTATCATACTGAGTGTGCACTCAGAAATTTGAAATGATGAATGCTACTAAGACATAATTGCATAATGATTTCATTAAAATGAATTAATTTCCCCATAAAATGAAATTATAATTGGCCCTGATGTTAATTGTCAACCTGAAAACAAAATGCCTATATGTCGTGAGCATGGAATGATGGTGTCGGCAAGTTTGGGGTGACCAGCTGGTGTCACCTACATGAGAATGGACTCCTGCATTGGTCCTGTAGGACACCATGGATTTGCAGTCTGCTCTGGAAATTTCCTTCTCACAGAATGAATTGCAAAGGGTATGCAAGAGCTCCAGAGAACTAGAAAGTAGATCATGTGTAAACAGATGAAAACATTTCTTCAGCCAAGCAAATATTGATACTGCTAGAATCAGATTTACAGTTACCGTGTGACCATTAATTTCAAAGAAAGGTCAAGTTGCAGTTCTCAAAATCATAAGGCAAGAATGAAATAGGAATTTGAAATAAATCCTGTAAGAAATTTTACATCATTACCTTTTATTGGGAATAAATGCAAGTGTTTGTTTATTTTGAAAAAAAAGACCATTTACAAAAATCTTAACTGATATTTCCTAGCATGTGTGAATAATATAATAGAGATCTATCTGTAAAGTTGTGTAACCAATTATAAGGATATATACAAAAATTTCTATTAAAAAACTTTGTTACTCTTCATATAGAACATGAAATCTAACATCCCCCCCCAAGAAAAAGTTCCTGGAATGCCCAAGAAAATACTGCCGCACAGTCAAAGAGTAATGAGACCAAATATATGCCATATTTGATATGGATGGCACAAAAATTGGAAAATTCCAAAGGAAACAACAGTGTTAGATATGGTTTAACATAAACTTTTAGTATTTCCAAACAGATTTTAGTTATCAATGGCCTTTAAAGATAGACCGATGTTTGATTTGTTGAATATACATTATTGTGTAATCTTATTAAGTAAATGAATGGTTGAATTTAAAGACATAATAAGGGATATATAGAGATATAACATTTAGAAAGCTTAGAAATTCTAGAAAGGAGGGGTGAGGGTTAAGGCCCCTGGGCCTAAACATGTTGCATTTGTAAAAACGACCTCCAAACACTAGTAACCAAGTGCTATGGTTTCATTTGTCCTTCAAATTTCATGTTTGGAACTCAATCCCCGAATTCAAATGTTAGCGGTATTCGGAAGTGGGAACTTTGGAGGTGACTGAGTCACAAGGGCTCTGCCTTCATAAATGGATTAGTGTATTTAAAGATTAATGGATTCACTTCTTATTAAGGAAGTGAACTTGTTAAAAAAAAAAAAGAAAGAAAGAAAACTCTCTCTCTGATGTGCTGCTCTGTCTCACCCTGTGATGGGCTTCACCACGCTATGATGCAGCTGGAAGGCCCACACCAGATGCCGGCACCCTGCTTTTAACTCCCTGGACTCCAGAACCTGGAGACAAAGCAAACTTTCTTTAGAAATAACCTCTTTCTCAGGTATTCTGCGAAAGCAACAGAAAGCAGGCTAACATAGGAGGTTTCTCCCAAATTTTCTCCAGGGCCTACCCTATTCTTGAAAGCCCTACTTTTTTCTTTGAACCCTTCAGAACAGGAAAAGTGACTTATGTGAACGGTATGATGTAGAATTGGCCACATGTGTCTGCAAAGGAGAGCAGAATGATCTCCTCAGTGCCTTGAGTTCAAATTCAGTTTAGCAGCTCTAGATTGGCCTTGGCAAACAGTGAAAGGAAATGGACATCCTGCAGTTCCCCAGCTTTTCCATCTCCACCTGAGTGAGTTCAAGCATCTTTTGTCTTTAAATTGGTGTTTGTGTGTGTGGTGATAGAGAGGGTAAATAGAAACTTTTAGTAGCATCTTTAATAGGATACATATGTTTATTTCATAATGATGCCAGAAAAAAGTAGAAAACAAAAGGAGAAAGAGATAGCATACTTGAAGATAGCCAGCTAATTTATCTTTTTTCGTTATCTTCATTTTTAGTATCCTGTTTGTGACACAGTGACTTAACCATAATAAATGTTTGATTGATGATGATGAAAAAAAGTCTTGTGAAGGCTGCTGGAGAAACATTGATTAATCATTTTGATATTTAAATATCACTTTAGCCAAGGAAAGCTATTAGAACCAAGAATTGATGATTTTATTTCTAAAATTGAACATAATAGGTGTTCAATTAATGATGGTGACTATATGGAGAGAGTCCTGTGAGGGATGGTAGAGAAAATATTTCCTGATTAATCATTTTCATATTTGAAAATCATGTCAGTCAAAGAGCATGATTATTTGCTCGGGAATTGAGAAGGACTTTATTACCAAAATCACTAGAAATAATTGTCCAAAGTGTATTGATAATTAATATCTTGTTGGATCAATATCTCCTGGAATTTCTGAGTTTGTCCTACCTTTACTAGAGGCTATTCAAGTTAGGAATCTATTGGGAGTAGAAATATTTGCTATCCATTTTAAAGACATGTGTCACTCAAGAATGAATGAAGCATATTTGTGAAGGCATACAATAAAGTTTTAAAGCAATAGTTATCCTCAAATCATTTTTGGAAAAAATGTAGCACAGGAAAATTTCTGCTTTCTTAATTTGTCTCAATTACCAACTGCAGAAAATATACACAAAGCCAATAAATTCATCTCTATGAATGCTTTCTGCATTACATCATCTTATGTTTTGTGGTTAATTTCCACCTGCATCTCAAAATGTATTCAGTCAATCAAAGAAATTCAATAAAAATGGTTTTGTTTTAAGACTGACTTTCACTGATGACCATCAGGTGGCATAGCTTATTGCATAAAAAGATGGAGAAATTACCTCAACCCTCTCTTGACACCTTCATCATAGCAAACTTTGCAAGCTGATACCCCACTGACTGACGAAATGAATTGTACTAGTTTTCCACTGCTGAGTAAAAAATAGCCTCATACTTAGTGACCTAAAACAATGCCCATCTATTAATTCACAGTTCTGGAAGTCATAAGTCAGGTGGCTCAATTGGGTTCTTTGTTTAGAATCTCACCAGACCAAGATGAATGTGTTGGATGGGATGAAATCTTTTTAAAGGTATTCCAGAAGAATTTGCTTCCACACTCTTTCAAGTTGGTGGCAGAATTCAGTCCCTTATAGTTGCAAGATGGACATCCCCAATTCCTGGTTTCCGTTAGCCTGGGAGTGCTCTCAGATCCTAGGTGTAAGCTGACTGGTTCTTGGGCATAGCCCCCTAGATCTGCAAAGGCAACAGAGGTCTGTGGTGTTTCTTGGATTTTTCTTTTTTGATGTCATGAAATTAAATTAAACACATCTAAATAATCGCCTTTTGCCACATGATAGTTGTAAGAGTAATATGTCATCATATTAACAGATTCCCCTCACAGTCAAGGCGGGGAGGATACAAGGAAGAATGTCCTAGGTCCTTGGTAGTGATTCTTAGAATCCTGCCTACCACAGTTGCTGACATTTAAATATCAGGAAATTTCACATAGATACCCAGAAATCCTCTTTCTCTTCAGTCAGAATATCTGATTTGGGGCTACATTGTGCTATTTCAACAATTTGTGTACCTGATGAGTGACAGTCCCTTTTTGAGGTGCATTCACTAATCTAGTTCACCGTTTCTTATTAACATACACTCTCTCAGTTTCACACTAAGTTCAGTTTTCAAAAATAGCCTCATACAATAAACAACACTGCAACATAACCTTTATGAGAGAGTACATATTCACACCTCTTGAAATCTAATTTATCAATAAAGCTAATCATCTCATTGATATTTGCACTTTGAAGATAATAAGACAATCTCAAGCTAAGTACTGATGTTCCTTTTGTCTCTCAAAACTGATTCTTATAATACCATTTCAGTAAACTTAGTAATTCTGAACATGTACTGTCTTTTGGTTTGGTAAGTGAATAGCATTGCAGAAATTAAATGATACCACTGAGTTAGCCCATGCAAAAGACACAAATGTACTCTCAGCGGACAAATGTGTTCCATGTAATCATGCCAGCAGCAGAAAATGGAATCTGTCATAAAAAATAAATTATCCAAGAGTCAGGCTATGTTCACACAGCTCAGTACTAAATTTCATTTTCCTTGTTCCTCAGCTGAGAGGCTGAATAAACACTTATAAAACAGTCTGAAAGATCACATTGTTTGTCAAAGTTGGATTCCACAGCCTCAGAACTCAGATGCATGAAACTGTGGCAGTTGGAAGGCATGCTGTTTTTCCTGTGCTGTTTTCTCTGGGACCCACCCTCATTCAGCTAGGTTTTTCAGATTACAGGAGGCATAAAGGGAAAGAGTGAGGCAGGGCAAAGCATGCAGGCTACAGTGTGGAGGACTGTGGGTGGAGAGGCTAGGGCTAGCAACATTGAGTTAATGGAATTAAATACAGGTTGTTGCAGGCTAGATTGTGTAAGATTAAGATGTTAGGAAATTATTCATGTCAGGATAAGATGTTAGGAAATTACCCTGTAGTGAACAGGGAACTCTTCCATTTAGAATAGCAGAAGAGTACAGCCGTTAGAGGCAGAGCCTTTGGAACCAGAATATGTAGGTTTAAATTCCACTGTCCATGAGTTGAACATTTGTATAGACCCCCAAACTCTTATAGAAAATTAATCCCCAAAGCAATGACATTAAGAAATAGGGCCTTTAGAGATTAAGTCATGAGCCCCCACAAATGAAATTAGGGAATTTATGGCATGGCTGTGGGACCTGGTGTTCTGTCCCTTTGTCCTTTAGTTCTTCTGCCACCTTAGGACATGCCCTTTTTCAACAGCAGTAAGGCACCATTTCGGAAGTAGAGACCAGTACCTGCCCTTTAATTTGGGGCTTTTCATCCTCTAGAACAATAAATAAATTTACATTGTTTATAAATTAGCTAGGATTGGGACTTTTTTTATAGCAGCACAAACTGCCACTTATAAATCATATGGCCTGAAGCAAGTTGTTTCTGTACTCAGTGCCTTAATACTTAATAAATGCATATAAAATGGCCATAATGACAGAGATGTGTCAACACTTTCACAGAGTTAAAACATTGACTGGTACATAACAATCATCCAATTAATGCTAGCCATTGTTTTTTCTGTAACAATTTATGCTAGGACTGACACTGAGATTTAAAATTAAGTAAAAGTAACTTGCAGAGGACTGTCATATCGATTATGCCCAAAGCAGGCTGTGAAGAGTTAGCCCCACAATTGGCTTGTTTATAGAAGTGTGTGACATGCATGCCAAGGTCAGAATAACTCGCACCCAAATTCTGTGCCCTCAACTAAAACCTCCTGACTAGAAGAACAATGCTCTAATTACAACCATATATTTTGTCTCTTCTGTCCCTAATTTGAGAATGTTTTGTCTTGTCCTTTATGAGCCTTGTTTACAATTTCCATAGAAACCACTCCACTTTTACCCCAATTGGTTGCCAATAAAGTCAGTGCCCAGGACTGGCCAGGCCCTTTGTCCTTTGCACCTGCATTGGTCATCCTGGCACCATGCTTGCTCTCTCTTAGTTCTGTCTCTTAGTGTATTTTTTTCTTAGGCCTGCGTCATACACTGGGCAGGTGGGTACTGGAACCTAATCACAGGAGTCTTTAGCAATAACTCTAAATAAAAGTCATTGAAAGATAGAAAAGACAATTTTTATCCTTTTTATAGGTATATCAGATTCCTCTGGGTTGCAAGGAAAAGGCACACTTGACTTGTCTCTGGTAATTATGGTTTAAAATTATTTCCCTTCTCTCTGCCTCAGGTGTCCCGTTTATACACAGCTGACTGTCTTTCAGCTCTTTATCTCTCTGCTTCTGCTGTCCCCATTCCCTTATTTCCTTTCTAAGTGTTTCATAGTTGAATTTCCTCACAGAAAGGGTGTAAACAATTGTCCCAGTCATCATTAAATGTAGTCTCTTTCTGGGCAGTTTTTCTGTTCAGTCACTTCTGAGATTTTTGTCCAACTTGTGGATGCCTGCCTTTGTGTCAGCAATTCACTCTATTTGGGGTGACAGAAAAAAAAATAGTCTTAGACATTGTTCCCCTTCTCCCTGCCTGTGAAGAAAGGTTGTGGATTGCTGTCTCTTCTAGGCTTCAGGTTGCCAGTGATATGGGTAGAGATGATGAGTCTGTGAGAAAACAGAAAGGACGGAAGCCAAGCTTTTTAGCATATGAAGTAAGGAGAGAAGAACTAAAATACTCCTTAGGGGTCATCACCCCACAGAGAGGCTCTAATGAAAGCTGCCATGTGGGTAGAATGGAAAGGAGGAAGAAACATGGAATGGGCTGGCATAAAGTATGGCCAGAATTCTTATATTAACTCATACACGGCTCAGGCATTTGCTGGTACTGTAGAATGGAAGAAGGGTGATTTTGGTAAGAGTTCTACTCAACAATGTACTTGGATTATTTTTCTGTTGTTTCTTGAGAGAACAGACAAAGGTTGGAAATAGCATTTGAACTATGCTTCTCTGGGGAACCTCCCTCAATTTAAATAAGATTTTATAGAAAACTTGCACGCAGGAGTTGGGGCCTGGCTGTCACTATGCCAGTCCCTAGAAGACAGCCAGATAACTTTTCACTGTGTCCCTGGATCCTGGAATGCCAAATGCCAGGAATTTTTGCATTATAATAGTTGTAACTGCTTTACCTTCTTTCTGAACATAATGTATCTGATTTTTCAGGAAAGAGGAAAATTTTTAAGTGATTAAATTATAATGTAAAACAGCAGTTGAGAATTTAACAAATAGATCTTTTAAATTAATACTTTTTAAAAAATCAACAAAATTAAGGTAGTCACACTAGCATTTAGATTGCATTTGGTTTCTAAATGTGCTCTGAAGAGATCATGTATTTAAATATATGACTGTTTAAGCAGTAGAAAGCTATGACTAAAGCACTGAGCTCAGTCTAAGATTGAAATAAGTTCAAATGCAAGTTTTTTCACTTATTAGCTCTATTACTAGTTAATATGTCTATGATAAATTTAAATTATGTACACAAATCCTGCATTTACACTTTTAAGAGTTGGAGTGTGATTTTCCTCCTCTTTAAGAGTTGGAGTGGGCAGAATACAGTGACTAGCTTCTAATCAG
This sequence comes from Heterocephalus glaber, assembly GCF_000247695.1. The sequence goes on along the minus strand of NW_004624750.1, from coordinate 19,949,889 downwards.
TAGAATAAAGAGAAAGTGACAGGGTGTGAATTGAAGAATGTGTCATAAAAAGTACTTTGTGTGCTTCTGTTGACACACTCTGAAAGAAGCTGGGATCATGCGTTCTAGAGGAAGCCAGCTGCCATATCTCGAGGCCACATTAAGCCACCTTCTGGAGAAGTCATCCTGACAAAGACTCACAGGTCCTGCCAACAGCCAAGAAGGCTGTGAGGCCTTCTGACAGCAGCCCTGTGGCAAGCTCTACTAGAACTCATCCTTTAGTCCCAGTCAGCAGCACCAGCAAACACCCTGGCTACAGTGGCCTGCAAGACCCTGAGCTAGAACTACCCAGGCAATCTGCTCCCAAATTTCTGACCCACAGAAACTCTAAGCTAATAAGTACTTGCTGTTTTAATCTATTAAATTGACTGAGTAAATTGTTATACAACAAGTTGTTTTAGTAACATCTTGGAAAGCCAGAATTTGTTGGGAATTCAGTGGAAAAAAACCCTACAGCTCTGCTGATGGTTATAGTAGGCACTAAACACACATAGCTATTTAAATTTAAGTACTTCAAACTTAAGTACAATTTATTATTCAACTTACCAGTCACATTAACTACATTTCCAGCAACTCTATAACCAAATTTTGTTAATGGTTGCTGTACTGAATGGTGCGGATATAGGACAGTTTTATCATCACAGAAAGTTCTAAAGGCAAACATGGCTCTGGAACCCTGCAACATACACGATGAATCTGGTGAAGGCTTATGTAACCATGGAACTCTTTGGGGAAGTTGTGATCCTCATTTGTATTTAAGTAACTAAGATGTGCGGGGTGGTTACTTTTTAAAATAAACACATCCTGGATCATTTGGATGACCGTCTTATAAACTAAGGATTGACAATTGATTTCTTGATTTTAGAGTTCGAATTTTTATATTTACAACACTGCTTGATTGGGATTCCAGTATAAAAATATACATTCAAGGTCTACAAGCAGGGCTGCTGGATAGCAGGCTATTCATACATGAACAGAGTCAAAGTCACTGAATAAACAATGGGTGCTTAAAATGACTATAATATATTCAACCCATGGTATCAAATATATCTTAGTGAAATCAGCCATGGAAAAATTCATTTCTCATGTAACACATTGTGTATGCAATAATTCCCTTTAGGCAAAACACCATTCTCTTCACATTAAATTTATAGTCTTAATCATTGATTATATAGAATTTTTATGTTTATAAATGTCTTTGTATAATTTTATTTATATTTGTAAATGCATAGTGGTTAATACTACAGATATAGTACTAACTTTGTACAAAATCCAAAGGCCAATTCACATGAATTGAAAAACTGTACAAAGAAGAAATGCTGGGGCCCAAAGATGCCATTTATAATATAATTAAAACTTACAGATGAGAACTAGTAGTTTTCCTTTCAGCTAACAACAGATGTACATTTTAATGTGGGCCTTCAGAGAAAATAATGCCTAAATGTAAAAGTTTCTGCTGGGGGGAATTTCTTGCACAGTAGCAAACCCAGGAGGGAGGAATTTTAAAATGGGGAACCCCTCCCTGCACTTTGTAGCATACTCAGTAGGAGGCCCTGCCTACACTTTTGCTAATGCATGTGAATGTAAGTGCTTCTTTGATGCTACATTTCATTAGCTCTGTGAGACACCCAACTACTTGTGGAGAACTGGCTTACAAAGACAAAAAGGCTTTTGATGAATACAGTAGAAATATATTAAGTAATCAGCACATCTTTTGTTATGTTGATTGTGTCCTGGTTTTTGTTTGAATTGGATGAAAAATAAAAAGATCTGACTTTCTCTTTCAGCAAAGCACATGCAATTCTTCCCAACAGTACGTAGAGATAAATCAGTCCTTTCTGGGTGAAACAGTTTGGCCTTCAGACATGCTGCTTTCTCCTTGGCTTCTTTCCCTGTGCCATGGAGTGGCCTTGCCTTGAGAAATGCCAGTCCCTGTTATTGATGAAAACAACCAAACTGCAGTCAGTAAATGCCAATCTGAATTTAAGAGCTCTTGCTTACTCTTTACCTGCTCTTCCACTCAAATCAGTTTGCAAACCTACTCTGTCATCTTCCTCTCTTACCTTGTCACCTCCCCACATTCCAGCATTCTATATCCTTGCTTAGTTCATTTTTCTTATTTTAATTACACTTGCCTGTAAATATTTTTCACTTAGCCTTCTGAGAAGTCCCTCCAGGTTTTTCCTCTTGCTTGTGTTGCAATTAGCTTTTTAATTATGCGTTGCTGACTTTCCCTTGATGGCGACCCTTTAAATGGTAACGCTACCTTTCTTATATGTTGATTGGAAGAGGAAACAGGGTCTCTTTTCACATGTCTGAAAGGAGGAAGTGACTATTTTGTCACTAAATTATTTCCTGAAGCTCACAGAATAAATTAAATCTCCTTGGAACATTTCCCAAAGAAACAATTTTATGACTGGGAAAGTCTTACATCCGACAGTGGACATTTAATTATATCTAGAACGCATTTGCATCACATCTACTGTCCAATGCTTACCTAGTCTATAAGAATTAGAGCAAATACACTTGACTCCTTTGGAGAGTCCAGGAAAAAGAGAACTTCTTATTTGTCATATATTTTCTTACTCATTTCACTTTCATAAAATCTAGGGTTGTGAATAACTTGTGAATGTTCCACAAGACAAACATTTCTAGTACATTCTAACTTGATGGATAATGTCTTGCAATACAAATACTATGTGACACCAAAGGTCACATGATCACAGCTGGGTCCATGGTTCTCTCTCTCTGTGGAATTGTGGGTAAGCTCCCAAGAGTTTATGAAGGAGATCTCATCTGTAGAAGAGGAGAAGAAAAAAGGTAGAGGAATCCCTCACTTCAAATGAGATTAGGGAGATGTGTAAAATGTGGGAAACATTGCAAAATTTTGTAGAAAATCATCACCGGAATAAGGTTTTAACAACATGAGCAATAAATCTGTTTAATGATAATGCAATGTCACATTTCTGCAACATCCTCAAAAGGAGGCAAAAGCAAGTGTCATTGGATAGGTTGCTTATTAAAGTTGCATGAAAAGAAAAAGATTCCACTGAGCTAATAGACAGCAGTGATTCCAGTAGTGATAGTGAAATTCATCCTACACAATAACCCTCCACTCTCTTGTCTCCCTCACACCAGCCATGAAGGTTTTCAAAGGTAAGTGCAGGTTAATTTCTTTTTCTTTATATTTTCTTTATTATTTTGTATTATAGTGATATAATCATTTTATATGAATATTTTTGGGGTTGTGGAATGAATCATCTGAGTATCTACTATTTTTATGGGGAAATTTGCTTTCATATACATATGCATATGCTTTGATTTATAAGCATGTTTCTGGAATAAATTATGCTTGTAAACTGAGGCTTTGCTGTATTTTTAAAAACATTATTTAGTATTTGTTGTCGACACTCACAATGTCAATAGGAACACACATGATGTATTAGAATGAGGCATTTAGCCTGGTGCTATTTCTAAAATAATTTAATAAAATTAGATGTCAGTGCTCTAAATGGGCTCAATTGTTTCTGTTTTAAAGATCCATATTCTTTTAAACATTAAAAAAATTCCACATATGCATAGAATTGGATCAGTGAGTCATGAAAGACCTAACGAAGACACTTGTGCTAGCTAAAATAAACATCAAATAAAATAAGGAAATGAGAATTTTTCTTGACATTTAAAGTGCAGAAGATTTTTTTAAGGAGCAGGTATTTTGATTGTTGATTTACTTCCAAAAACAATTAAATTAACTTTGTACAGGTAATTTTCCCACAGCTAATATTTGAAATCCTTCCACTGACCTTTTAGTGAACTTGCTATGCTTGATCAAGACTGGGTATATCAGTACACAATTTTTTCTTTTTTTTTTTTTTGGTGCTGGGAATTGAACTCAGGTCCTTGCACTTGCAGGGCAGACAGTGGAATCATTGAGCTAAATCCCCAACCCTTCAGTCTGAAATTTTATTAGTTAATGTAAATTTTTAGAATGCCTTTGGCAATGAAAATACTTGATATTTTGCTGATAAATTGGCAGGTAATTTATTAAAGTTACAATTTATAAATATTTTTCATTTTCAAGGTTCTTTTTCTAAAAAATTTTATCATGTCCTTTATCAATTTAAATAAATTTTATCTGATGAAAAGCAGCTGCCTTTACCCTGTTACTTACTCATTAATTAGTATTTGGCTAGCTCAAGTTTAACAATTTAAATTCTCTTAAAAAATAACTTCCTTCATCATTTAGTTAATTAAATTTTTTATGAATTTTAAACTGAATTTATAAATTTATCTTTTTAGATATTTTAATTTTCTTAACATTAACGTAATAAGTTGTTAGTGTTTGAGGCCATCAAAAATTATCAACCTGTTTTTTCTCCTACTTTTCACATATTTCTCAATGGAGGACCTAACACACAAGATGAGATGGTGATTCAAGGTGAATGGTGCTTTAGAACTAGATTTGAATAAATTCTATTTGCTTCTCATCAAAAATAAATGGCCTCTCTTGACTTGGTTAGCTGCCAGCAAACACACCTGAGCTGACAAACCTAACCAGCTGGTAACACAAGGACCACTGGTTCAAGTCTACTATTCCAAAGGAGAAAGATTGCTGCAATAGGAGAGAGAGAGTTCACTTCTGTTACCGCAAAAAGCAGGCAACTCTTTACAGGCTGTGGTGAGCTAGTGGAAAAAGTAGCAGAAGACTTGGATTGAGAGGTTGGTCAAGATTAGGCCGTCATTGTTTGCTAATTGGCAGTTATCCTAAAGTTCCTGACCTCTTGCAAAGACGGGAACACAGAGCTCTACATTTCTTCATGATGATATTCCCCAAGTCCTTGAGAAAGGCATTCCTGTGTAATAGAAGATATTACTCTCAAAAGGACAGAGTAAAAGTAAAATAATAATAATAATAATAACACTTTCAAGTTACGTAAAGTAAATGCTGTAATGAAAGGGAAGTTGGGGACCTATGGTCAGGATAAGCCCTCTAAAGCTCAGTCAGACTAAGGACCTTAAGGCTATCCTGGTAGGGTTCCAGGTGGTTGGTTTTAGTTTTGCACTCAAAAGAATCAGAAATGAATAAAAATAGTAAATCCATAAATCAAATCTGAGTCATTCTATACCTAAGGAAATAAGAATGAAGAAGAATCTGCTATTCTTTCCTCGAAGCTACTATTTGGTTTTGCCTAAGAACTATTTGTGTAACTGATCCTTAGATCTACTCTTTTTTTCTCTCTTTTTTTTTTTGGTACCGAAAATTGAACTCAGGTCCTTGTGATTGCGAGGCAGGCTTCGGAACCACTGAGCTAAATCCCCGGCCCCTTAGATCTATTCTAATATATTTTTTAAATCACTTAAAGGTATACTTGCACCCTTCTGCTTCTTTCTTTCATCTCTCAAATGCTACTTTTTTCTCTTTAGGAGGTACTTAAAGAACATAATAAACACGGAAATGTGCATTGATATATTTATCATTCTGATATATTTAGTGAATATAATGAAGGGTAGGGTTTTGTTTCTTGATTCTAATGTAATATTAGAAATCAACATACCAACTCTGTATTCCAACAAAGAGGATGAATAGTTTGCATTAGAAAAATTCATGCTTGGAAAGTTTTATTTTTTTAAAAAAATTATCCAGTAATCTTCATGATATAATGAGATTTAGTTAAAACTTTCAATTTCATTTTTCAGTTCTTCCTAAGGCTTAGTAGCTAAACCTACTGAGGGCAAAGTTGCTAGTTTTGATTTAATGAAAGCAGTGGGTATCATTCAGAAGGTGAGAAGAGGTGCACTCTATTCATAAGGGAGGAAATTAAATTCTCAAATTTTCATTGATTCTAGAATCTATACTTTTTGGGGATAAGTTGATAAGATATTGTACATCAAGAAAAATTGAATTTAATAAAATACAAATGTAAATATGTTAATTGAAAAAACTTAGAAAGTATTAGAAAATCAATTCATTTTGTATATGCACTGATAAAAAGAAAGGTACTGAAAGAGGGATTTATGTAAATATAATGAGTGAAAGCATTTATCTTGCAAACCTGATAAACAGCAGTAGGTACTTTAGAGGTTGAAAATAATTAGCTCCTCAGCTCCCATGTGAACCCAAATCATTGTTACAATTATATTTGTTTATTACTTCAAAATGACTTTTTATTTCAGTGCAACACAGACTTGGAAATTAATAATCACCTTACTTCTTTTCTTATATTTTTTGTTTGTTTTTAATGTAGGAGATAGATTTTCATCTTTAATAACATTGTTATCACTTACTTCTCTCTCCTTAAGATACAATAACTCTAAAAGTTATTGTAAGCAAGATTATTTTAGAAACAGCCACTCCTCTTCCTAGCTCCATTCTAAAATGTTATCACAATTAAAGCCTATGACTTATATTAATAAAAATATGACCAACCTTGTTACAGTACTTAAAAATTTTCAATCTCTTCCTATTATTTAGCACAAAGTTCCCTTAAGATATTTTATAATCGCCTCCTGCTAACTAACGCAAATTCATTCTATGCTAATTACCTTTAACTTAAAATTTAACTTAACCTTTTACTTAATGTTTAAATGACACTGACTGCTTAATTTCACCTTAATGTGTTTGGTTTAAGCCAAAATTTATGCATTTGTTATTCCCCTCTGCCTTGAATAATCTCATATGTATTTATGTTGCTGACACCCCAAATCACAAAATTTCCTTTAATTCTAGTTAATTTCTAAAAATCACTTCCATTATTAAAATAGTATTGCTGAATACCTATTGATAACACCTCTCCTTAGGAGTGTGTATGTCCACTCATGCATACACGCATACACACACACAAACACACACACACTTACCTTCTAAAGCTTTTATTTTGGTTAAGTAAGATAGTATCTTAAAAATAAACCAAGAAATGGGAAAGTGAAGGATATCTCATAATAGGCCAGGAAAGGCCTAAGGTGGATGCCCATTGCGTAATTTGGTTCTACAATGTCTCCCAAGGGCTAATGTGTGAGAGACTTGTGCCCAGGTGTAGCCCCTTTGGGAAAGAGTAGAACCAATAGTAGGTGGGGCCTAGTAAAGGAAATTAGATCAGTGAGGGCATGACCTCCATAGGGATATCGGGACTCCAGGGGATATTACTCTCTCTCCTGCCAGCAGGCCACCATGACAGGAGTAGTTTCTTTTGCCTTGAGTTCCCACCATGATGTTCTGCCTGACTGCAGAACAGAACCAGCTGATCAGACTGAAACCTCCAAAACTGTGAGTCAAAATGAATCTTTCCTCCTTATACATTGTTTATCCCAGGTATTTGTACAGAAAATGGAAGCTGACCAGCATGGTGACTTTTGAATGAAGACTAGAAGGATGTGATTCATCCAGTCATGTGAATAATTGCAAAACAGCCTTGCAGGCAAAAAGAATAGCAAGGACAAGGACTCTGGGGTTGGAGGGTTGGATGCCTAAAGTACGCAAGAGACAGAAGTCAAGAAACCTGGTAGGAAGCTATTGAAACCATCTAGGCAAGAGATCAATAACTTGGACCAGGGTAGTAAATGGAGCAGATAGGATGGTTTGATAGCTGGATTCTGCATGAAGGAGAGTCAAGAATACTTCTGTGACCGGTGACTTTTATGTTAACTTGGCTAGACTGTGGTAACCAATTACTTGTTTAAACAGTAGTCTAGATGTTAATGTAAATGTATTTTTTAGTTCTAATTAACACTTAGAATAAGTTATTTTAAAGGATATTACCTTTCATAATCTGGGTGGTCCATCCAAACACTTGAATGCCTTAAAAGCAAAGACAGAAGTTTCTTGAAAATAAAGAATTTTGATTTCAGACTAAATTGAGTCTGAATTTTTAGCCTTCCGTATTAAGGCTTTTCTGGATAATCCTTAATCCTAATACCACAACTGCAAAGGATTTGGTCATATAAAGTTGAAATGATGAAGCTATCTGATGCAGCAATAATGACAAGAGGCCGATGTTTGGTTAGTTAGTTGGTTGGCATGTTAGGAGCTCTTGGTTTATATGTAGGTTTGTGATGCATTGTCTTTCAAGCAGAAACATTGAGAGATTTAAGTCCTGGGGAATTGTCTTGTCTGGACATTGTGAAATCAGGCCCTGTTTAGTCAACAGAATTTCCTGTAACCAATTCTAAACATTAAAGCAATGGCTAATTTAAAAAAAGATTCTCTGTTTTACTCACTTGCAACTACTTCTGCTTTTAGTCTCATAGCGTTCCATTACAAGTGAAAATGAGCAAAAACAAATAAATAACTATACTTTTTCCTCTTTTACCTCAGAATATGTTATTTCAGAAAACAGAAAATTAAAGCAGGAACCTATTATTTTTGCTTGACTAAATTCTTTAAAACCAACCAAAATGATTTTACCAAATAATTTTATTTTTTAATTTTGAAATTTTTGTTGGTAATTAAAAATTAATAGCTATGAGGAGAGATGCAAAAATAGCATTTTTCAATTCAAAACACCAATATATTAAAGAGTAAACATATATTTGAAGATAACTTCTATAAAAAAACAGAATGCTATAATTAGGACAAGAAAAATTAAGAAAACAGTGTTGTGGGAAGAGATCAAGCAATTGCAATTGGATTAATGATGAGTTTAAAGCTTCAGTTTGCTATTATTTCATTTATTGTTGTTTTTAAATTTAAGGGCATGCTTTATTTTAGCTGGTATTTTTTAGATCCAAAAAGGTTGATGCAAATGTCATAGCCCTTATAATAAGACATTTTACTTGTATCTCTTCATACCCGAAATGGGCTTCTATTCACATTTGTCTATCCATATTATTAATTTTTTAAAAAAATTTAGGATAAGAAATGAATATATTAGTGAAAAAATAAGGCAGAGAATATGAAGTCTGGATAAATTTCAGATTATTCACGATTTTGCTTACTTCTTAAACTAGTTATAAATATCCCCAAATATATTGATATTCTAACATTGACCTACGTCAGAATCAGGTAATGTTTATTAGTGGTTCACAGAAAAACAAAGTATATTAGCTTTCTTTTCTAAATTAATGTTTTCATTTTTATATAATTTTATTTGCCTGCATTGTGTTGGTACATGTTTGCAGTACATAATGTTCGTATTCCTTGTGTGGAGTTGGTACATGTGCATAGCACATCTTAACTCCTTTTCTCATCTCTTTTCCACCCATCCGTCTCCCTCTCCCCATCGCTTGATCTCCTTCCTATTTGAGAAAGATCTGTCTCATTACTTCCTATTGTCTTTTATTTTGCTCTGTATTTACATTTTGGGTTTCTCATATAAGGGATACCATGTGACATTTAAGCTTGTATGTTTGATTTATTAATGTTTTTCAGTCCCTGAGGAGATAGAAATGTTTGATGGGCCATGGCAGATGACAAGAGAATCAGACACAAGAGTGGAGAAATAAATTAGAAAGATGGTTTTGAGGATGCACAATAAGAAAAATAGATATTTGCTAGTGAGTATACACCTCTGGCTCTATTTGATGTCACTCAGTTTAGGTAGCATAACACACATAGATGCCAAGGCTTCAAAGGAAGTTGATTTGTGACATTAAAATCGAGAATGGTAGAAGTTAACATTTTCTTCATTTTTGTTTTTTTTCAGTTTTTTTATTAGTACATGTTTGCAGTACATAATGGTTACGTTCCTTGTGGGGAGTTGGTACATGTACATACTTCATCTTAATTCGTTTTTTATCCCTTCTCCTCCTCACCTTCTCACTCTTTCCTCAATTTCTTAGCCAAACTTCTTTTGCAAAAGATGTATCTTCCTTTTTCCTGTGATCTATCTTTTATCTTGCTCTTTCTTTATATTTTGGGTTTTTCATATAAGAGCAACTATGGGGTGTTCAAGCTTGTGCATGTGATTTTGTTTCTCTTAGTGGTAAAAGTGATTATCAAAAGCCAATTTTGTCTTCTATTACTATTCTCCTATTTATACATTTGCATTTGTCATTATTCCTCTAAATGTCAAGGTTTTGTACTGTAGTACATTGTCAGATTTTTAAAGACCACATAGAACCCATTTTAATTTTTTCTTCTAATAAATTTTCAACTTGGACATGAAAATAGTAAATCTTGAAAAGAATTAAAATTTTTATTCTATAAGCTAGCCAGTGTCTGTTGTGTTTCTTTGATTTCATGCAAACAGGACTTAAGTTGGATTGTTTTGCACATATACAAACAGACATACATAAGATTGATTGGGCAATAACAGGGGTAGATTTGCATACTCTTAAAAGAAAAACAATACTCAAACAGAAAAGGATCATTAAATATAGATCACTGGGTAGTTGTTTCAAAACATTGGTCTGTAAGAAGAAATAAGTAGATTGTTCATGGCATTGCTGTTGTCGTAAATAAGACTTTAGCTTCTTTTCAAAGAATTTTTAACTGTGAAGTAATTTTAGGCTTACCGAAAATTTACAAGAGTAGCACAGATAATTTCCACGTAGTCCTTATTTGTAATCCTTCACCATATTGCAACTATCAAAACCTGAAAATTAACATTGATATATTACTATTAAATGAAAGAAAGACTGTCAAATTTTACCACTAATACCTTTTGACTGTTCCAGGATTACATCAAGTATTTCATTTTGCATTTAATTATTATTGTTCCTTAATCTTTTATTTTCTCTAACACTTCCCTGGTCTTAATCCTTGTCTTTTCTAACATTATTTCCATATTTTTCATGACCTTGACTATTTTTAATTTTATTGATCAGTTATTTTGTCAATTACTCTTCAATCTGTGGTTCTTTGGAGTTTTCTCACAATTAAATTTAGTTGTACTTTTTATGTGGATATCACAAAATGATACGATGATGCTTATAATTTTATTACTGATGATATTGACTTAGATCACCTGTTAAGGTGCATTTCTGCTGGATTCCGCCAACTGTAAAGTTAAGATCGATCCCTTTGTAATTAATAAATACTGTTTGGAGCTACTTTGAGAGTGTGCCAACCCAATCTCCAATTTTAGCTAATTTCACTAATCTTAGCATTTACTTATTGATTTTGTCTGCAACATTCACAACTGTGAAATTTGTATAGTTGTTGCTTTGTATTGTTCTTTCTGTTACTAACTGAAATTCCATATAGAGGAACTGTCTCTTCTTTCCTATTATTTGTTCCTTTGCTTACTGATTTATATAAGTAGAAATCCATGGGCATTTACTATTCATGGAATATTATCTAATACTGTCTTTTTCTCTCTCAAATTATTCCAGCTTCAGTTATTAGGAAATCTTTATCAGTGCCTGTGCTTTTGACAAGGCTTTATGTATTTTATTGAAAATTATCTGATATTATATAATATTCGAGTTTATATTACATATTCTCTGCTCTAGTCTTGTAACCAACTATTTCTCTGAGGATCCTTCATTTTTTTAATTGGATAATAGTTTTTAGAAACCAACATCTGAATACTATGTGTTGCCAGTACTACTGGGGTGTCATTGCTTTTGGCCCCATCTTTTTTTAAATAGTTCATTTGTTATTTTTAATTTGATAATTTTATTTTTAAACAGGAAGACATTTTTATCAGATATTATCCATATACCCAAAATGCAATACACAAGTGGTCACAAAGCCACCACTTTGCTCTATGGTGACTTTGTAAAGTAGGAAAAATGATATTTTTATTTAAGACACTTTATTTCCCTTATAAAATTATTGCAGTAAACTGATTTTGCCAGAATGTCTGTTAGAAAATTGTAGTATTTTTATGTATCAATAAAAGTTAGGATCCAAATGACTCTTCTCAAAGATGATGCTACTGTGTGTGTGTGGTACAAACTACCCATGTAAATCACAGCCATGCATGTGGAAGAAATCATAAATGAGACACTAGAATACTCTACAGTCAGCCTCAGAAAGACGAAGAGTTCAGCCATAGCAGTGTCTAGATTTTCAGTTTGGGTCATAACTAATTTTTTAATCAGACTCTTGCAGACACAATCAATAAGTACTGCATAGGAAACGTAGGCTTTTCAACTACTTGACATAAACTAGACCTGGAGAGGAGCAAAAAGGGGAATGATAAAGTAAAGTGTAACATGAAACTAGCCAAGTGATGACGATGGCTTTGTAGAGGAAGCAACAGTAATTGAGCAAAAGAAAGTTTGACTTGCCCAGTGGATTTCTTTGCCCACACCACTTTGTTTTTTTTATGTCATGGCCATTCACTCTGAAAGTATCTGTTTTCCAAAATGCACAATGGCTCCCATAGCAGTTTTGATACATGTTAGGAATCTTAAAGTTGGTAAAGATAGGGAAAAACAAATTGTATATATGTCAAGTATTTGCATATCTCCCTAATTATAATGTGGGGGCTTCATAAGCTGACTTCTAATCATTATCTAATCTAACTGGCATCCTTATTAGTAGAGAAGTAGAGATTAGGATACATAGAGACACTAAGGATTTGTGTGCACAGCAGAAAGACCATGTGCGAACACAATAAGATGGCAGCTGTCTGCAAGCCAGAGAGAAGCTTTGGGAGAAATCAAAGCTAGTAAGACCTTAATCTTGGACTTGTAGCCTCCAGGATTGCAAGAAAACAAATTATGCTGTACAAGTGACCAGTTGTGTGCTATGTTGTCATAGAACCCTCGAAAACCAAGGCAGTGAGTCAAGGGTGCTACCTGTCTTCCATTACACCGTTTTGTTTTATTTCTGGGATCTTTTAGCTTCTTCCTTTATGTCACCTTTATAGTTGTTTTCCTTCCATTCTTGAGTGACTCTCATTAATTTTTTATTTGAATTTATTCTTTCTTGGGCATGTTACTACATTGTCTTATTAATTTTTATAAAGACTAAATGTTAGATTCTTGACTTCGGTTTTTACATGTGAGGAAATTCAGGATACAGACATGGAATAGGCTTGATTAGAAGAGAGTTGAGGAAGTAGAATCTAGGAGTGTCTGGATCTGGTTCTGGTGAATATACAACCTGCACACCAACTTGCCATGCTCCAAGTTTGTACAGAAGTGAAGGATCAGCGTGACTGAATCACTGTATGTGGTGCATGGAGATAGAATATGAGCTCTCGGCACGAGAGGCTAACACCAGAGTAGATGCTGAAAAATCTTATTTAGTTCTGAGTGATTTATGTATCCCTTGAAATTTCAAAACATCTTATTTTCTAGGCACCAAAGAACAAGGGGAGATGGCAGTCCAGTAGCGCCTTCAATGGCTGATGATAGTACCATTCAGACAAGCCCCTTGGAAGATTTGCCACTCTTTCCATACATAGTTCTTTTCAGTTCTGTTCAGCTTTACCCCTTCTCTCCCAGAAGACAGATCTATCCCTGACAAATGGCAACCAAAGTTCTTTAGCAAGGTTGAGGTTAAGATTAAAATTACTCACCATTTAAGTGTTGAGTGATTTTACTTACCAAGTTATCTTGAGGTGGAAAGAGCTGCCAAACATAACTTGAAATGGATAATTATTGTGGAATATTTATTCATGAACTCTGTATCAGCCTTAATAATGCGCTGCTTATATACTTTGTGTGGGCTTATGTACTTTGTGTGTGCTACCTCAAAAACCCTGTTTGAAACTTGTCCCTGTTTGAAAACTCTGGATGGGCCTTCCCCTTCTCGTGCGGCAGCCTGTTCCCGGAGAGATTAGAAACCGGCCTCGAAGTGTGTTTATCTAAGCTATCCTGGCCACATAATTCTGCTTTATCACATCTCTGCCACATTCTGCTATGCAACTGCAACTTAAGCTACCCTGTAAGAGATATAAAAAGGGGAAAGTCTGTTAACTGGTGGTTAGCCTAGAAGGACTCATTTCCTGAGGCTGTCCTTGCCTGGCAATAAACTTTTTTAAATTTTACCCTCCTCTCCTGTCTCTAGAAGATCATTTCGACTCCCTTGCTGTAACAATATTAAATAATTATTAGATGAAGAAGAAACATTCCTAAAAAGATCTCATTAATTAGACCCCATAGCAAAAGTCATATAAGATTATCTGTGGATTTATTGATATCCCCAGAGTATAGAGCAGTAATGAGGCAAAAATAACCCAAAATTAAGGAATTTAAATTCTACGTATTTTCTTGTCTTCTTTGTAAAAATACAAATCTTTGTGGATGTTCTTTAGTCTTAACTTTGTTTCTTTTTAATCATTTGATCATTTTTACTTGTCTACTTCCTACAGGGAAAAGTATGCACTGGAAATGCAGATGCTCTGTGCAATAAGATAACACAGTAAAATATGGAACCTGAACTTTCTTCTACACAGTCCTTCTCCTAGGTAGTCAGAAGCATGCATATTGTCTAAAGAACTCCACTATTGTGGCTGGAATACAAAAAGAAGAAGACACGACTCGGGTTTTGACTTCCAAATTGGCTCTCCAAGTCCACAGCAGACATAATAGCTCCGGAAGATTGCTGAATATGTCAGGCTCCTGTGCCAGGGAGCAGCACGGGAGACAAGCCAAAGCTTGCAGGCCATCCATGCCATTTCAGCAAGCTCACTGTGTTCCTGGAGCTTGAAAACCTCATTACCAGTTCTTGTTAATGCCGGGTGAATTTTTCTATCAAAAACTGTCTGAACTTGTCTACATATGTCCACCTGTGATTGGAGGCTTTGCTGGGATCTATTTAAATAGCCTCATGTAGACAGACCCTTTCCCTTTTTTCTCCCCTCTCCCACTCCCCCTTTCAATTACCTGTAATCCTTAAGGTCAAATACTCAAAGCAGAAAACAATGTGCAATCAAGTCTAAAGAGTTAATAATGTTGCAAAAATATTGAAATGGAGACAAGCATTTCATCATTTTAAAATGCCTTCGCCTGGATGGTGTCTTCACGTTAGCAGTCTCCCACATCTGAACAGAAACCAAACTCTTAATAAATGGCCTTCAAAGCTACAATGCATGGTGGTCTCCCATAGTGCATTACTCTGGGGAGACTGAGCAGTGGCAAAACCCTCAACTCTTATATTGGAGGACTTTTTAATATCCTTAGGGGAAAACACACATTCTAGAAAACAGCCTTCTAAATTCTGATCATTTAGAATAGAGAAATTTTTGAGAGTGTGTAGGATTTGGGAAAGAATAAAAAGAAAGATAAAAAACCCCCAACATAACTTTACTATGAAGTTCTCCCAATGGCTGAGAAGGGAGTTGATCATTCATGATTCCTAATATATTATCTGGCATGGATTCTTCACATGAACTGTCTCTCACTCTCACCTCAGAGAAGGCAAAATCTTTGCAATGGACTTCAGAGCTATGAGCGATTGACTAAACAACTCTGCCATTGGATATTTTTCCTTGTCTCTCTACTCTCCTATGCTACTCTGTGCTTATTGCCTTTACTCCAGCCACACTGGCTTCCTTAGTGTTCATTTCAGGTCTCAGGACTTCTGTCACTGCTGCGCTATGCGCATGGAAATACTTCCTTCACACATGGGCTTTTTCTTTTGCTGTCTGTGTTGGGCTCAGTTGGACCCTTATGATACTTAGGTTCATTGGAACCTATGAAATCTTACTTTATAATACAAAAAAGGTTTTTCAGATGTGATTAAATTAAGGATGTTGAGATGAAGATTTATCCTGGATTATACAAGTGGTCTCAAAATGTAATCATTAGGGTCCTTTTAAGAGGAAGGCAGGAGAAGATCTGATGCAAAAGAAAGTGATATGACCACTGAAAGAGTGCTATCCTGTTGGCCTAAGGCAGTTCTAATATTTGAAAAAAAAACAGGAAACAGATTCTGCTTCAGGGTCTTTACAGCAAATGCAGCTCTGGCTAGATCTTGATATATTCCCTATAAAACGGGTTTCAGATTTCTGACATCCTGAACTCTAAAGAACTAACCATAGTTTTAAAGCACAGCACTTATATGTTAAAGCAGCAATACCAAACAAATACACCAATATTTTCCTAAATGTCAAATTTTCAGTGAGCCCTTCTCTAACTACCTTATTGAAATCTGTAATGCTCTCCATTCTCTATTCCTCTTGTCTGTGATTTTCTTTTCTCAATAGCTTTTTCCATCGGATAAATGTCTAGTTTTTGCTTATTTCTGCCT
The DNA here is from genome assembly GCF_000247695.1 of Heterocephalus glaber. The sequence continues at coordinate 19,933,766 of NW_004624750.1, read as the reverse complement.
TTTCCCTATGAAAGTCTGTTGCTTAAGTGTAGACTGTTTTTATTGTCTGATTGTTTCCCTAGGAAACTGTAGGAAATACCTCATTCAGTATAGCAAGTTGAACAAATGGGTATTTTAGCACAGGGAATATATAAAAGTAAAGAGACACAGGACAGAGTTATGAAAAGGACATAATGGACTCTGAGCTTGAGAATGTGGACATTTTTAATATCCTGGAATGAGAGGGGTCTTGCCAGGAGTAGGCTGTAACAAATCCTCTGGATGTAGTGAACCGCGGTGAAATTGGAAGAGAGGAAGAATAGGGTTCTAAACTAAACATTTCTACTTTTCCTTCTTTATCCATTTTATTGGGAATTCAGCAAAGAAGATGAAACCAGAGTGGGGAAGCATTTGGATAAATTCATTGGGGATAAAAGAATAGGAAGTAAAACAAATCTTGATGTCTTGAAATCTTTCATGAAAATGTAGCAACATGAAACATAATTTTCACAACAGAGAGTTCAAGCATACAAGCTTTGTTTTAAAGAAGCAGAAGGAGGGGAAAATGTATTGCTTTAAAGTCTGGCACAGAATTTCTCCTAGGGAGAGAGGAGTCATGTTCGGCCATAAATATGAGAATGAGGCCCTTTGGGCATGAGCAGATGGTTTATGATCAAACAAAGGAATAGTTAAATTTCTCTGCAGAAGAAATTATCTGAAACCTTGGGTGGGAGCTATGGCTAAGTGAGTTTGATCTGAGAAAAAGGCAGTGAGCAACATGATGCAAAGTTAAATTGCTGTAGAACAAATTACCACCAAATATTTTCTAGGCAAGTTTAAGGCCAAGGATGCCTAAGAATTAATATTAGGTGGTACAGTATGTCCTGCTGTGAAGCTAAGTAAATACCTATCCACTGATGGTCTCCAAAATATTAAGAAAAAATCTTAAATACTTAGGCTTGGGTTGGATGAATTAGGAGTATAAAAGGATCTGGGTGTGACTCAGTGTGGCAGTGAGGTAACGAACAGGGGACTGCCCGTCTAGGAGGTATAACTGAAACATGGAGACATGCCAGTTTGCCCACCACTCTCTACCCAAATAATCATATGATATTTGCAGAATTCAAGCCAATTTCATGCAAATATTTTAGATATTACTACCACAGTCAGATGGAAAAATTGGGCATGTCAAGGAGGCAGATGTTCAACTGGGCACATTCATATTATATTTCTTTACTTGGATTAAAAAGAAAAAGTTGGCCTATATAGAAGGACACACCTGGGGTGAAAGTCAAAAGATTACAAAATCTTGTATCACATATTTTGGTCCATATTTGTCCTTTGGATCTTCTAAAAATTAGGCTCTGGCACATTTGTCCTAGGTTGTTTTCTTTTCCCTTCTGTAGCTCTGTGTACTGCTGTTGCTCTTCTATTCATGCTCAGTGGTCAGTTCTGTGACATCTAGATCAATCAGAGCCTTCCTTTCAAAGCAGAGCCAAGGTAGAGAAGATCTACAGGTCTAGACTGGAGTTTTACCTTGAGATGAACTTGGAAATCAAGCAAGTGCAAACCATATTATTAATTAAAATGGGCTCCAAGGAAATTTGCCTGGCAGCACTGCAGAAAGCTGTAATAAAATAAGTGCTTGTGGGTAGCTACACAGGAAAAAATGTTTCTTTACTTGTAAAACCTGACAGATAAATGGTGAAGCACAGGAGGGGCTGAAAGGCCCTCTTGGAGAAGGGCTATCAGAGCAGCCATTTACATACCTCTGCTGATTGTCAGTGTTTTCTGAGCAAACTAATGGCTCCTCTTCTGGGGTTGTGAGAAACTGTCATTCAGAGGCCATAAAATGAGGGAAGAGTCAGCATCTCTTCATTGTTTCAAATTGTAGGCTGAATGTTTTTACAAGACATAAGACTAAGTGTTATGCCTGGGATTTAGAACAGATGTGGTTTCAGTTCTTTGCATCTTTATTGGTTCTTTTATTTGGCCAGCAGACTTTCACTGAATTTGTGGTAGGTGCAGGCTACTGCAGGATACAAAAATGGTTCAGGTGCATATCTTCACATAAAGAAACTTTCAATTTAAAAAGGGTGAGTAAGCATGTACACATATTCAAAAACTACACACATTGACAGTGTAAATGTTGTGAGAACATTACATTAGCTGTTTTACTTTACCATCTTTACCTTCTCTATTTTGTTCTGCAATGGAAAAGGCACTACAGATAAGACAACTCTACTTCCTGCTTCAAAATTGTCATCTTTTACTAATTTTTCATCCTACTGTAATGAAATGTTCACTTTCACTCACCTACAGAAAAGGTCTACAAATGTCACCAATGATGCAATAGATTTTTAGTCTTCAAGCAAGAGTATCTATTTTCACTTCTTCTTCTATATTCTTCAGTACTTACAAAACAGACCAGAATAACTATCAAGAAACTGATTTAACTTATAACTGTCAAGATGGGCCCCTTCTGGTCCATCCTTTACCTTTCTGACTTCTTTTTCTATGTCTCTGCCCTGGATGTTCTTCCTGTGACATTGATGGAGTGGTCTCCCAAAGGATTATTTTTTTTTCTCTTTTCTCATTTATCTGCTTTCCTTGAGAAACTTCACATCTGAACACAAGCTTCTATTAGCTGTACGCTGTTGATGCCAAGCTTTCTATCTTTAGTTTTAGTACTGTGTGTGTGTGTGTGTGTGTGTGTGTATGTGTGTGCACACACTCCTTATATCTAAGTTTCTAGTGAGCAAGAACTCCGGGATACTTCTTAGGCATTTCAAACTCGTATTTCTAAAATTGAATACATTAAATCTCCCCATGTCCATTTCTCATTTCCCCAAATCCATACTCATTCTATTTTCTTCTTTTCAGGATGCTCTCAATAGTTTTTCATTGGTTAAGACAAAAACCTAGTGGTCATTCTTCTGCAATTGAATGCCTATATATTCTTCACCTACAATGTTATGTTTTTAAATTACATTTTACTTATAGTATTAAAATAGCTTCATATTTAGTCTTTCCAGTTTTTAGCTTCCCTTCCAATCTACCTTCCACACTGCTAACAGAATTGTCTGTGATGAATTACAGATCTTTGAAAACAGTGATAGTTGCTTAAGTCCCTATGGAAAATATTTCTTCAAAACTGCAGAAATGACACCAAAACTGCATCTTCAGCATAATTTAGAGACCAATAACTACAAACAAATTCTAAGACAAAAACAAGAAAATGTAAATCCAGGTAGGGGTCTCTGGGATTACCAGACACCACCCCTTGTAGCAAAATCTTGCAGTGAGAAAACTGACCATGAACCATTGCTGAAAAGAGACTTGCGATTGGCCTAGAATTCCTCTAAAACTGATGCCAGAAAACAAAGTTAACCTAAAAGACCTGGAAACACTGCAAAAACTGAACCTGGTAGATCAGATTGTAGATCATACAAAGAAATTTAAAAGTAGGTGGTATTTGAAGGAGCAGTCTTTGAAAGACATGGTTTCTACAGAGAAAAGTGGCAAAAGGAAAGAGAGAAACTCTACCTAGAAATTGAGTGATAAAGGAAATAGGCAAAATGGAAAATAAGAAAGAACCAAATATCAGAAGACATACAACCTCTGCCTACTAATCTCAACCAAGGAAAAGAAATTTATCGAACAGACACATATCTTCCCTGCCTAAAAGCCACAAAGATACACCAATGTCTACAAGTTAACATCTACATGGAACATGAGATTTAAGCTTCACAACCTGCCATCTTCTACCTCTTCCATTACCTGTGGATCTTTTCATGTTTTCTCAAAAATAATACCTTGGTGGGATTGAAGGCTTAGAGTTAGATTTTAGAATTTCTTGTTAAATTAGGTGCCTAGAGTCATAGCTAAATTGAGTTTCTTCATGCAAAGTCATAGAACACTATTGAACAAAACTAAACCAAACCAAAACAAGAAACCCAGAATTGTAAGAAATTACATTAGATATATATAATAACCTTGAGAAAAATTACATTATTTCTTTGTTGTTACATCTATATGAAAGCAAAATTTAAAAATTGCATATATAATGAGACAGTAAGAAATTTACTTGATTTCAATAACTTGTGAAGTCAAACAATGGTATAAGACAATTGATTCATTTGTAATACTGTAAAGTTAACTAGAAGATTGTATTTTGGGCCAGCATGTCCTTTTTCCAGATACATTTGAAGATCAACTCTCAACATTTGTCTCCTTGGACTCCCACTTTTAAGATGCCATTCAGACCATCTTCCTATTAATAGTACATGTTTTCCTTATTTGGAATACAATGTGAGAATAGTACAGTAACATTTCACATCTGGCTGGGCTTTAATGTCAGGAAATAACTTAAAATTGTTATATGTGATCAAAATTACCTGCAAAATTTTAAATCTGAGATGAAATAAATAATTTTGAATATATGTACATGTAAATATTATGGTATACAGTAAAACATAAATATAGAAGATATAAATTTACAATACCATATATTAATCATTTGGGTCACTTTGCTCTTGTTCAGGAGGCATGTTGGAAATGAGAGCTATTAAATTTTTACAGACTCATTTCTCATCTCACAGCCTCTATGGGCCTCATTCACTGACAAAATGGTGAGCAGAGGCATTTGAACTACTGAATTATTTCTTCCTACTCTTTTTCTTGTTTCATTAAAGGAACATAGAAAATTTTGCCTGCATTTAATGCACATAGGCTATAATTATGAATATATTTCCTTAGCTAAAATCGTGTGTCTCTTGTAGCAGTTATTCAACAAATGTTGGGGAAAAGGGCATATAAATAGGTAAATATAAATATGTTATCTGGTAGAAATGCACACATGAAAGAATCTAGACTTCAAATTTATACAGAAATGGATTATTGTTACCAGTTTACTATCCCTTAATAACTATATGACTCTTGAGTTTCTTAAACTCCAAAGTATCAGTAAAGTGAGAACAGTATATTGGAGTCACTTACACATATTAGTCATATCTGTGTAACAATAACTGTTTTTATCCCTATCTCTCCAGAATTTTGTTATAAGATTTATTCATACTTTCCTAAGTTGTTGTTTGGTGTTGTTAGAAAAATAATGAACTTTTTCATGGATAGTGATGATTGGAAATTGAAATGTATTTGGCTTTATGAGTTGGGAATGAGGTGAGCAGTCACCACATAAATCTTAGAAATGCTTTTTTTTTTCAATTTCAGTTTTACAGGATAAAAATAATCACTGTATTTATTTGTAAATCATTTGTGAAGATTGAATTGTTGAGGGGTATAAGTGGGCCCCTACTCTAAAGGATGATATCACATTTATAATTAAGAAAAACAACATCTATGGGTTGAAACAAATTGTAGGTTGTAAAGAAATTAAATTTTGTTCATGCTTTTGAGCATTTCATCTATATGATAATATTTGGTATGATTTTATGGCATATATTAAAATTAACTGTTAAGATAAAAAAATTTCTGAATGGATTCTAAGGAGCTATCTTATAAGTATCAGGTCTGTGGATTCTAAGGAGCTATCTTACGAGTATCAGGTCTGTGAATCTCTTGAACTTGTATGTAAAATTTTGGATGGATGTACTGCTGTGCTTTTTATTCAGAGAGAATACTTATCATTTACATTGGTTTCTCAAAATCATCCATCAGCCAAAACTATTTAAAAAATTTTGCTTTTTATAAGGGTAGGGAGAATCTGTCAAAAATATATCAGTGTCTTGGGAAAAGGTCTACTAAAAAAAAATCATATGTAGTTTGGAAGACACTGAATGACTGAGAGCTTTTATTTCAGATGGTCAGGCAAAAAGTAGACATATCTACATTAATTAGACCAATGGTATATCATCTAAGATTAAAATTGTAGAGATTACCTGGTAAATCTTGGATTATTCTGTCTGGAGAATGATGAATAAATGCATTTAAAATACTTTCCAACTTAAAAAAAGGAACCACCAAAATTTAACATAATAGCACACCCTATACCACCACTTACAATTAAAGCCAGCCCTCCATAAACAGGTGAAGGTATTGAAGAAAAACATTCAAAACACACAACAAATAAAACTTAATAAGATCACAATATATAAAGCCAAGATTCCTACATAGATTCTAACCATGGCAAATGACACAAAAAATCATCGTATTTCAAGTACAGAAACTAATCACAAACACCAAAAAAATCTATCCCCTCATTAAAATGATTAACTATTTATTTATTGACTTGCCAGCCCCATTTAATGTCTCAGTATGGTGAAACTTCACCTCCCAGTTAGGAATCTGTCTGGATTTATAAATTTTCACTGATCTTTTTCTAGCAATACAGTACATAGCAAATACAACCACTGTATTCTCATCTGTCACATATATCTGCCAAGATATAAACCATGGATGGATTATCTACTACCTGCATGTAAATAGAGCATCAGTATTCTTCATTTGCCTGTACATACATACCAGATGAAGTTTTCATTATGGATCATATACTTTTCTAGAAACTTGAAATATTGAAGTTGTACTACTATTTGCAGTCATAGGAACTGCATTTATAGACTACTTCCTGCCATGAGGACAGATATCATTTTGAGGAGCCATAGTCATTACAAATCTATTATCAGCTATCCCTACATTGGCACTAACCTAGTAGAATGAATCTGAAGAGGCTTCTCTGTAGACAAAAGCAACTCATACAATTCTTTGCATTTCACTTGATCTTACTATTCATCATCATAGTACTAGTAATAATCCACCTACTATTTCTGCATGAAACAGAGTCTGATAATCTATGAGGAGAAAATTCAGGCTCTGATAAGATTCCATTTCATATTACCTAGATAAACATATACTAGGCCTTCTACTCATTATACTAATTCTACTAATAATTGTTTTATTTTCCTCTGGATTCCTATGAGACCCAGACAATTTTATACCTGCAAACCCCCTTAATACCTCAACCTATATTAAACCAGAATGATATTTTCTGCTCACATATGCAATTCTATGATAAAACCCTAATAAATTTGGAGGTGTAGTAGCAAAACCAAGGGAATGAAATTACTAGGGCAAAAATTTCTGCTCACCAGTTATGCAGTATCATGGTACGAAAGCAAGCCATTTGTTGGCTTTTTCTAGCCACGTACTCCTTTATATAGCTATCAATTTATCCACTCACCAATTCTATATAAGAATAACCTATGCCAACATGAAGCAAGGTGTTGACAAAAATGTAAAATCAAAAGAGGATGAGAATAACAGAAATACATTCTTTTTACTTGTTTGCTTACTATCCTTGTATGAAATGAAAATGAACCATATAAAGACATTTACTCCAGTAAATCATATTTTCTGTGAGGATGTCAGAGTAGTTTATTGTTACCTCAAATTTGTCAAGGTTTGGGATGGGTACCAATCAGTTCTTCACATAGACAGAATGGTTCATTGGTTCATTCATTCATTCATACAATGATTATTCATCAATGACTTGGTGATTCTTACACATTCTTTTATGTGTAAAAGTTGATTAATAACAGAGACAGTATCAGTGTCTAACACTACAGAAATTCCATCTAGAGGAGGGAGACAGAAAATACATAAGTTCACAAAAATGATAATTTTATAAGTTCCCTGAGTAAAAATGAAGCATGATGATGTGATGCAGCATCTGAGAAAGAAGAAACATTGGAGTATATAAGGAAGAACTTTTAACAAATGTGTTATTTGAATTGTGATATAATGAGTAGGAGCTGTCAGGCACAAGTTAAGGGAACTCCATGCAGAGGGCTAGGACTTCAATTGAAACAAAATTGAAAGGTTCAAGAAACTAAAGGAAGCTAATAGTGTATCATTTTCCCTCTATTTTTTTATATGCCATAATTTAAAAATCGACAGAAGGCAAAGGGCTTAATACATTTATAGTCTTTGAGGGCATAAGATGCTAACTTTCTTGTTTAAAGTTACTGTATTTTGTTTTTTCTTGTTTACATTTCAAAATGGATACACTTTCAAGATTTTTGAGACTTCCTACTTTCATATCAACCATGATATGGGAAATTAATTCTAGATTTGATTCTTAGAAAACTGATCTGAACCCAAGCTTATAAATCACACAAACAACACATATTTCAAATATTTTTTATGTGTATAAGCACTCTCGAAACTCAAAAACACTTATAAATCCATTTAAAAATTATTATGAAATTTTGAGAGCAGCTTTTAAATAATTGAATTAAGGACAATTCAATCCACAATTTGTGAGTTCTGATCCAAGTCTTCTTGTTGAAATTATTTTTCTCTTCTCGATTTCTTTTGCATGATCCAGCTTATTTATTTTTCCTCAAAATGTCTTGCATTCATCTTTCTTTAACCCAACCACTATTATTCTCTTGATTTTTAACCATCTCATGATTTTTCCTATGCTTTAGTGCCTTTTCATCTATGTCTTTCTAACTAAATCCTATTTATCTTTCCAAAGGGACTTAAGTGCTCTTTTTAACTTATATTCTTCCTAAGATCTAGTCCAGAAGGAATGATATATCCAGTTTCTTGGTACTTAGGACATTGAGTATCTGCACCTATTCTACTTCATATTTATTTTTCAGTAGAGACTATGAATTTCCTCTCTGTGTGCCTCTTACAGAGCTTGGAAAGTTGCCTGTTCAGAACACACATTTGTGGGGAGGGGAGGGGCAGGAGAAGATGGAGAAGTTCTATCCTGGGTGCTTCACAAAGAATAAAGAGAATGTCCCTAGGAGAAAGAGGATAGCCCTAGGAGAGAAAAGCATGGAAAAACATGGCGTTCCCTGCATCCATTCAAAAGAAGAAAATGATTTATACCTTAAGAGGAGGAAGACCCAAGCCTATAATCCCTGTTCCTATATTTCTGTCAAACATCTGTGTCTCGAGCTGCATGCTGCCTCTGCTTTTTGAAACAAGGTTCTGTATTTGTTAGGGAGATGCCTGTACCACTGAGTAGATAGATTTTCTTTTTCTGCAGAAAAAATATTAGGAGGCCTACTTTTAGGAACATAACTGTAATACATTACTCACATCAGTTATCTAATAATCTATAGTTTGTTGGTCTCCATCTGATTATTTTTCTATCTTTTGAAAAACAATAACTGCTTGATGAAAAAACAAATGAGTGTACACTAAATAAAGGTTGGTTGTTCAACTACCTATTTTAGCAGCCAATTTGGACTTAATAAAAATAACTACTCTTAAATGATTCACAATATAAAATAAGAGTTAGTATTCTCTGTAGTATAGTTGCCTCACTTGGCAGCTGAGAAAAAAACACCAATGTGCCAAGTTTATATATATTTTTTTCTTTGTTTGTTCAGTTGGTTTTTTGAGACAGGGTCTCGCTATGTAGTCCAGACTGGCCTTGAACTCAGTATGGAGCCCAGGTTGACCTTCAACTCCCTGCAATCCTCCTGCCTCAACCTCCCAAATGCTGAGGTTATAGGTGTGTGTCACCACACCTGGCTCAAATTTATATTTTGATTTCTTAAAAACTATTAAAAAATAAAGGCCCTCCCAGCTTTAATCATTGGATGTCTGAGTGCTAAATATCTTCTCAATCAACATTAATGAGAATTTGTGTCAGATAGGAATCATTAGACTTTCATTTAAAAAAGTTTCATGTACCACTTATCAGCCAAGTGATCACAGGTATTTCAGTACAAGTTTGGGTACCTAGAAACTGATATTTTAGACACCAGCAAATTTATATTCCATACAGGGAAAAATAATCCTAAGTGTTCCATGATTAAATAATTCTTACCTAAAAAATTAGTGTCTAATAATCTTTCATATGCACCAGAATTGATGCATAGAAATACTTTGCAATACCACATGAAGTTTTTTGAACCTGCTGTACTCTACTTAAATACACTAAAGAAAGCTGATTCAATCTGGGCTAGGAAAAAAAGAAAACATTTAAAATTATCAAAATTAAAGTTGAAGAAAGCAGAATAATTCTTAGTATCAATGCAGTTGTCAGCAACAGCTAGTCAAAACAGAAAAAAAAAAATATTACCAGCACCCTATATCTAAATAGAGTACATTTTTAAAATAAAGTCTATGAGTCATAAAAAAAACAAGAATCTTGAATTCATCAGCAAAGCAAAACACAAGTGAAAACCATAGTGCCTTTTTAAAAATACACTGACTTTAAAGTCTTTCCCCTCTTTCTCTGATTCCTTTAAAAATTTAAACCTTGTTTAGTAGTGATTCTTCTCTAGAATAAACAGGTTTTCCTCTGTAAGAAATACCAGACAATTCTTGGGAAGCTGATTGTACTTACAAGGTATATCATTCTGCCAGAATATAGCTATTGCTTAACAGCTCAATAATTACTGAAGGCAGTTAAAAGTAAGATTTCCCTACACATAACTCTTATTTCCTGCAGAATTTTATACTGTATTTTAATGCATGCATTCCATAACTTGGAACTTTTCCATTTTCTTCTCTGTGAATTTGACATCAGATTTGAATTCAGTGAAGGAGAACTAAAATGTAAGCTATTGTGGCTTAGAACAATATTCCTGTTAACACCAGTATTCCATCTCATTATCAAAGATTCTGTATCACTGAGGTTATTCCACTGAAGCCAGGCCTCCTCCAGTTGTGATCTCACCATCAAATCACATTTTTATAGCTTATAAAAAGTACACCATTTATTAGATGGAAGAAGCATCAAGTTTTTCTGAGTCTAAAAATGTGGAAGAGATAATTTCTAGTTGTTATCCACTTGCCCTTGCATAAACGCCAAAATGTACTAACACACTCCCTCCATTTGTATGCAAATTGTTATCACTCTCATTCAGAATTGGAGTCTGTCCAATTCTGAAGAATGGGATAATTTGGAGGCTGTAGATGAGAAAAAGTTAGCTTAAAATATTTGAACACATTTGAATGAATTTTCCTAAGGAGAAAAATTCAGAACTCAGTATATTTCTCCAACTCATATAACTACACTATATTCCCTATGATGTCGGTATGGCTTTGTCTTGATAAGGGAGCTCTGGGCAACACCAGAGTATACCCTGACCTAGCTCACCTGTGCAGTTGCAGCCTCCTTCACAATGAGGCATATCAGTTCCAAGGCCAGTATTTCTCCAGTTCTCTTTCATTTTCTGTTGTTTTCTTTCCAAAATTGATATGGCAAAAACAGTTCTTTTTTCTGCCAGTAACACCGTTATTTCCTTTTTTTTCCCACAAGCCATCATCTACAGTACTTTTCTATGCTTTACCTACACAACAAATTATTTATGTTGTGAAAATTTCAAAAAAAGTTGCTTAATACTTTGTTAAACTTAGTCTTTCAGGGTTCTTTCAGTCTATTACTAATGTCTACAATATGAGATAGACTTCTTTTTTGATAGACTCAGAATAAATAACTGTTTTACTCGGGGAAGGAGTTTGAGAAGGATACTTTTCATTCTTCCAATGTTTCCTTTCCTATGGAGGAGATTCCAATGTGATAACAACATCCTAGCCTGTCTACGTACTATTTCTCCCAATTGGTAAATAATGATTTAAGCTGGTAATTACACAATAAAAATCTAGGGATTCCAGTCACTTCCTCTTCTTTTTCTTTTTGGAGTTAGAGTATAGGCAATAAAGATACATTTTGCTTTACTCATCTGTGTTTATCTATGCACTTCATAAAGATGAAGGTCTAGGTCCAAGCCAAAGTTGTCTATATCTGGATCTATCTGATTCTCCGCTTTCATGTTAGATACACACTTTTCTGTACTAATAAGCCACCATCTACAGTATTAGCATTCTCAGTGAAAATTATCTTGTATCCCTACCATCTGTTTTACTATTTTGGCTCATATCTCTGTTGTTCTGAACACAGGTAGGGAATCGATCATTTTATTTCTTAGGGTTCCTACACCTCAATATATATGTAGAAATTATATTTTATTTAATTCATTTACCACTTAATAGAAGGCTAAATCCAAAGATCACTACTAAATGTTTGGATATTCAAGGGATTTAACAAATACCTTTTCTTTTTCTATGTTTTAGAATGGCCAGCCTATGATACAAAAGTTTCAGCCTAATCAGGTAATTACATGAATATCCCGTTCAAATTGATAATAGGCCACTGGTATTTGTAAAAGTTAATGTTATTTTTCTCAGAGATATATGTTTATTGAAGATAATGATAGATAACATACTAGTCAAATTGATTGAGTATAATGGACCTAATAATACTAGTGAAAACAGTGTTTAATTCTCAAAACAGCCCCCAGGAGTGGCACTATTATTATCTGTACTTCAAAAAATGTTAAAATTCAGATTTAAATTACTTGATGATCTAAAATTTTTCAGGAGTGAAAGCCAAGTCTGTTTGACTTGAAAGCCCACATGTCGTAATACCATACTATACAGTATATGGAGATGGCAAATCTTTCAGAGCTTTCAAATGATACAAACAGCCCACTGTGACACACATGCTATAGGTTCACCACCACTGCTATATATTATCTTGTTAAACTAGAAAATCATATGGAAAATAAATTCAATATAACTCCACTTGTATTTGCTGCTAAGATCCTACCGATATGTAGAAATATATAAAAATTAGTTAAATATGCATTTCTGTAAAATCTATAGATTTTATAAGGAAACTATTGCCTTTAAGCAAAATAGTTGCCTATAAGGTTATACAAAAAAATGTAGATTCTTTGTGTTTCAAAGAACAGAGATTGTTTCAGTTTCCAGGACTCATCCTAAAGATTCATTCAAAAGTAAATCAAATAGGAATCAGTCCTAACCACTACATCATCAAACCTCATGCAATACTGTGGCACTGTTCAGGGTATAAAAACAGGTCCAAAGACCAGTTATCTTGTTATTGTCTCAGCAACATGTCAATTAATTCAAACATCTTATATCTTTCCATGACTGGGGCTCTATACTTTCTTTTCTAGTTCTCTGGAACTAGATTTACCGGTTTCATGTTTGTTTGTTCACTTGTTTTTACATCATTCTCCAATGGGATATATAAAGCCACTCAATTCCTAAATAATCAGACTTTAATTTTCCATCCTGAAACTTCTTTGATGTTTCACCACATAGGACTTTATTTCAAAGAAAAACATTGATGATATCCTTACTTAGTTTATCGACATACAGATTTGCTATAAGATGCAGTATGAAACCACTACATTTAAAATTTGCTTCAGTGTCAAGCCATCAGTTTTTGTTTTGGACCATTATTGATCATGTGAACCAGTTAACTTATGTAGTATGTTCTGGTATCATCCTGCACTTCAGTTATTGGTTGTAAATATATGTTTTAATCTTTTCCACACCATAAAATTCGAAGGTGTAAGTTGAGCTATCTTGGTGAAACTGTAGTTTATTTTCTTTGTAGTCACAATGTTCTCTTTACCTCCTCTTCAACCTCTATATTTCACCTTCCTGTTCACACAGTGAACCTTAAACACAGTGTCCATCTCTCCTGACTACAGTGCAATGATTGGTTGAGGGATAGATTCATGACCCAAACCAGACCAATCAGAGCCCTTTTCCAGATTTTATATAACTTGGGCTAATACTTTCTCTGTAGAAAATGCACTAACGATATGATTACAAAGTTGTTTAGCAATAACCATTTTCAACATAGAAAGATAATGTATCTACCATAGAATAAAACAGAGAAAATGAAAGGTAAGCAAAGACAGATGGAGGGACTGGGAGAAAGTGTTCTAGTTTGACCAAACCCCTGTTCTTGTTTGTAAGCCCCTAAAATTGTCAAAGTCTAAACTACACCTGCATTATTCCAATAAATCTTCCTTATTGCTTAAACCAATTCATGTTAGGTTTCTATCATTTGCATCAGGAAACATCATACTATAGCATCCTGCATAGCCTAATCACACATTGTTCTCCTTACTCAGAAAACCCTGATTCTGTTTCTTGTTACTGTTAAGTGTAAAATGTTTTCACCTTATCCAATGGCTCCACCAAAGTACCTCTTACCTACCACCTGCAAAACAAATTCAACCTTTATTCCCTAATATATCTATATCTATATCTAATCTATATCTGTATCTATATCTATATTCATGTGTGTGGAGCTCTGCCAGTTCCTGTGCATGTAACAGCCTCCTGCTCTGCTTGCCTGTGACCCTTTCAGTGTTTTTCTGGCCATGGGGCAGGCCTAGCCCTCACAGAGCAGGAGGGAAGGGCAGGGAAGCTGGCCTGTTTGGGAGCACTTCTCAACCACGTTGGGAATTGGAGGATAAATCCCCAAGCTTTCTCATCCGGGGTTAGTACAAATCTGAGGCACGTTCGGCTCACTTCCCAGAGGTCTCTAGTAGTTCATGTATGTATCAGTTCCCAAAATTAAGAAGATAAACTAGCTTACCCTAGTGTTTGTTTTCATTTGTTTTACTTCAGTCTCCTATATTTTCTTTATTATTCCTTAAATACCTCTCTTGCTTTCTCTAGAATTTCAGTTCAGATTTTTATGCAAACCTGTGTATCTGCTTTCTCTCTCTCTTTCTGTTCCTTATGTCACATCTATAACAATCTACTTAAAATATCATTTTGAGCAACACTGATCAATTTCAGAAAAAATCTATAAAACAATACTCAAACTTTTCAGCTTCAAATTCAAGGCTATTTTTGTGGCCCACACCTATCATTTCTACCTAAACTCTCACTGTTTTCTTTAAGAAATCCCATAATTATCTGCATAATATTCCCTAGACACATATTTATGTTTCTACCTCTGCAGTATTGTTATAATGCCTTCCCTATTTTCATTTTATTTTCTAAGTTTTATCAAGCATTATCTTCTTCTTGGAGGATGTATTTGCCTGGAGGCTAGCTAAACTAATCAAGAGGAATTGAAACTAAATGTGATGAGGAAGGGAAAAAAACCATCCAGATAAACATGTAAATCAATTTACTATGGAAAATAGTAGCTGTAACATTCAAGGAAGAAAAAAATAATGTGGATGGTAACAGTGACTCATATGAGAAAACACTTGGGCCAGGAACCAGATGATATTTATAACCCCCAATGCAAATATGTATCATTCTGCAGAGCCTAAGTAACACAAATCTTAAATTTCAGAAGTAATAAAAATCAATTTGTAGACTTGATGTGCTTTTGTAAAAGGAGATTACAAGGTTAGAAGGACATATAGGCCTACTAAGAAGTAAAGAAATAATGGCATAGCACAATAAGTGGGTATTTTGATAGCTAATTTTGATTGTCAACCTGATTGGCTTGAGTGATCCTTTTGGAACTAACAAATCACACTTCTTACTGGGTGTGTCTGGGTGAGTAACAAAGGTGTGGCTTTGAGGACCATATCTGGTGCCTGACACCTTTCTATATGGCACTCTTACCCTGTGTTTTGTTTCCTGGTCACCATGAAATGAGCAGCTTTGCTCTATCAGGCCCTTCTGCTGTGATATTTCTGGCTTGGAGCCAGTGGCCATGAACTCAAACTTCAGAGCTTGTAAATGAAATTAAATATCTCCTTCCTTAAATTGGGAATATCAAGTATATTGTCTCTACAAATAAATGAAGGTCCTAAAAGGGAAAGATTACTGAAGACAATCTAGGTAATATTTTTGCTGAAAGCAAAGATAAACCCAAGGTACTATAAGGTTACATCTTGGATCCTATGCTTAGTATTAGGGTTAGAGTTTGGTTTGTGCCAAGGGTTACAATTAGGATTAGTGCCATCAAATAGAGACTAAGCTATTTTTTCAGAAGAAATATAGTAAAAAAATCATATGGCTCAAAATAGACTATCTGACACATTCTGTATTAGATATTTTGAATAGTTAAAGTCCCAGAAAGCAGTAGAATTAAACATTGGAAATTATTTTAAATCTGATCCTAACCAAAAAAGGAATTAGATGGCAAAGTAAATAAAATTCAAAGCTGAGAAATGATGTTAAAGTAGTATGAGAACATTAATCTTAAGAGAATTTGCATGGCTATATTAATAGGAAGCATACTATACTTTAAGACAAAAAGCATGATTAGGAAGAAATGTGGTCTGTGATGGTTCAAAGAAAGAATGACCCTTAAAACTCTCATCCATTCAGAGGGCAGGGCTTCTGGAATGTGCTTGGATCATAGTAGGGCTATAGCCAACTTGCTGTTAGGAGGTGGAATCTGATCAGAAGGAGTGAATCACAGGGGGCATGACCTGGAAGGGTATACAGTATTATACAGTATCTCTCTTTCTAGCCACTCTCTTAGCTCTCTGCTTCCTGGCCATCATGTCATGAGTAGTTTTTTTCTCTGCCAAGGCCTTTTTAGCATGCTGTTTCTGCCTTAAAACAGCTAAATATGGACATAAAATATGAGCCAAAATAAACTAGTTCTCCTTTAATAAGTAGATACTAGACATTTTGTCCTCGAAATAAGAAACTGAGTGACACGGATTTTGGTACCAGAGAACTGGGGTTGTTGCTATCACTATCTTACCATGTGATTTAGAAGCCCTTGGAACTTCTTCACAGGAGGAATAGGATTAGAGATGCCATATGTAGAAGCCCTAGAATGCTGTAAGCCAAATTGATGAGACATTTTGATTAGAACTCAGAAGACCAGAATGCTGATTAAAAGGAGATTACAGGGTTAGAAGGACATATAGGCCTACTAAGAAATAAAGAAATAATGGCATAGCACAATAGGTGGGTATTTTGATAGCTAATCTTGATTGTCATGTTAAAAGGCACCCTCAGGAGGTTTCAGTTGGTAACAAGGACTCCAGTGGCAGTTGGGCTAGAGAAAATTTGTCTATATTTATCCCACATCCTGAGACTTTACAGGAGACTGAGATTAAGGGTGGAAAATTTATTAATTTGGTGGATGAAATTTCAAAGGAGTCCAACAGCTTATTGCATGCATACTGTTGGTGGCTTTTAATCAGATCTATCTTGAAAATCAGGAGCAAAAACTAGAGCCAAAGGATGTCAAAAAAGCACCTGCAAAGTTAGGACAGACTAGAGCATAGTTATTGAAAAGATTAACATTAGGAAGAAGCCAAGTACTTTATATCAGGTCAATAGAAAAGATTCCTTGAGAATATGTTAGAAATCAGCTAGATCCTACCATTCACAGGCTCAAGAGTAAAAAAGTGAAAGACTTTGTTTTAAGAAGAGAGTCCTGGAGAAATGGTTCACTGGGGTTTGGTTCACTGTACTCAGCCATCCAACCATTTGGAGTCCTGTGCAATCATAAGACAAGGGGTCCCAGTTGCTGCTCAAGTTGATGGCCAACCTTGGCATCACTCACATGGGGCTGGTTTTTCTGCATGAAGCTGTGAGGGTAAAGCCAAAAGTACAGTGGAAATCACAGGGAGTTGGAGAAGCCAGGAGCATGTAACATCTGAGAGAAACCACAGGCACTGAGCAAAGCCATCCCAAGAAAGAGGATCTGAACTGCAATGCCATAGGTGTGGGCTTCAGCCCATGGGACTTCACATCTTGGCACAAGTTACCCTAGTGCTGGACACAGATTTACAGTATTTAAATGTTTTCCCTGGTGGGTTTCAGTATTGTTTTGCTTTTAATCCTTGCTACACCTCATTTCTCCCTTTGGGAATAAGAAAGTTTACCTTGTACCATTGCATGTAGGCAATGTTTAGGTTTCTTTTTGACTTTTACTGGGGCCCATAACTAAAAGTTTGCCTTGAGTCTCAGAAAAGACTTTGGACTTGGATTTTTCAGTAATATCGAAAATGTTAAGACTTGAGTGACTTTTAGAGACAGGCTAATTGTATTTTCCATAAAGAGATGTAGATGAGTCTTTTAGGGACCAGGAGTAGAATGTCATGGTTTAGATCAAGAATTGCCCCTAAAACTCTCATGCATTCAGAGGTGGGGCTTTTCAAAGGTTATTGGTGCACTACAGCTGACTTGCTATTAGGAAGAAAGTTTGGTCAGAAGAGATGGGTCACTGGTGATGTGACCTTGAAGGTTACATCACTCTCTCTAGCTCTTCCCTTCATGTTCTGCTTCCTGGCTGCCATGCCATGAGCAGCTTTTCTACCCAGAATTCCTTCAGCCATATCATTTTTTCCTTAGACTAGCTAACTATGGACTGAAACCTCTAAAACCATGAGTTTAAATAAATTTCTCTCTTTTTAAGTTGTAGGTGTCTGGTATTGTGACTCAATGAAAAGAAAGTGACTAAGACATGGTCTCTACATAGTAATAAAAATAATACTTGGGGAAAATATAACATTTTAAACTTGTAGTTACCTTTAAAAATCTTGGAATATAATTGGAAAAAAGTATCTAGATAAATTAAAAATTCTAATCTCATAGTGAGAATTTTCAAAATATCCAAACATCTCCATCAGTAATTGGCATATTCAGCAAAGAGTGAAAATATAAAAGATTTGAACACTTCAACTAACAAATCTAGTATGATCATAAATTCACAGAATTATGCATGCTAAGGTTAAACTCTGCCAATTTTGTCAAGCTCACGTGATCTATTTACTATTATTTATCCCCCAAGCACTAAAATGTTTTTATCAAATACCAAAATATAAGTAATAGGTAGTGCATATTCTGGGAGGATAAAACATGCCATAAGATCTGGATGATTCCTAAAGAGTTTAAGAATCATTACTTTATATTTCAAAAGCATTTTAAAGTAGGTTATACATCAAAAATAATAGACATTGTAATAAAGTTAAAATCATCAAATAAAAATACACACCATACTAAAAGATAAAAACTACATCTTTACAAATATCTCTTTTCCAATCTTTCAAGATACAAATATTAAATTTAATAAATTACAAATATTTGTGCAAATCCAGCTGAATAAAAATTTTCTAATAAAAACCTATATTTGAGTGGTGTGCGGTGGTGCACACCTATAATGCCAGCACTCTGGGAGGCTGACACAGGAGATTTGCAAATTTGAGCCCAACCTGGGCAACTTCATTAACTTAGTGAGACCTTGTTTCAAAATTAGAAAAATAAATTAAGGTCTCATGATATGCAAAGACCCTGGGTTCAATCTCCAGTACTGCAAAAATAAATAAAAATTTTAAAATAAAAACTTACTTTTGAGTAGTAGGATACATGGAATCTATTATAAATTTTCTCAGTGATAGTATTTTGATGTATTTTAAAAGATTCTGGGGCCAGGAATTTAGCTAAATGATACCATGTCTGCCTTGCAAGTGCAAGACCCTGAGTTTGATTCTGGTACCACAAAAAAAAAAAAAAAAGATTCTGCATTACCACTAATGTAATCCCTCTTATTTTCAGGGCCCCAGGATTTGTTGATTTTAGGCAACTGAGAATAGTATCAACCTAATTCTGGTTAAAATAGATGTCTTCAACTTACAATGTAATTGGTTGTTTACATGGTAAGCACTTTCCATATACACATTACAGATGTCATTTATATCTGATATTATCATTTATTTCATAGTGAAAATGATAGAATAAATAGTTGGCAATAACTTCAATATAAAAGCCTTGTATTAAGAAAGTTTCCCTGATATCTAGGGAAATTGGGAATGTACTTTGTACTATATAAAAATTGGAAATTAATATACATGTAGTATATAAAAATTTGGTATCTGGTCTATTTTCAGATACATATTAAAAACTGAAAACAAAGAATGCCTATATTTGGAATTGAATGAGAAGAATATAACACCATGCAAGTGTAGAAATAAAAAATTGAGGGGAGAAAAATAATGCAAGAATTATATTGGTGAATACAGATATAAGAATACTGAATAAAATATTCACAAATAGAAGATGGCAATGTAAATACAATCACATAAAATTTGGATTTATCTAGATAAGCAAAGATTATTTAACATTTGAAAATGAAACTAACCTTGCAAAGAGATAAAAAATTAAAATCATTAGAATAGGTAAAGAGAAAATTATTTTAAAAATGCTTGAAAACTATCCTCAAACAAATCTCTGAGGAGATAGGAATGTTTAACCAGATTTAAATAATGCATGCATATATTGAAATATTATATTACCCCCAATTATTTACAATTTTATGTTTTTAATGTATCAGTTAAAATAAATTTAAATGAAAAAAATACATTTGGGATACACATATAAAGAAATCATACACAGGTATGAAACAATAAAATAGACCCATGCTAATAAATACAGATAAATCTCACAAATATGTTGAGAGTGAGAAAATAAAATTTGCTTGAGGGCTGTATAATTTGATACTAATTATATAATAAGAAGAAAAAAATCCCATTACAGGAATGCTTATGTATTGTTTATAGGTATTTACATATGTAATACAACTAGTTTTTTAAATAAAAAAATGTGTTCAACACAACAGTTTTCATAATCTTGATGGTAGCCACATAAACATTTGTATTATTATCTATACTTTTATGTGCATGCCTCTGAAATATAAGTATTCAAAAATAGAATTGTAGTGATTGAGAGAGCTGTTGGGAACAAAAAAATTAACAGCTGAAATGATTATTTCCTATTTTTATAAAAACTAAGGATATTTTTCATTCATTTTTCCACAAATACTAGTAATTCTACTATTGCAGACAGGTAAGTTTAGATATCTTGTGTGCAGTTAGAGGAGACCAGCCCTCCAGGAGCCAACACAGCAAGGAGCTAACATGGAGAACAACTGAGGCACATTCACTGGTTAGCATTATAGAAAGGAAAAGAAGTACTACTTCCCCTAGAGACAGATAGCGGTGATTGATATTCTGAATGGGAAATTCCTTATATGTGATTTGTCTTCCCATTTGACCCCCATTTAATCAATATTACCTGGGTGACTGTACTTGTAATCTTATTAGTTGGGTATGGTTTTGTCCCATCTCATGCCCACCTTGTAAATTTCCACTGAGTCTTATAGTTTTGTCCCGCTTTGTGCCCGCCTCATCACATGGCTTTGCTGTATAAAACATCTTTGAGCCGTGGGGTGGGCAGGCAACCCACTTTCCGGTCCCCTTTCTGTCTCTCTTAGGCAGAAGCTTTCTTTTTCTCAATAAATTTTTCCTACTCTTAACCTCTGTTGTTCCTAGAATTCATTCTTCGATTTTAGAGAACACGAACTCGCATTTTGGATATCTAGTAAGTTTGCAAGTTACGTCTTTTCCCCCATATCACTACCATGTGCCAGACACTGTGCTAGTTCCTGAATAAATAGCAGTTGAAAGAGAGACACTTTTATGGGTTGTCTTCTCATAGCATTTACATCTGAGCATTAATGCACAGTCAAGATTTATGTAATTCTGAATTTAAAAATCTTATAACCAATGACTAAAGTGGTAGTTTGTGACCACATAAGATAAATCACATGAGGCTAATTAGACTTATTTTAAAGAAAAAATCATTTTTATTGGAAAGAGTTCCTTGTTTAATAGCCTAGAGAAATGTGATGAAATTCAGCAAATCTAAGGAAACATATAAATTAATTAATACCAGTATAAGGGCGGGCTTGTTTTTGGAATGCTGCACTACTCAGTTTTCTTACGTAGTAAGAGTTGTTTTTTTTTTTTTCTTGTTGATCTTTTGTTTGTTCTTAATGGCTTAGGCATAGATATAGGTAATAAAGTTTATTTTCATTTTTCTACGTAAAACTTTAAGAAGTAGAGAATGTTAATATGTAAAACACCAGTAGGCTAAATTTTCCCAGTAATATGTCAAAATACACTTTTCTTCACAAACCTTATTGCCTCTCATGAATTTATACTCCCATGTCATGAATATATAATCCTTATCTAAAATTGTGATTATCAACTGCAATGGCTTAATTATATTAATCCAACTAGTTGTGAAATATGTTGAAAGTATATGCCTGTAATAATTTGTAGGTCCCAGGTTTCCAGATGATTTTCTCTCCATGAAATAACACAAGAAATGGATTCAACATGTGTGTCAGCAGATGTAGGAATCAGCCTACAAGTTTATCTCCAACCAAGGGGGTGAATGAGGATAAAAGACAAAAGATACAAAGATAATTTAGAATGAGGGGCCCAGGGGACCCTGCCTCTAGTGGACGAAGAGGCCTGAGCATTTGGCTCGCCTCACTTTCATTCATTTAGCCCCAGGAAAGAACAATTAGATTAATAGAAGATTCATCTGCTTCTTGTTATCTATAGCATGTACCCAGGTAAACATCTGGATCTCAGCTGTATTGACTCTTCTCTGGAATTTACAACATGCTAGCATGCCTGCACATTGCCAAAGGTAGCAAAGCTTGCTGTTTTTTGTCTTTTGTGCTCATGAGGAAGGTCAATTAGGCTTTCATTCTCATTTTCTGGTCTTCAGACTCCAGATTCTGTATTGTTAACCCCTCATGTGTACAGCTGTTTCTCTTGTGCAGCTCAATGCTTCTCAAATTTCAGCAGACATAATCAGCTGGGATCACTTATTTAAATAGGGGTTCCAGCCCAGGGTCAGAGAATTTGCATTTCTAAAAACTCTCAGGTGATGCATATCCTATGGGTCCTCAGCCCATGCACTGGGATAGACCATGGTTTGGTGGTTGTTTAAAACTATCTTACTGCTAATGACCTTTTAAACAAGAAAGACTTTATCAGCCCAGTGCAGTAATCTATAATCTGATTTCAGGACAGCAAGATGGAATAAGCCTCTTAAAATCCTATGACTGTCTGAAATCCCTTTCTAAATCAGTGTGGTTTAATACTTAGAGACAATAAAAGCATGATTTATATAATATTAAAAGCATTCCTTGCCTATCAAAGGCAGGGAAAACCATTGCATAGTACTGTTTTCTTATAAACTTTCTACAATGTGAAGAAGGTAAAACATAACACACTGAAATCTGTTGTGGTTAAGAGCTAAACTCAACCTACAATCAATGTATAGGTACAAACCCAAGAGCTAATGTGTCAGTGAGGACTTCCTTTACTCTTAGAAACAAGACAGTTTTTATATTAGAAGCTCCTTACATAAATGTTTGCTTCTCAAAGAAGTTGTTAATTTAAGGGAAATATACAAATATACAAATTTTAACTCACTTCTGTAGAGGGAAGATGCATTGAACAAAGCCTGAACACATATTAGGCAGGTTCTTTGGGGCCCAGGCTACCTGGAGAAAGACAGCTGCTTGAATTTAAGCACTGATTACAGATTTTGCAGGCTTTGGCCATTTTCTTTTATAAGAACATTCTACTTGTGTACTTAGAAAGTTCATCAACTGCAGGTTTTATTTTCAAGGGGAAAAAAACAAACACACTGATCCTTTTAGCATAAGAAGTAAATATTGGTGAAAATAATTTTCAAATGAAATGCCAATTTAGGTTAGGGATGAAATCTCTTCACCAAATCTTACCTGGATGTGTCCTATAATGACTAACTTGTCAGCCTTCCTTCAGTACTTGAAGACTCTTGCTTAAAGATGGAGTTCTATGGTTTACTAGATCTTCTTTCTACTACCATGCATGACACATACTGAAGTCTCATAAAGTAAAAAGTCTGTCCGTAATTATTGTCACTTTTGTGTTGGTTAAGAAAAACTTTTCATTTGAGAAATGGTAAAGATACAATAAAAACAAAATATTTCTTAATAATATCTCTGGTGGCTAAAAAATCAAACCAAAAAGATAAGATTTAAACGAGAGAGAGAGAGAGAGAGAGAGAGAGAGAAATCAATTCATGTCAGTTTATACTGCATCTCTAATATGTGTTATTAAAATACTTTATTAGTTTTAAGATTATTTTGGACTTCTAGCCTCCAGAAATATAAGAAAATACAGTTCTTTTGTTGTCTTTAGAGTGGTTTTGTTAACTCTTAATCTTGGGGAAAGGTCTATTACTCTTAGAAGCCAAAATGTAGGCATATAAAATGTTCATAAATTATGTTAATGAATTTTTGGTTAATGTAAGCTCACACCTTTCAGAAGCTTATGAAAAAGAATTTTAATGCAGTTACATACCTACAAATGATCACCCAAGATTCTTTTCCCATTTTTTTTTTAGATAATTTAGAATGTACTCAGATGATAACTCTCAAAATCCAGTGATAAACCCAGGAAATGGTGGAATTCTACTAACTTAATATTTTAATATGTTCCCTGTTACTGAGCAGAGAAGCACCACCAGGAGAGGAGCACATGCCTGCATAGAAATTATTTGTGTCTACTATCATATCTTAATTGTCTCCAAACTGCTCTACTAGAAGATTTATTTTGTAATAAACATAGTGGTCCAGGTTTGGCTCTATGACTCCACTAAATATTTGTTTTGAGGAGCTTTGCTGTACAGAGTGGTAGTTCCACAGGGAGTCCTTAAGAAGAGCTTGCTATCCAAACTGGAAAAGGTTTTTAAGGTGAATTACATTGCCCTCCCTGTTCCCATACAGCTATTTCAATTTGTGGAAGGCAAAAAAAAAAAAAAAAAAGAAACAAACAAACAAAGACCCCACATATATATCCAATAAATTTCAAAAACTACTCAAATGCATTTGTCTTGCTTACATGCTAGAGGAGAGACTTAAGAGGCCACCAGTAGAACTGAAGAAGAAGACTTGACCTGGCAGGGAGGGAGGATTTTTTTCTGAGAAACTGACTTTTCATCAGAGGCCTTTTTGGTTAAGATGGACCTTCTAATGTACAGGGGAGGTGGAGAGGGAACGGAAGATTGTGATTCAGCCACAAAGGGAACTGGGAATGAAGGTGCTAGAGAAAGATGTAGTAGGAAGAGCTCAATGAAATGAAAGTCAGTTTCTAAGGTAGAGGGAGCAAGGACAATGGAAATGTAGCATGAGGCTGGAGGGGCTAGAGCAGCCCAGCTTTATCAGCAATCTTTAAGATTTCCACTGTTCTCTAACAGGATTGAGGGTTTCAGACAGACGCATATGTACAGATTTACTTCTCTCAGAAAATCTTCCTTATTGACTTTTCTTCCTTGAAGTACTCCTGAACCCAGGGCTTTGCTCATGCTAGCCAATGCTGTACCACTGTATTATATTGTGAAACAGGGTCTCACTAAATTGCCTAGGCTTTCCTCAAATTTGTGATCCTCCTGCCTCAGCTGCCTAAGTAACTGGATTGCAGATGAGCATTCCCACACTTGGCCATAAGCAGACTTTTCTTTTGCTTAGGAAGACAATGGTACTTGCCAGGTAGGCATGGTGGCTCATGGTTGTAATCCCAGCACCCAGGAGGCTGAGTCAGGAGGATTGCAAGCTCAAGGCCAGCCTGTGCTATGTAGGGAGTTTGAGGTCAGCTTGTCTCAAAAAACAAAAAGAAAAAATAAAGAAAAAGAAAACATGATAATGGTACCATGCACAAAAGTAGTAGAAATGCAGAGTTTAAAGTGTTTATATACAGAGAACAATTAGGGAAATTGGAAATAAGGAAGAAATAGATATGAAAGAAGAGTCCTAGGTTTCTGTCAGAGAAGTCCAGCCAACATCTAATGTGAAAAAGAAATAAATCTTTGTGATTAAACTGCTGAAATTTGGGGGTTGCTTATTCCTAAAGGACAACATAGTCTATGTTGACAGATATAAAACTCAGGGATATTTTTGATCAAATATGAATAGATGAGAATTTCACATTAAATTGTACCTTTAGAACATAACTTCACACCAGATATAGCTCCAGGAACTTTTAAGGGTTTGCTACTATTGTCCATTCTAACAGAGGCAGGGTCAGGTCTAATAATTAAGATAGCTATGGAAGACCAACTGGCAGGGCGGATTTAATCCAAAATAACAAGCACTGCTTCAGTACAATATTCCTGGGAGACTAGAATTTTTCACCGATTTCCCAGCAAGAGTTGAAATCTTAACGTGGGTTGGATCTCACCCATTATGCCCGGCAGCCCCAGTAATTTATACTGCCTTCCCTGCTCTTCTTCTCCTTTCTTATACATTTAACAGTTTAAGAAGTTTCATTATGAAAGTTTTTCTGAGGGAAGGAAATAGCAGTAGTGACAACCACACACAAAGACACGTGTGGATACTCGTTCTTTTGTTTTTGTTGGCTTTGGTCACAGTTGGACGCTTGACAGATTTTTTTAGAGTTGGAATGAGATTTGTGACTTGAATTAGTTGAGTTTTATCTTCTTTACCTCTGTACAATCACATATACCTTCATAGACTCAGTTCTCATATGAACTGCTGCTTCTTATATCAGAGCTTCTGGACTTTGTGAGTATTATCCTATCTTCAATATTAGCTAACTTTAGGCTATTTATGTAAATCAAATTCACATGCATGTATATACACTAGTGTGAGTGAACCCCCAGGCCATTTTAACCGAGTATTTCTGAGTGTTTTCCTATGTATTTGATGCACAGCTTTGCCACATGGGACCTGGGGCACATGTGGAAGAACTCACATCTACACAAGAAGCAAAGGGTGGAAGTGACTCCAGTGTAAAGGGCCCAGGGGCCCTGGTCCACATCTCTTTGGCCCAAGTTGCCTGAGATATGAGAAGGGAACAAAGAGGAGAGACCATAGGATTTTTCTCCTGATGACATACAACTCATGATGAGAAAGGTATTTAAAATGACAGTTGGCACCTTGATGGGGCTTCAGGATCAAGTGTCTCCTCAACCCTTGATTTTTATGCTACACATAATGTCACATAAAGAAATGCATGTAGATTTACCCAAGAAAGGTGGAAACATGTGACTAACAATACCAGTACATTGAAATCAAACAGTAAGACCTAGGGAAATAAGTGAAAGTGAAAATATTATTTTGACTTGAACCCTGACTACAAGCCAGACTTGTGTTCATTGGTTTTCTGATCAGTGAATAGAAAGTGGCTCTTTTCCTTAGCGTTCTTCTCAGTCTGTATGCCAGTCCTGTTTATGCACCATGTTTTTCCGTTAAAATTTGAAGACTCATTTCCTCCCACCCACAGGATAAAATGCCAAGTGCTATTCTCTGATCAGCTATTGATTTTGTGCCATCTGTCACCTATGAAGCATGATTTCAAAGAAAGCAATGGTGCAGCATCTCTTAGCTTTAAATTGTCTTAGGCAACCACCTCTTCCAAAGTGCTAGACGCGAACCTGTTTATTGCTTGTCTGCCAGCATGATTTGTTTATGATTTTTATTGTTTATAATTTACATCTAAATGAATTCACAAAATATAGTGAAAATTTGCATTTGAATTGACATATTGAACAGAAGGTTTATAAACCATTATTTTCCCTAATCAGGAGGTTCTAATGGACATGTCAGTCACCCCAAATGAGCTTTTCAATAAAACATTCTTTCCCATAAGTTTTCTTCACTTACTTCTGAAAAAGATAATGATTAAAATTGTTCTTTGGGTAAAAAATGGCAATGAAGAAAATCTATGTCATCCTTCAATATGAATTTTACAATACTTAAAAATGATGTTGTACCAAAGAACATTCTTATGCTAATTGCAGTGGCACATGCTTGTAATCTCAGCTATTCTAGAGGCTGCGGCAAAAATATTACAAGTTCAAGGGCAACCTGAGTAATTTAGTGAGACTCTGTCTCAAAATTTTAAAAAATAAGAATAAAAAGGCCTGGTGATACAGCTCAGTGGTAGAGCACTTCCAGAAATACTGGTCAAAATTGAAGTTTGATTGAAAACTACCATATAAATCATAATTACACTCATTTTAAGAAAGGAAGCAAGGAATAAATTGAACACTTATTATTTCACAAAATGTAATTTCCACTTTCTTAAATCACTGGCCTTTCTCTGTTCACCTAACGTATCTACTTTATACACATTTTCTTTAATTATATTTCCTTTATTTTCAAGGAACAGGAATATATTCAAGTCAAGCCAAGAAAGAAAAGGTGAGGTTATTAGCATACTAATTATGAGTACTGAAATGGAATCCAAAATACCATTGCATTTATCTATGACCAAGACAGAACATTGTCTCAGACATTAAAGCAATGAACCCACTGTCTCAGGTCAGAGTCTACTACATATATGTGCTGAGTAACTTCCTAGGTCCCATGCACTGTTTCAGTAGCAGAAAATAAATGAGAATTTGTTGCTACCCTCTTGTTACTTACACTGTAGTGAGAATCACAAACATTAAACCAATTATTTTAAAGTATAAAATATAGTAAAGTTGTGCATGGTAGAAATATTAGATGTAGTAGTGCCCAACTGATCTTCAGAGAATACTGAAGAGCTCATGAAAGTGATGCTAAGATTAAAATCACAAAGAATGAACAGCAGGTAACTAGACCAGTGGTACTATGAGCATTCAATCGGCATAGGTACATGTTGTCTAAATCTCTTGGACCTTTTTACTTCATTTTTCCGCATATCAGCTTATTTCGGTTAATAAGAATTTTTCCTATGAACCATAAATATACTTTACTTCAACTACCGCGATCACACAACCATTGGCCAACTATGATCTCTGTTAAAATGGAGACTCTCATTGTCTTCCCCTGGTTTCTGGAGGACCTGGCTTCTCTTGATTGCTGCCATTTGTCCAATCAGTTTGGGAGGGGAGATGATGATCAGGGAAGGTCCTGAAGTAAATATTCATGGTGTGGTACAGAAGAACAAACAAGAAGAAAAAGTGGATTTTACTGGTGAACTGATTTGCCTGTTTAAGATACAGATGTTTTTGGACACATATGTGCAGTGTATCAAGGGCAGTACTCTAGGTTTTTTTCTCATTAGCAAGGAAGATTTGCACACACTCCAATCCAGCTTCCAATATAATCATAAGAGAACATGTGACAGGAGCTAATGAATGGTTAGAGGCATCAGCAGAATGTAGCTACAGAAATAAATGCTGCTGTCTCGGGAAAGGTATTCATGACCTTGCCTTCACTAGGTCTCAGTTTCTAAATTTAGATAGATTATTAATGATGCTTTGAAAATTATTATGTTGAATTCCATGATTTGGACATTCACAATAAGATTACTCTATGGGTATTTATTAATAGCACATTTTTGAGTTCTAGAGTTGGAAAAGCTCTAATTTGAATTCAAACACTACTAATTATTTGCTGTTATGAAAGTTATCTACCATGCTTAAGCTATAAGATTATTCAGCCATAAATGAGATAATAATAAATGTGTCCCAATTAAGAATTCTGTAGAAGCACATATGATAGGCCATTTAAAATAACACCGGATTATACACATAATGTTCAGTCTGTTGTAAAAGATGTAGAAGCAGAGGTGGTACAAAGCTGACAGAGTGGCTCTTTGAAGTCATTCAGGATCCAGGCTACTTCTATATTTCTGCTCCGCCATGCTAAATACTGGCTTTTATCTTCAAGCCACCAGGGTTCATGTGTCTACTGAATCATTAGGCATCATATGTGCATTATGGACAGTGAAAAAGGGGGAAAGAGGGAGTAGGGAATAGATTCCATGAAAGTACCTCCCATTACCCTAAGTTCTGCACACAGGTCCCTGTACATCTCATTGGCCAGTATTCAGGCACATATGAAGGTAAGCATGCAAATATCTTTTCCTATACTTTTTCACTCTGAACAAAATTTGAGTAATAAAAAGTGAAGAAAAAATAAATTGGTAGGAAAAAGTTGTCTCTGCCACAATATTTCTGATAGGATTATTGTGAGTTAGTACATCTTAAAATCTTAAAATCTTAGCTTGGTGCCCAACACATTGACGGCATTATTACTGTCAGCTAACTGTCAAGAAAATAAGTTATTATTTAGCTCATTGAAAATACATGATCACATTTAAAAAGAAATTATCTATGATTCTGAACTATGTAAATGCCTTTATTTTATTTAAAATGGATTAAAATTTTAAAGGCAATAAATAAAAAAATCAAATAAAATATGTAAAAACTCCAATTTAAGAAAGTAATTACAAATTACACTTTGGAGAGTTTGTAAATGAGTGACAATCTGATTTTTTATAAAATGAAAGATCTCAATGTAGCAAAAACCCCATATATATATATACATATATGTATTTATATGGAAGGAATGTGTTTTTCTTAAATTCTAGAACAATTCTCAATAAACAACTCAGAA
Organism: Heterocephalus glaber; assembly: GCF_000247695.1. Next base: position 19,903,780 of record NW_004624750.1, on the reverse strand, counting down.
GTGATGATAATAGAATATGGGCACTTCCCCAGCATTCACAGATTTTCACACAGTTCCATAGAAGTGCCTGTGTAGGTGGAGAATGACGGAGAAAAAGTGTTCCTGTTCTCCTTCACAAGTGTCTAATCTGTTCTCTGACTTGCCTTTTCTATTTTTGCCAGTTCTCCCTTTTCTCTTTTTTCCTCTTAGTTTCTGCTTCTCTCTACTTCCTATGTCTTTCTTTGTGCATTTTCCCCTTGGCCCATTCTGACAGGCTACTTTGCTATGTTTTTGAGGTTTGATGCAAATCATAATCAATGATTTTTATTCCTTTTTTTAAAAGAATGTATATCATCCTAAATCACTACTTTCAGGCCAGCGATGGTGCCAGCTTCTCTTAATTCTAATTCTCTCTCATAATATACTTTCAAGACTAAAATGGAAATATACTGCAAAAAACATGGTAGGAGAATGGGTTTCAGCTATACCTAGACCTATGTGCTTGTCAGCTTAGGCGAGTAAATTAGTTATCCTCAGGTTCATTCTCCCTTCCCTTAAGGCAAGCGTAATAATTCTATATATTATATAAAAGCTTGTTTTAAGAATTAAATCTAATGTATATAAACTTCATAGCACAGTAAAAAATGTGGAAACATAAATGTTAGTTCCGCTCACTATGATGATGATAATGAAACTAGGTACCAGAGTTCCACAGTCAAGTTTCTGGTATCTACAAAATATTGTTTGTAAATAACACAATTTTACTGTTAAACAAGTATTTTACTATGCCGTTAGATCAGTTAGAATTGCCCACATGGTGTAAAACAAACAAAAACTAGAGAGCAAATATTCTGTGATTGATTCATCTGTTGTGTAAATTCTATTTTCTGATAAGATACTACACATTTTCCAAAGTCTGTCCTTGTGGCACTAGTCCAACATCTAGTACTATCACATATTTTTTGTATGATCATCTGTGATCCTTTATCCTTAGCCTTCCATCATTTGGTCTAACTCAGAAATATATCATCTCTCTGTACTTAAGTTTTTTTCTTGTAGCTTGACACACATGTGTACTTGTGTGTGCTTTACTTTTATGTCCACCAAACATGAATATTGGAATTTAGAAATGCAAGCCAAGGGTATTAAAGTCCAGCTACAAGTTAAGTGATTGAGACCAAGACTTTATGGCTATGCTGAGTCACAGAACCCCTCAAAATTAAACGATGCTGAATGAATGACACCACAGTTATGTGTAATTATGGGCCAAATAGTCATTAGTCCATTGAAATGTCTTACTTCAGGGGAACAATTGGTTGATCTTAATTACATGACACTTAAATAACAATGAGATGCCAGTTATAGTTTCAGAATAGAAACTCTCATGTGATGGTTGTTAGTTTCACAGAGGATATTCAATTAAATCACCAAAATTGGTAGATGGTAGTTATATTGACAAAGACTTTATCTTTTTTTTTAAAAGTTTAATAAATTAAAGTTCCAGTATACAAAACCAGAACTCAAATCTTAGCTGTTTTTCTATAAATTAACAATGACCAATCTGAACAAGTATTTAAGAAAACAATTTCATTTAATATAGAAGCAAAATGGATGAAATACTTAGGAATAAGCTTAACCATAGTGAAAGACTTTTATCCTAAAAACTGCTAAAAGAAATCAAAGTCGACAAATAAATGGAAAGATACTCTGTGTTTGTGGACTGCAAGACGATATTGTCAAAATGTGCATGCTACTTGCTCTGGTTAAGATCTAGGTCTCCCTAAACTCTCATACACTCAGAGGTGGGTGTGCTTGAAGGTGACTGGCTTATGGGGCACTATACTCATCAGCGGATCCATCTACTATTGAGTACAGCGGCTGAATGTGCTGTTAGAAAATGGGGCCTGGTGAGGCAGGTCACTGGGAGTGTGACCTAGAATGGTATAGTCCCTCCCCAGCTTCTCCCTCTGTGTGTGCTTCCTGGCCACCAGGACACGAGCAGCTTTCCTCCTTTATGGCCCTCTGCTATGCCATTTCTTCCATGGAGCCAGCCAGCTAAGGGCTGAAACCCCTAAAAACCATGCGCCAAAATAAATCTCTCCTCCTTCAAGTTGTTGGTGTTAGGCACATATTTTGACCAGATGATGACAAAGTTACTAAGCTACTATTCACAGTGATTTACAAGATTCACTGAAATCAATGGTGTAATTCCAATTAAAATTTTGTGTAGTAACAGAAAAAAGCATTCTTAAATGATCACGAAATGTCAAAGAACCTTTAACAGCCAAAACAATATTGAAAAAGTACAAAGTTGGAAGACTCGACACTATCTGACTTCAAAACATTGTACCCAGCAATGTTATTTAAAATGGTATAGTATTGGAGTCAAGACAGACATAAACCCCAATGGAATATAATTCAGAGCCCAGAAATAAAACATTTGCATATATGGCCAAATGATTTTCAACAGAGGCATCAAGATAAGATGACACAATGAGGAAAGACCTGCCTCTGTCACAAATGGTGCTAGGAAAAGTGGATATTCATATGTAAACAACAAACCTATGAAGCAGGACCTCACACTACTGACAAAAATTCACTCAAAATGGATTAAAGACCTAACTATAAAGATTTAAATTTATTGAACTCCCACAAGCAAATATAGGGGGAAGTTTCAGTGGATTTGGCAGTGGTTTCTTAGAAATAACACCAAAAACACCAGCAAGAAAAGAAAAACTTAGACAAATACTGTAAGACTATGTCAAACTTATTTATAAGCACATATATACACTGACCCAAGTATATAACTCATTCAAATATTTAGTTCACATTCAGCCAATCATCATATGAATGTATTTTAACTTAACTCAACTATTGATATTATACGATATTAATTTAATTTTTGTGCATTAGCACATTATAGTCAAGATAAAGTCCTTGTCTTTTATGCACCAAAAGACACAATGAAAAGGCATCTAAGGAATGGGAGAAAATAATTGCAAATAATATGTCTGATAGGGAGTTAATGTATAAGAGACTTGTATAACTCAGCAATAAAAAGCAACCCAGGGCCTGATGTGGTGGTGCATGCCTATAATTCCAGCACTCAAGAGGCTGTCAGGATTGCCATGAGTTTGAGGCTAGCCTGGAATACATACTGAGTTCAAGGTGAGAATGAACAATATAGCAAGGCCCTGTCTCAAAAAGGGAAACAAACAAACAACAACAACAACAACAACAACAACAACAAAACCAATTTAAAAATGGGAAAATGAGTAGTATAGACTTTCTCAAAGAAAAGTATATAAATGGTCAATAAGTGCCTGAAATATACTCATCATCACTCATCATTAGGAAATGTCAATCAAAATAACAATGAGATAGTACCTACCTATGAGGCTGGCCACTGTCAAAAGAACAGAAAATAACAAGTGTTAATGAAAATATGGAGAAGTTGCAGTTCTTGAGCACTGTTGATGAAACTATAAAGTGGTGTACCCATTATGTAGAGCAGAAAGGAAGTTCCTCAAAAAATTTAAATTACAATTATAATATGTTCCAGCAATCCTCCAACAGGATTCAAAGTGGGATCTCAAAGAGATATTTTCACTGCACTTTTATTTATTATAGACAAGAGGATAAAACAACCCCAATGTCTACTGGCAAATTAACAGACAGATAAAACGTAGTGTGTACATATAATGAACTACTATATAACTTTAAAAAATAAGGAAATGTTGTCACCTTAAGGGCATTATGCTGTGTAAAAAAAAGGGTTAATCAATAACAAATGCTGTATGATTCCACTCATCTGAAGTAGTTACAGTACTTAAATTACAGAAACAGAAAGTGAACATGAGGTTACCGAGGGTGGCAGGAGGAGAGGGCATAATCAATCTTTAGTGGGTAAAAACTTTAGTATTGTAAGATGAAAAATTCTAGAAATCTGCTGCACAATAATGTGAGCATATTTAACACTCATGAATTCTACACTTAAAAATCTTTTAGATGGTATGAGGTTAATATATTAATATTCATTGTGCATTTTATGTTTGATGATATAAATAGTATTTAGTACATTAATTAGTGGGGAAAAGATTAATGCGTAAAATGTATAGCATACAAAAGTGAAATTTGGATTTTTAGCACTGACATAGTATGTAAAATTTTGTAACAATAATAATTTGAGTGTAGTGAAGTTAGGGAATAGTCTAATTAGAATTTCAGCTTTGGGTGCTAATGGTGGAGCTCCAGGCTTCTTTCTTGATTATCTTAAGGAAAAGTTATCTCCATTTCTGGTTTACAAGACCAGGGTAATTGTTTCATACTACAAAGACTCTTAATTTGAGAGCACCCAGAAGGAAGCTCCGCCTCCATCCCAGGCTCCTAGGGCAGAGAAGCTGAGCTGGTCCCAGAACCCACAAGGAAGCACCCCCACTGCCATCCAAAGCTCCTAGGGCACAGAAGGTGAGCCACGTGGGCGCCAGAAGCACCCCCTCCCATGGAAATGAGAAGACACATAAACAAGTCTCAAAAACAGGCTTCTGGATCACCTACAGCAACCCCAAAGGGAAAGGAGATGGAACAATCTGATACTCAATCACCTAGACTCTCTGAAGTGGCAACAAAAGAGGATCTGGGAAAAATGAAATCAGAAATAATTGCTCAGGTAACAGCAAAGATTTTGCTCATGGTGCAAGACATGATTAATAAATCTAAGGAGGACACAGATAAAAAAAATAGAGGATCTGAGGAACATGATGGAATCCCAACATAGGAAACAAATGGAATCTGTAAAACAGATGCAAACAGATTTCCAAGAGATTAAAAACTCCATCGAA
>NW_004624750.1:19869103-19896500 GCF_000247695.1 Heterocephalus glaber | reverse complement strand
AAAAAAATGGAAACAAAGTCTTTGCAAATAGGGAAGGGTGGAGGGGGTGAAGGGAGGTCAAGGGAAGGGGAAAAAAATAAGAACCAAGATACTCATGTAATGGTATAAGATCGCAATGATGAATGTAACTGTATTTTATACCTAAAATGTACCAATAAACAATGGGAAAAAAAAATAATGTCCCCGCTTAAATAATTATCAGTTGATACTGCAACAATATTGGAGATTCGGCAAAAGAATGGTTATTCATTCAATGTTAAACATACATTCACAATTATATGGCTTTTCAGTTACTCTCTATTTCTTCCTTTATTCTCTTTCTTCCTTTAACATAATCTGCAGACTTGGCAATAAGTGAATATCGTATAAACTTATTTTGTAGAGTTCTTATGGTTACAAATCCTATCTATAATTATAGAACAGCAATGTATGGTAACATGATCCATATGATAGTTGAATATTTCTTACAAAAGTAACACAAAAAAATCTAGTGTTTCCTTTGTAAATGGTTTGTAAGAAACATATGTCTTCTTTCAGGTAGAAATTATTTATAAATAAAGGGAAAGTAACCAGAATTGAATGAATGCCTTTCAGATCATAAAATTTCTGATATTTCACAGTTCTACTTAAAGGACTTGATGACAGTGTTTATATTTTAAAATTTTTGGCCAATTATTTCTATCATTTTATGTCTCTTATATAAAGGTCAGTATAACATAATGATAGAAAACTATTAGACATTTAAATGGAGATTTTACTAATTTAGTATGGTCTTTTATATAATATGTGTTAGGAAGCTTACTTTTACATTTTATGTTTAGAAGTTTTGTTACTTAAAATAAATTATATAAAGCGAATTTCCAGGAAAATGTTCTAAAGTATTAAAATATAATAAAAGATGTTTTGGGAGTTCTTTATGAAATTTGGAAGTATCCATTACTTATGAATAATTAATTTTCTACTTCTAAACCATTTTTTATTCATAGAAATAATACACAATGTTAAGTTTTGCAGCCATTCATTATGTTTAAAAGACACATTTTGGTAACTCCTAGAATATAATGTTTCCCTTATTTATATTAATCTTCTTTCCTATTGAACATTACACTAAGTCTATTTAGAACATTTTAAAAACTTGTTTTGATGTTTTGTCAGGTTGATACGGCTCAAAGGAAAACCAAAACTAAAACTGTCCATTTAGATTTGTCTTGATTTCCCCAAAGGGAATTTTTGAATGTAGTGAGAAGATATATTGTCTGGTGTTTGCTTTTTAATTGTCTTTATGTAATGCCATACATCCCCTGGAGGACTCTATTTTAGGTAATAGCAAACCATGAATCAGACCTCCCATCTGCCAGAACTCTGGGCACCCTCTAATTCATAAGGAGGATGGATTGCATAGAAAGGAACTGTGAACCTCAAAATTCAAAACTTCATAAATATATTGAAGATCTTTACCAGGGGAGATGCATATTTTCATAGTCGATGTACACCACAGAGACTATAAGTTGCTCCTAGGCCTATTCTGGGCAAAGCTGGTCACTAGAATCCAACTACTTTCATAAAAGATCTACTTGCTTACTAGAATTTTTGATGGGAAGAGTTTGGGTTGTGTTTCTCAGCGTTGCCCTTTGCCTCTCTTCTTGTTTCCCTGACAACTATTCATATTGTTATCTGACATTCTCATTAATGCTTGTACAACAATGCCAAGTACTAGTATCTTACAAATTCTGCCTAGAGCAATACAAAAATCCAGCAGATAAATTATTAGTGAATGTAGGTAAATGTACTGCATTTGTGAAAGGCTTCACTACAGGATTTCTTTAAATATTGTACTTTTCTAATGTAAATTAATGTAATTAATTTTAAAAAGACTATTTGAACAATATCTATATTTAGTTTTAGTTAATTCTTATTACATAGCTACTCGTGCAGTGGTAATGTTTTAAAATACTATTAATACTAAATCAGTTTTCCAACTCTTCTCATTGTTTATAATTTGACATGAAAATTTCATGGAATTCTTCAAAAGTATTTATGAGCATCTATCAAATAAAAAAGGCTATGACAGAATACAAAAGCAGTACTAACATAAGTAATATTTGTACAGTATTTTATAATTATACACTATTATCAAATATAATAATTTAGCTTCTTTAAAGGTAGACAGATGTAAGCACTAATAATCACAATAAATAAAATGTAAAGCATAAGTATAAAAAAGAATGCATAGGAATTATAAATATAAAGAATTATTCTCCTGTGAAATTCATTATAAAAACCAATGAAATCTATAGTATCAGTCATGTAAATATGAAAAACATCAAGAAGAGTAGAAAGGAGAGTATAAGTATCATAAAAAGTTGTAAATTAATGTTGATTTTTGGCAACACTTTGGATAGTTTATTAAATATGTTTCTTCAGCAAGATAAGACTATGGTTGAAATACAAATCTATTGTTACTTAAACTAGCAGTTCATTTATCATTGTATGTCAAAAAGAAGTTTCAAGTAGTACAGATATTTCTGCTGACTCTATAATCCCCACAGTAGTTTGACTCTTTTTTTGTTTCTTTCTTATTTTTTTTTTCACTTCATATTCATATGGTTGCTGCTCTGCTTCCAGGCATCATGTCTTTAAAAATTGATTACCAGCTAAGTAGATCCCTTTTTACCAAGAAAATAAAAGCAGAAGTAGAGTAATCTTATGCTCCCATGTTATCAGCCAGTAGAGCACATGGCCTCCCTTCAAATAAAAATATCATTGTTTTTGACCAAGTGATCACAGTTTGCCATTTTTTAAATTTTGTTTTGCTTTGACCAAACTTTAGGCAGCCTTCTGTTCTTCTCCACAAGCCCCTCCTCAACAATCCCATCCTATCTAAACAAAATGCCCCAAAATGCCACTTTCTTTGTCCACAAAACTAACCATCTCAAGACATGCTGATATAGGGGAAAAATGTAACTCCTAGCCTGCTAGATGTCAGATATGCTGGGTTTGTGTTCCTGGAAAATTATATTTTCTCCACCTTGCTGTCCCACAATAAGTATTTTCTGATATCTTTGAGTTTTTAAAAATAATATGTTGGATCAATCTTGCTTTTATGATTTTAAAAATTTTTATTTCTTCATCCAGTTTAAAGATGATATTTGATAACAATTCAATTTTTATACTATTATTACCTCATTTTATCATACATGTTATGTTGATTAATACAATCTATAATAAAATTAGATAGTTGGGTTAAACAAGATAGTTTTATATCATTTTTTGATTCTAACATTCTGGAGTTCAACTATACAAAGGTTCAGTAATACTAGATGAAAACGTTTTAGAGGTTGGCAAAATACAGTGCCTAGGGTTAACGAGACGGTATTGTGCACTTAAAATATGTTAAATTTGAATGTCAAAGGTTCTTAAAACCAAAAACCAAACATTCTTACAAAAATAAAACAAAACAGAAAAGGGAAATGTAACACTCTAGGAAGTCTTTATTATGCCTGTAAAAGCATTTGTGGTGAGGGTATTGTGTGTATTTGCCTGTTCTAAGCTCATCCAATGGTACATATTTGCACTTTTTGTATATATCAGTTATACCTCAAAAAATCTGTCAAGAATGTGTTTGGCTGGTAGGATTATTTGTGTTTTGAAGTTTTGGTAAACCTTATCCATGAAATGATCTTAATCTGTTGCCTATTTTTAGCAAGTTTTAAATTTTTTTCTATTTGTCCAATTTCACATTTTAATATATGTTGATACATTCAATTTTTCTGTTTATTAAATCACTTTTAGTAACTTGTTCTTCTATAAAATTGCCAATTTATCTATCTTTTCAAATATATTGGCCAAAAGGTGCTTATAATTTTCTCTTACAACTGAAATCAATCTCTCCTGTACTGTGATCACATTGAGCCACTAATTTACAAACAGAATTCATTATTATCTTCCATTTTTATTACTATTATATATTTTCCTTCATCAGTCTTGCTGGAAGAACCCAAGCGTGAACAATCACACAAGTAATTACTGCTAGCCATATATTCCTAGCCACACTAATTATTTCAAGAACACACACATCCTAGTGCACAACAACAATGAAAGGGGAGAGGTTTTGTGAAGGTTCTATAGTATGTGGTCATCCACTAAGAGATACAACAAGAGATGGATTCTTTCCTCTAGGCCTTTTGAAGTTCAGATTTATAGCCCCAAATCACCTTATTCTATCATCCTAATCAGAAAAGGCACCTCAAATGTTGGAAGGGTGAAATATAAGTAAAGGAGTTTTAACCTAGCTCCTACATTAAATCAATAGTCTACCTCTGAACTCTCAGATAGATGGACCAACAAAATTCCTTATTGTTTGAGGCATTTTGAGGCAATTGTGTACCTAATTAAATCTCACCTGTTGCACTTCTGTTGCTTCCTTTCTGGTATGTCCTTTAGGGTTACTCTACATTTATTTCTCAGACTTCTATGGTAGAGGTTTCCACACAGCTGAGTACAATAAATGTGTACTCAGGAAACAGAGAAAGACCCTTCCAGCCCCGTCCCATAACCCACCTCCTCCAACCAGGCTTCAGTTCCCAAATCACACTTAGCTATTAAACTGGTCAATGGACTAATCTACCAATGAGTATCACACCCCCGTGATCCAGTCACCTCCCAAAAGGCCTACCTGTGAGCACGTGAGGCTTCCAGGGAAGATATAAACCATAACAATGTTTCTTAAGTTGCTAAAGGGCTCAGACATGAAAACTGGTGAAAATAAATATCAGTTTACCTGTAGAGATAACTAAAATTGTGAAAGATTTTAGTCTGAAGTACCTAGAAAACACAAAACATTTAAGTTTACAGTGATTTACAGTGACAACATCCACAATTTCTTAAGTGATTCAGTAATTATAGGTATTACTTTAGAGCCATTTGGCATTTCTTTGAGGAATAATAGAAGAATTCCTTGTGAATGTTTATAATCTCTATACTTGTTTAAAATTGAATGATTTTAAAAAACACAACTGTTTTAGTAGATATATTAATCAGTGAAAAACACAAGAGCTCAGAAGCAATTTTGTGTCATGCTGATAATTTAGAATTTTAGGATATACACAATTTAAACATTATCCCAAATATTTATGCCTTATTTATTTTGTAACATTTCATAAATGCTATGATAGATTTTATTATTTATTTATAATTCTTCCTTCTTTCTCCACTGTCATGGTTCATTATTGCACAGGTATCCTCTATCGCATTGACTTTGGTTTGGCAATGTGGCTGCATTTGGCAATGGAACAAGAACAGTGACAATATGCGGTTCTGAGTTGAAGCCTCATGAAACATTCAATACTTTTGCACACTTTCCTCAGAGATTCTTCTATCTAAAATGAGAAGAGCTTGCTCCAGTATCCTGTAGACTAGAAGGAGAAATACATAGACTTGAAGCCTAATCTGCAGTCAGCAGTAGCTTTCCCAGCCAATGTATGCACCTGGAAGAATAAAATAGGTACTTGCTGTTTTAAGCCATGAAGATTTTTGGATAGCTATACAGCATATATCAATAGAAATCTGATACACACAGATAGTTATCTCACTGCCACTCAAATCTATCTTTGCATGAAAATAATAAAGAGAAATAAATCATACTATCAATTACTCAGTCTAGATAGTATCTTAGATATACAATGTATTATTTTATGTATAGTATAGTTAAGTGATTTAAATCTCAGTTCAGTTCCCTGTTTCATCCCTTAACCATCTGTGTGTCCTTGGGAAAGTTACAAAGACACAGAGGTACCTGGCTTTCTCTTGATAAGTAGAAAAAATAACAATGTATTTCATTGGCTTTTGAAAGGTATACATGAAATAAAACCAGAAATGTAATTATCAGATACAGAATAAGTACTCATGAAATGATAGCTAAACCTTTTTTAGTACCCTATCACAGGCTACTGAGGCTACTTTTATTAAATCCGTTTTAAAGATTAAAAACATAAGAGTTAGTCATATTAACTATTTTTATTTTATTTTTTAATTTGAACCCAGGTTTGCTTAATTATGAAATCCATACTTGTTACCTTAAGCTAGAATCTCTTTCCCTCACAGAGCCTAGATCTTTAAAAATCTTTTAAGGCTTTCTTTTTTAAAATGTCAGGTTGCTTTTGGGAAAATGTATCTAATTATATCAATATGCTATAAAATAAGTGGAAAAGGCTAACTAAAATGAGTAATAATTCATATGAGAAAATGCAAAAGAAACTAATGTTTAATGTGAGGAAAAAGGAAATGTGAATTTGTTCCATCATTATATAAAGCAGTTTAAAATTTTTTTGTGGTGTTTTTGAAGCATATAGAGATAAATAGTATGATAAAGCCCAATGTATTCATTACTGAACTTCAATAATTGTCAGCACTGTCAAAGCATTTTTAAATTCAGAATTGATTCACAAGATGTCATAAGACAAGTTAATTGTAGAAATTACAGTGTAGTTAATTGTAGACTGCTGTATGGAAAAATGCCTCAAAACAATTATAATCTCAAAATTCCTGTGGGTTTAGAATCTGAGCAGAACTTCAAGGGGTGCCTCTGCCTCAAGGTCTCTTAATGAGGGTTTAGGCAGGGTCTTAACCAAGGGGTGGCCTCATCCAAGGTGGGAGAAGATCTCATTCTAAACTCTGTGAGCATGAAGTTAGGAGGCAGCTCCTCTTAAGCTTCTGTTGCTTCACAACTGTGGGTAGGAAATTTTCCTTATTTCAGGTGGCAGGATTTAGTTCTGTGTTGTTTGTTGACCAGAGACTTTTCTCATTTCCTAGCCACATGGTTTTCTCTATAGAGTAGATCCTGCCATGGCAACTGGCTGTTCTCTGAACAAGTGAGGGAGAGAAGAAGAGAGAACAAGCTCTTAAAGGCAGAGGCTGTAGTCTTCTTCAGAACCTCATCTTGGAAAGAACATTCTCCTTCCTTTTCTTGTATTCCCTGTTAGAATTGATTCAGTATGTCTAGCCCACACTCAAGGGAAGGAACAGAGCGCGAATAGCAGGAAGCAGAAAGTTGGCAGCTATTCTGGAGGCTGCCACCTACCAGTTAGGAATAGCTTTAAAACAGAAGATATCTAAGACACCAGCTCTATGAACACATTACATGAAATAGACATTCATTAAGATTCTTCTCTGACTTATGGAAAAAACCGCATGATTCACAGGGGCAATGGGGCGCTATAGGGTCTGGTTGTGAAATTGTGTTCACAAATCTCCTTGCAAGGATGTCAAATAGGTCAGTGCTTTTCAGTCAAAAATCCTTGAAAACCTGGGACATTAAAAAATGCTTTTAGGATTGCCTGTTTTGAGAGACATGAGGCTAGATAGTCTGATGCAATTTAGAATTTAGGTCATATATCTGTTGAACAAAATAAGAAATATGGTTTCAATGGAAAATTATGGTTAATAAAATCCACCCTTGTATAGGTTTTACATAGTGTAATCTTTTAAAAAAGTTAAACCACTGGATGAATGAATAAATGAAACTTACTGATTTGACTATTAGGTGTATCAATATGATGGGTATCTATGATTCCTGCCTCTGGCATGAATCATCTGAGACAGGTGATTCTTTATGAAAGAAAACTAATTCAGTTCATGCACTATACTGTATTATCTTATAAAGTTTTCATGAGGATAAAATATCTAGTATTTTCCTCTGTATTTAAAAAATTATTTTGTCAAAGATATATACTAATTCTCTAAAAGTTCTCTTTTGAGTTATATTGACATTTTGGTAGAATTTGAATTACATGAATATTTTCTATGAATTGTGAATGGATAAGCTGTATATCCAAGTCTCAATGCCTAGAAATAGTTATATTTTCCCTATGATTGATGACATTATAAAGTTAGATTTTTACTTTCCTGAGAAAAATCAATTTTTAAACTGGAGTAACCTACAGCTCTAATGAGTTTGGAAAAATCTTTTTTGGTTTCATGCTGTGATTCCATTAGCTGCATTTTGAGATTGCTGTATACACAGATGCACAGTATCAGTGGAATGCTGTTTTTCCGTGGTGGCCCCAAACCATTCAGTGACATAAAGTTTGAATGGGTGTCCTAAAATTACAGCCTTTGGAGAGCCTTAAAATCTGGGAACAAATGTTATATTGTCAATTAATGTAGATGTCTTCAAATCTGTGAGCTTACTCCTATTTCTCCAGAGTAAATGTTTTGCTTGGGGAGCTAACAGAAATAATAGGCTTCTCATACCCAGTAAATTCTCCAAGTGAAAATACTCCTAAAATGTCTGTGTTGACAAAAAGCTAGCTATTTCTTATGTTTTTTGAGATCTTCAACAATGCCAAAGCAAAATATAGGTAGCACATTTCATCAATTAAAATAAATCAGTGTTATATTTTATTTAGAAGGAGCAATATATTAGCAGTAATAATTTTATTCATATTGCAGTGTTCTTTTGTATGAAATGGTTCATTTAAAATTATTCCAAGTTGAGTCAATCAAGGGTTTTAAAGTAGTATTAATTATAACATGCATAATTCCTATGAGAGATTAACGAGTAAAATTTCAAATTTTGGTAGTTATAATTTTCTTCATCTCTTTTCTAGACTGTGTTTTATGGCTGCATCCATAATACAGTAATATGTATTTCAATGCAAAATAACTTATTTGGTCAATTAATCCACTTGTTTAGGTAATGATAGATAGAGAACCCTCTGATATTTCCCAAAAGATTTCTTGAAATCACCAGTACTCTCCATCCAATGTACTTAGACTTAGAATGTTTAAAAGATTGGTCTGAAGTTGATAAAAGGGAAGTCAATTTTGTCTTAGGGGAGAAGAATAAATCTACTGCAAAGCATCCAAGGTAAAGGAAAACCTGTGAAGAAATAATGTTAAAATATCCAGAAGTGGGAGCAGAGAGAAAATTGTATATGACCTTGCGTTATCCCTTTGACTGTAGCAGGTCTGTAAAAAGTGCCATTGAGATTTCCCACTGGATACAACTCTATCATATTACCTATTAGGGAGGTGACAGACTTTCTACTTACATTGCCCTTGTGAGAAACCCCCTGGAGTATTAAATTCAGTCCTGTACAACTCAATACTAGAGAAATAGAAGGACTGAAGAGGTTTTAAGAAAAACAACACATTGAAGGAAATATCATAGGATTATAGGGCTGAAACGGACCCACAAAGGTCATCTAATCTCAAGCCTGCCTCTGGGCATGATTATGTTTAAACCATTGAATCTCCTTTGAGGAAGAGAATTGTATAGCATGTCTACTGTTTTAATGTCAGTTATATATTTGGTACATTTACCATAAACTCATTAGACTATAACTCTTTTGGTAAACTTAAAAAAATTTCTTGTACAAATTTTAGGCTTAAAACTCCAAGGCATTTTACAAACAAATACAGCAATTGAATTACAGCTGAAATAAAAATATACACCATTCCCACCATTCCAGAAGCTTCCCTCATCTCCTCGTAAGTCCAGACACAATCCTCACCCCCACATAGTTTGAAAGCAAATATTGTTGTTTTTCTTTACCTATTTTTTTCCTCCTTTGGAACTTTATATAAATGAAATTATGTATATTGATCTTTTGAGGGGTCTTTGCTTAGTACAAGTTAGCAGGAATAATCGTGATTGTATTTATTTTTTCTATGCTATTCTACTGTGAATATATCACTGTTTATTTATTCGGTCTTATATAGATTGACATTTATTTTTTCCCACTTTGTCTGTTAATAAAGTTTTCATGCATTTTTTTTTTAGTATATGTACTCTACATGCATTTTTTTAAGTATATGTACCGTTTTTGCTTGGCAAAGTATCTAGGAGTAGAATTGCTAGTTCATAGACAATGAGTCTGATTAGCTTTAGTAAGTATGATCACACTCAAATTCCATCCTCACTCTCAGGATCTAAGCAGTCTGTTGCTTTGCAATCTGACTACCACTCGGTGTTGTATGTTATTTTAAATTTCACAGTTCTGAAAGGAATTAATGATATTTCACTGAGTTCCAACTTTCATTTTCTTAATGACTAATCACTAATGAAATTGAGTAGCCTTTATTAAATATTTTATTTTTTTCCTGAAATACTTATTCATGATTTCTGCCATTTAAAAATGTGCATTAAGAAATATATATATTACATATATATATATATATAGAGAGAGAGAGAGAGAGAGAGAGAGAGAGAGAGGTTTGTGTACATTTTAAATGAGTCCATCTTTAATACAGAACATTGAAGTAGTCCCTGGAGGTCACTGCATAACAGTGTCCCACTAAAAGAGAAAATGGAGAATTTTATGAGGATACATTTATGGGAAAAGCCTGAAATTGATGTGTGTCACTACTAGTTACATTCTACTCAGAAAAATTTAACTTGGTTACAGGAGTTTATTTAGCTACAGAAAAATTTAATGTTGCTCATTGGCAAGGAAGTAGAGAACAAAGGTTTTGTGAAACACCTAGTCATTCTCTGGTACACAATAAAAAATACTCTCTAGAAATGATTTTTACAAACCAAGATGTCATAATCAAATCAACCTAACCTAAATTATCTCTTCAGTAGAATCTAAAACTATACCTGTGTATAACCATTCATTTCTAATTTTGATTATATTTATAAATAAATTTAACCCATCTAACTTTTTATACTTAATTCATGTTGTATAAATTATTGCTGTATTAATTTTAGAATACCAAAGTTCAAAAACACCACAGAGGTCATCTGGTCCAATACATATCCAATACAAAAATCCCCTCCAGCTGGTTAAACTCATTTTTAATTCCAGAGCTATTCTCCAGGCTTCTAGTCATTTCATCAGCAAACTTAATTAAGAGAGACTCTATTCAATCTATTGACTCATGAGGCCAGCTTAACACAATTAATAAATATATAATTTGGCTGACTGCACAGTGAGGTGAAAGATGTGGGAGTAACGTACATTATTTCAATGCCTGTAATTCCTACCATAATATTAGCAAGCTATATTAGATAATCCTAAATTCACTTTTCTATGAAAAAAAATGTGTAGTTAGAGCAGCAGCTCTTGAGGGATCAGAACTAAAATGTCGCACTTTGTAACTTAAAATGTGCTAGATAGATACATGTGCTAGACGGATAAATTAACATTTCAAATGAATCACAGGAAGGAAGGAACACTTAACTCAGTAACTTTATGTGGATTTTTTTGAAATATATACCCATTTTGGAGAAGTTACTATGACTACATGCTGGCCATCTTTGCACAAACTACTTGTGAAAGACATTCTCGAGTTGGGCAATTTATAGTCATTTGATTCTAATCAGTTTGTTTATGTTCAAATTTCAACAAGGAGAAAAATTAAGTTGACATGTAGATTATATAATATTTAAAATTTTAATATGGTTACAATGATATCATTGAAAATATCTGATCTCTTAGTTACAAGGTTAAATAGGTAGCTTTGTTTTATATTGATGAATGTATATTCTTTTATCATTATCATCATGACCATTTTCATTAGTTGTATCATATCGGTAGAAGATTATGGACTCATTAATTACAAATGAACACTTATTTCCCAAGAGAAGCACAGTAAGATCCATACCATAATTGATAATATTTGTTGGAAGTTATCTATACTGCAAAGTATGATTATGAAAAAAACTCATCAACTTCTAGTTTTGCATCATTAAGGTAAGTTTTCATTGCCTTCAAAAGTGGCTTTTACAGACACAAAAGATTACTTGCCTTTTACAGAAGAAAGAGGTGATAAGGTTAACTTTTATTTCTAAAATTTATATTTGATTTAATATATGAACTAATTCTTAAGATTTTAAGTTTAGCTATTCCAGTTGTAAATCCAGCAAATAGAAACAATCATTTTGAAAGGAAAGTTTGATTAATATTTGAGCCCTTTCATTGACTTGGAAAATTAAATGCCTCTGAATATTTAAAACTTTAATTATAAACTTTTTAAATATTAAATTTCTTCTATATGTACTTCCATTATTTAAGTTACAAATCTTTTAGTTCATTCCAGTTAATTTAGAAATACTTCAACAAGGAAATTTTTGAGAATTATCTTCCGAACAAATTGATTGTGTTAGTCAAGTTTGTGTTACTATACTCTTAGATAATCACCTTTTAAAAAGGAAAAGTTCATTTTGGCTCACAGTTTTGGAGCTTTCAGTCCATGGTCAGTTGGTTCTATTACTTTTGAGTCTGTAGAGAGGCAGCACATCATGGTAAGAGTGCGTGGGACAAAGGAACCTACTCACCTCACGGCAGCTGAGATGTAAAGAGTGATAAACTGGCATCTCACAATCATCTTTAAGTGCACGCTCCATTGACCTAAAACTTCCCTCTGCCCCACCTCTTAAATTTTCTACTACCTCCCAACAACACTAAACTGAAGACAAAGCCTTTAACATACAGGCCTTCAGAGGGCACTCCAAATGCAAACTTTGGCACTGATATTACTTATCAACCAGATATCTAATTGAGTATGCAATCTGGAGATACTCAAGATGATATATTTTCTACCCTTCTGACTGTGCTAATGAAGCCCCTTCTTATAGCATTTATCTCAGACTCTGAAGCTTAAATGGACTGTTGGTCAGGTAGCACAAAATAGAGGGTTTGAGCTTTCTTACTATTTACAAGTCATATTAGAATATCTAATTCTGTGAGGTGTCTATGTTACTGGTTGGCTATAATTACTATATTTTCTAATTCATTCATTTTTAAATTCTGTTTGTATTTTTTCTTCCATGTTAGGAATATCATCCTACAGATATTTTAAAAACTTACAGATTTTTTGATGTTTTTATTAATATATTTGTGGTTTATAGTCACAACTTCTAAGGTTTTTCTACTGCACAATATTAAATATTATTTTGAAATACAGTGATCTTATGATGAATATGTCATGAATGGGATTGTGCCATGAATGGGATTAATATCCTTAAAAAGGAATCCCGAGGGGAAAAAAAACAAAAAAAAAGGAGCCCTGAGGAAACTTGTTCACGTATTCTGCCATATAAGCACATGTAAAATCCACCGTCTATGAGGAATAGGCTCGTGTTAGTCACCAAATCTACTACTGCCTAGATCTTAGATTTCCTGTTCTCTAGAATTGTACCTAATTTCTATTGTTTACACATTACTCAGCTTATGATATTTTTTATAGCAGCCCATGTGAACTAATTATCTTACAGATAACAGCTCATGAAAAAGTATAAATGAAATTCTGTATCTGTACCTACAAAGGCACATGTGATTTAAACATTCATTTTTCTCTGAAAACTTGAAGAAAATAGTTTTGAATATATATACTCTTTAGAAATATCTTAATTAAGACCGTATACAAAAATAGTTTTGAATATGCATACTCTCTAAGCCAAATCAATAAACCTTACTATTAGTATGATGGCTAATCTCAGATTTTTTTTTTTGGATAGAGACTTTTTTTTTGAAAGCTTTAGACTACATATGTTTATTTCTTTCATAATTAATACATATTTGGATATGTATCTGTGTGCACTATTTAACAATCATATTTAGAACAAAATAGCATTATATTACACTGTATTATATTATGTCCCATTATTTTTTTCACTTTATTAAATTCTTTTATTGGTACATTGTAGGTATACAACACAATTACATTTCTCATTGGGAATTGTACCTTTACATAACGCATCTTGGTTCTTATTTTTTCCCCATTCCTAGCCCTCCCTTCACCCCCTCCACCCTTCCCTATTTACAAAGACTTTATTTCCATTTATTCCATTTCTCATCATTTTTCCTTTCCCTTCTTTCCTTTCCCCTGCCCCTCCCACTACCCCTACCCCTTTGGACCTTTTCTTCCTATTTTGCGTTATCAATTATTCATTCTAATCATTGGTACATTTTAGGTATACAGTATAATGACATTCACCATTGGAAATTTGCACCTTTACATAATCTCTCTTGGTTCTTATTTTGAGAAATTAGAGAACTCTATGGTATACTTTTGTCAATGGAAACAAGTATACTATTTTAGATTAAACAAATTACACTAACATATGACACGAGTGAGTAGTAATGATTCCTTATTAAAGTACGGAGAAAACCAATAAAAATGTATCTTGAAAATTTATCACCTTATGAACCAGCTTTATTTTTGTTTGAATTTTAACTACTTAAAAAAATTTGGCCTTAAAAATCATTCCTCTTTGCACTACAGTTATTCTAGATCAGATCTTTTGGTTACATATTATTCTGCTTAGTCCAATTTCTCAGTAAAAGTATGAACTAATACATGGTTTGTGACCCAGTTTCACCCATATTTTACCATTTTACGTTATTGTATTTTTTAAAAAAAATACGTTCTCTGAGATAATAAATCAGAAATTAAAAATGAAAAAATTGAAAGTATAAGAATGAATCCTGCTAAAATATGTGACATTTTTTCAAAGTTAAAGGAAGGTTAAATCATTAAGACTTGATGGCAAAGAAGGTATGAGCATCATCCTAGTATAACATGTGAACTGATGATATGTACCAATAAACAGTCAAGAAAAGTAGGATGTGTTTACATGATTATTCAAAATATAGCTACCAAAGACAAAAATAGCTTATCATCCTACTTAAAAATATATGTTCATCTTTTTACAGTGAGTCCATTATAATCATAGACAACTTAAATAAAAATCACCAGAAGAGTTTACAGATAAAAGAGAAAAGTACATTTTCTACAGCAGAACAATAACAACAATCAAAATAGGAAATTAAAAAATTGCTTCCACAGAAGAAATCGATCTTACAGAAGAACAGAGCAAAATAGTGGTTGAGCGAGACTGGGAAAGTTAATGGGGAGGGAGAAATAAGAAAGGTTAGACCACAGGTACCAAAAGAGAGTTAGATCATAGGAATTCTAGTGATCTATAGCACAGCAAGGCAACTATAACCTGTAACAATTTATAATATATTTCAAAATAATTATTAGTCCTAAGGTTCCCAATAGATAGAAATGATAAATGTTTAAGATGATCCTGCTAATTATCCTGATTTGATTGTTACATATTTTATGAATTGTCATACTATGTCTTATAAATATGTATAATTATTATATACCAATTTAAAAAACTGTCTCAAACTTATTTCAAGATAAGCTTTTTTTGGTACTGGGGATCAAACTTGGGACCTTCTGCTTGCAAGGCAGGCAGCAGAATCACTGAGCTAAATCCCTGGACCCAAGATAAGCTTTAAGAGACCCTTCATAAGAATGTCAAGTTCCAAAATAGTACATGTGCTTATTTTTTCAAGAAGTTATTACTGTAGTGGCAGGTAACTTATTGTAGAAATGATTCATGTTTTGGATTAAAAAGAGACAGCAAAGCTGAAAACAGTCCTTTTTAAATAACACTGTCTAATTGCAATTTAAATGTGATTAAAAAAAACCAGGCAGGTGCAAATGGGTGGGAGATTCAATGGGTCTGACTTAATATTACAATTGGTAAATGAATGCTTGCGTGTCCTCTAAATTCAAATGATGAGTTCTACTCACCAGGGAGCCTTTAGAGAGTGATTAGGTCATGAGAGCAGAGCCCTCTAGAATGGAATTAGTGCCATGTAAAAGAGGCTCCAGAATGCTGATGTGTTCCTTTTAACCACATGAGAACACATCTTGTGTCTTCACCAGAAGGTGACCCTCATCAGACTGAATCTGCTAACACCTTTGTCTTGGACTCCTAGTCTTCTGAACAGTGAGAAATAAAATTCTATTGCTTTTAAACTACCCAGTCCAGGTTGGTTTTTGTTGTTGTTGTTGTTGTTGTCATTGTTGTTTTTGGTACTGGGGATGAAACTCAGGACCTTGTGCTTGTAAGGCAGGAGCAGATGTAGCCACTGAGCTACATCCCTGGCCTAGTCCAAGGTATTTTTTAATAGCTGCTTGAGTGGAGGAAGACAAACATTAGTATGAAATTTTTTATTCCTTAGATTTACTTTTGATATATTTATAATCATAGCTTATAGAATCTTGAGTTAAATTACTATATAAAATAAACTACGAAGATACAGAAAGATAATATTGAGTCTTTAAAAAATTTATTTGTTGAGAAAAGTAGTGTTGAAATTTGTATGAAAAAGGACTCATGAAAGGTCATCATATACCCTTTTTTTCTTCTTCAAAATTGTTTGGCTATTCCTATCCCTCCACATCTTACTTTCATTTCAATAATTGTTTTTATGAATGCAATGAGAAAATGTGGAATTTTAGTTGATATTTCATTAAAATTATTAGCGCTTTAGACATTGATATCTTTACATTGAGAGATCCTATTCATGAAACTATGGATTTTTAAAATTTTGTAATAGTGTTTTTAGTTTAGTGTGTACAGATATTTTTGGTATTTCCCTTCCTTTTTACCACCTATACTTTGGAGATATTCTACAAAGCAACCTATCTTCCAGTGAGGCATTTCTTCTGTGTTTAATCTGCTGTCAAAGCCTTGTGAGTTATTTATTTTTGATATTTCATTTATTGTGTCCTTTAGTCCTACATTTTACACAGTTTTCATAGAAATTGTTCATATGTTATATGCTGACTTAACCATGTGTTGTGGTTAATATCTAAAATCCTCCCCTAAATTCCCACATTTGTGGAAGGTGACAGAATCACAGCGGCCCCATACTCAACAGTGGATTCTTCACTATGTGATGAGTTCAGTAGCTAAATATTCAGGTAAGAATCAGACCTGGTTGGTACTGTCACTGGGGGCATGACCTATACATCCTTGTCCTCTGTTCCTCCTCTTGCTCTCTTCTTCCTGGTTGCCATGGATTAAACAGCCATTTCTCTGCAATGCCCTCTGCCATCCTGCTTTCACCCTGAATTCAGCCCTCCAAAGACTGAAATTCAGAAAAGCAAGAATTTTTGAATCACAAGATTGTGAATCAAAAAAAGCCTGTCTTCCTTTAAATTGTGAGTGTTGGGGACTTTGTCCCAGTGATGAAGTGACTAACAGATCATAAATCCTCTGATTTTTGAAATGTACTAATCATATATATTTCATAATTCATGCTTAATATTTCTAATATTAGAATCTTCTATATGTCTCTTTGTCCTCTGGATTGTGGGAATTTGACCTTTTCTACTGATGTGTCAGGTTATTTTTGATTGAATGCTAAATATTGTGCATAGAATATCAGACACACTTTGAGTCTCTTGAAAAATGTTATCTTTCTTCAGGAAGGATTCTCTCTTACCTCTGGCAAAAGTTAGGCTAAGAGAAGATCATTTAAGCCAATCATAGATTAAATTTGAGGTTAGGTTTCGGTCATAGTCAAGACTCTATTTCTAACTCCTCATGAATTCTTTGGTGTAGCCTTTCAAGCATGTCAATTTAAAATTTGGAGATTTCCCCATGTGCCTTGTTTGATTGGTTCTAGCTATATTTTTCTTTTTTCCTTGCCCCTTGAGACTACTAAAAGCTCCTGGGTGGTTTGTCTATCCCTAAAGAAGAGGCAAACACCATAGGACTAAATGCAAGATTATCCTTTTGTATTTCTCTATTATTAAAGATTTAATAAGTTCTGAGTATACATTAATGTGCATTATGTATTTTAACTCATTTATTTTCTCTCCATAACAATCTTGTAAAGTATCCCCTGGTCCCCCGACATGTATACTAACTTCTTATTATACTATTTAACAGATGAGGAAATGGACTTTAAGAATTAAATAACTGTCCATAATAACATAATTAAGAAGTGGTTAAACTGGGATCAGAGGATGTTTAGGCCCCGAATCCAGAACCTGTACTTAAACCTGTTTATATTAAATTGCAGTTCACTAAACAGAAGCATCTACATGATTAGAGAACATGGAAAATTTGAGGCCCTATTCATCCAGACCTGAATTTTAATATTTGCAGGTGATTTGCATGCAAATGAAAATTTGAGAAATGGTACATAGTGCTTCTGTATTCAAGGCTTTCTGAGGAGTTCCTTTGAAGCTAGAAATATAGAATGCTTTATGTTCCAAAGATCTTTTTCATAGTTTTTCAGTCATAGCTAGATGATATACCTATTTAATACAAAAAATTTGGAAAAAATGAGAAAACTCACTTTGGATTTTTCCTGCACAGTACAGTACTTGTCATGTGTTATCATTTCAAATAGGAGCAATAGAATTGGGGGCAAAAGAGCTCACAAGATATGCCATGAAGTACACAGCACTGCTATGTTTCCCAGGGGATGAGTGTCACTAGGTGTGTGTGTGTGTGTGTGTGTGTGTGTGTGTATGTGTGTGTGTGTAGAAGGGGTCTTTTATCTTTTAGGTGGTACCTAAACACAGTGCCACATAGCAGTGACTGAGCACATAACTCCATTTTCAATTTTGAGTCCTCTAATCAACCAGTATCAAGCATATTAAATACTGTTGATTTCTTTCCACATTTTCCTACCATTGTCATTTTTAAACAAGAAATAACTTTATGATAAGCTTTATTGTTTTGTTGAATTTTTCTTTTTAATCTGTTTAAATATATAAAGTTGATAGATTTAAAATTCTCTTTTAAATGCATTTTAAGTTAAAAAATGTCAGTTTAAAGTAAAGGAGCTGAGAAAATAATAGTGTAGTTGATACATCAATATAGAAAAAAATAACCTGGGATGGGTGTATCCTACTAGTAAAGATTAACACCACTGACATGCAAAATAATTAATTTTAAAATGATAGAAACCTAAATACATAAATTCATGAGAGAATTTTGAAGAGTTTTAAGCAGGTTCAATAATTCTTTTCAATTCACAATGTCATGTACTCCTATTTATTTATATAAGGAGATACTTGCATGCCCTTCTGGAGGACAAAGGGTCCAGGTCATCCTATGACTCTTACCTCAGCCACCCGGACACCTGGCGGGAAGGAGCAGCACAAGGCAGTTGGTTGAAATCCAAACACATATTTCCTTTTGACAGGATCACAGATTTTTTTCTTTTCTGGGAAGATCTCTAAAGACAGTAGCGAGTGACTGCCCAGCCTTACTTCCACCACATCCCTGACCTTGTGCCTTCTGGAGAAGGACCAAGAAATTCCAGGATGAGACAAAGTATAGGTTACATTATGTACATGAGCCTTATCATAGAAAAGGTGTTACACAAATATTGATGACATAAATTATTAGTTTTTTTTTTTAAAGCCCTTATTTTCTCTCTATATAGGTAGGAAATACAGTGAGGAGAAATTTGGATTCTAAACTAACATCTTTCTTTTAAAATCCAAAGCAAATTTAAATAATAAAGAACTCCTTCTTAGAGCCAAGAAGATCCATAAATCACTATATTTTTTAATGCTGAGGAAAAGAAAAGATTGCCTGTAAGTGCTTCAAATCCCAGCAGTGTTTTTAATGAACCAAGTTTGTTTTTAATCAATACTTAAGCTGTGAGGTTTTTATTTTTTTATGGTGTTGCTTTCAGATTTCTGTGCTTGCAAAAAGATAATGGCAAATGTCATGCTTGAAAAGAGAAAGTGACTTTGCTGCCACAAATCAATAGGAAGCATTGTTCCTCTAAGTGTGACAGAAGTGAAAACAAATGCCACTTCCCAGTCTCATAAGCCTGACCATCATGAGGCATGCTCTGCAGATGGACACTGGAAACAGTAGCCGCTGAGCGTGAAGCTTTAGGATGTTTGCAGAAATCTTTTCAGGTTAAGATAAGTTGAGTATAATGAATCCTAGAACATTAAACCTATCTTTAATTGTTAATCTCTTTTATTATAGACCATTTTATTGTGTACAAACAGCTTTTAACTTCCCATTATATTGTTTAAATCATACACAGTCCAAACAAACAGGCAAGCAGGCAAAATGGGGTTTTTTTAAATACTTAACCTACTGATAGAAAATTGGAAGTAAAAATATTCACCAATTAGTCTAAGGTTATACAGGCTGGTAAATGGTAGAGCAAAATGGTTATATAATTCATGTAGAGCCTAAAGGAATAATTATCTCTCCCTCTTTCCTAGTCAAAGTTTACCAGTAGTTATCTTTTTTTTTTTTTTGTACCAAGGATTAAACTCTACCTTGTGCTCACGAGGCAGGCGGCAAAATCACTGAGCTAAATCCCCAGCCCTTCAGTAGTTATCTTTGAAAAAGGGATCCAAGAAAGGTTGTGCTTAGTTTGAAATAGAAAATAAATTACATGTAAATCAATTATGTAAATCTAATTTGTTCAACATTAATTTATTCAACTAATATTTATTGTGTCCTGACTACATGTTACTCATAATACTGACCTTGAGAATAGGGAATAAGCCAAGACAGTAGCAATCCTTGAGTTCAAGAAATTGACAGTGTAGCAAACTATGGTTAAATATTGACACTGAAATCCAGAATAGTTCGCCATTATGCATTCAAATTTAATATAAATAAATTTGATATAGCATTCTACTTTTAAAAATTTATCATAAAGTCTATCAGACATACACACAAAGCAGTATACATTGAATGTTTTGCACTGAATTTTATACTTACAAAAACAGGAAATAATATTTATGCTTATCAGTATAAGATTAAATATATCACAATTCATTCACCCAAGGCAATCTTATTAAGCTATCATAAATATGTTGATTGATAATTATGGACACTAAAAGCTGCCTATACATTATAACACACTAAAGGATCTCTTTTATTAAACTTATGTAATAAGTTAAATATTACATAAGTTAAAGTTATGTAATAAGTAATAAGCATGGAGAGTTATGTGAAAAAATATAAGTGAAATGTTGGCTATTATATCTGAATAATTAGGTTTTTGATCCTTTTTACTGATACTTTTTAAATAATAAGTATGTTACATTTTAGGATTAAAATGCCATTTATTTAAAATTCATTAAAGATCAATTATGTAACGAACATCCATAGTTGTGATGAAATGTATTGTTGCAAAATTTTGGAATGTTTTTATGATTTAAATATGCAGGACCTTAGTTTGCATGGCTTTCATTTTTTGGCCTATTTTGTTATTTAAACTGCTCCATTTGAAGTCTGTTCAGAGTATAGTGTATAAGTTAGAAGCTGATGTTGGTATCATTCTTCTACTTGATTTGGCTATTCCATGGATCACATTATTTTCTCCCAACAGTAAGTTTATTGTAATATTTTCTAAAGGGAATAAAAAAGGTAGGTTTTCTTTAAATCACCATCAGAATCAGGCTAAACGTCTGTGAAGTCTTTTGATATAGAGCTTAAGTGGTTTATATTTCTTTGCAGGTAGAATTTTTCCACAGACATGAAATTATTCTTCCTAAACATCACCTAAGGATACAATTTCTTCAACCTTCTGAGGCCTGATCTTAGACAACAAATGTGCCATTTTTGCTTTGTCTGAAATGACTATAAAAAAGAAGACAATTCTTTTATGCAGTGCCTTGATTCATATAATTCATATTTCCTGAAGTTTTTATTCTCTCCTTTGGGAATCTTTGAGTTTGGGAAAGGAATGCTAAACTTTTGTTCAGTAGAAACATTTGCAATTCTTACATGCAGGATTTAGATTGTCAAAGGAGAGGGCTGTGCCATTCTTAATATAAGTGGCTAAATTCCTTCACTGACTTGAGACAATGTATCACTCAAGATTGTCTAGTATATCTAAGCAAGGGATTGGAAAAATGGGACATAAAATAAAATTGGGGAAAGTCATAAGGTCATAACTTTGACCTTCCAATTTTAGGACTCCAGTAAGTAAAGCTCTTCAATTTTTGTGAGAAAAGCCATGATAACAACAAGGGAAAAACAACTGGTCTCAATTACCAAATTCAAATCTGAAGAGCCATGCCCATTTCATATTTTGTCTTAATCTAATGGATCTTTGTTTTGAGGCTGATTTTGTTTATGTCTATGTTTATGTTTATGTTTTGCTGCACATGAGACTCAACAAAATTGTTGCTTGTCACAATCAGGGCTGTTGAGCCCTACATATGCATATAATCTCTTGTTTTAGAATAATATTGCCAAAAATTCTACAATGCTTTGGTTAAACTGACTCATTCACAGTGGCCACTGGAGATAAGATGGGAAGGAATCTGAGAACCATCCAGGCTTCTTGGTAGAGCATTAGACTTCATCAGTGATTATCTGTCATGAGTACCACAAAAGGGCAGAAACACCCACACTTGCTGTTTTTGTAGAGGTTGCCACCTGACATGTCTACCTTCTGGAAAGGCACTCAAGCCAGATGTCTTTGGCTGCTTTATAAAAATCTTCCGTAAGAATTAAAATTTGAATGGAAATTCTTATTTTAGTGGTAAAAAGACCAATGTGCTGTGATAGTAAAGAGGACAAGACTCAAACCCAGCTCTGTAAAGTCTCTGTGACTGGAACGAGCTATTACAGTTCTCTGTTCTGTTGTTTCTGCACTGATAAAATGGACGGCATTTGTCCTTCTGCCAAAAGTGGTTGCAGGGCTATTTTCAACCTTTCTCTCTGAGACAAGTACTCTGCTGAACATTGGATTTAATCTTTAGTGGAAAAACCCAGAAAAAGGTGGAAGGTCAATGGTCTTTTCCAAAGATGATTTGTTAGTCACTGGGATTTATGGTCAAAATTGCTGTATATTAGTACTAGCCTAGCAACAATGAACACAAGTTGTGTGGAGATCTTGGTTACCAAATTTCCTGGAGAAGTGGCCAATTCTTGGACTGGATCAGTAAATATTCAAGAAACCCAGAGCATAGTGTAATTCACAAAGTACCACAGCACTAACGTATTTACAATGTGTTGGGGAGGAGCATCAAGGAGATATAGAAGCCAACTGAGAGAACTTCCAATAGCTAGAGCTGCACTAATTTTATTGTCATACTAGATTTTCATTCCAAGAATAAAATTAATATTATGAGTCTATATTGATATAAATAAATACATACAAAATTGGAGTAGAGAAGGGAATTTCTCAATGTAGAAAAATTTTAAATAATTTATGTGCATACTCTGTTCAAGGAGGTGAAGCATAACTCCTCACTCCTTGAAAGTGTGACCTGCAAATAGGGACTTCCTTTCAGAGAGGAAAATATAGAAAGAGCAAAGAGTAAATTTATATTGGAGAAAACTAACAAACACTACTGCAGCAACATGATCAAGCTCAACATTAGCAATGATAAGTCATGCTGATAGTATTCGGCCTTGATATAGTGTGATGATAATAGTCTTCAAACAAACAAACCTCTCTAGTCTTTCTGCCCAAATATCCGTAACAGAGATTTAATGAGAAAAAGTATCAAATAAGTCCCAGTAGAGGGACATTTTACCAAATATTTGAAAGTACTTTTGAAAACTGTCAAGGTCATCATAAAGAAATAAAGTGAGTTTGAGAAATTGTCAAAACTAACAGGATACTTAAGTGAAATAAATAGGACACACATGTGTAAATACCAAATGGTTTCTCTAGTGTGAGAAACTGAAAGTGTAAATAAGGACTAAAAGGTATAATACATAAGGTGAAACAGGAAGAAAAGGTCCAAAGGGGAAGGGGAAGTTGGAGGGGTAGGGGAAAGGAAAGAAGGGAATGGAATTAATGTGAGAAAAAGAAAAAATGGAAACAAAGTCTTTGTAGATAGGGAGGGGAGGAGGGGTTGAAGCAGGGGCAGGGGAATGGGGAAAAAATAAGAACCAAGAGAGATTATGTAAAGGTGCAAATTTCCAACGATGAATGTCATCATATTGTATAACTAAAATGTACCAATAAATTTCTTTAAAAAACTAACAGTAATAGGGAGTTTTAGATAACTTAGTAGATTGAATATTAAGGTAGTTGTAGAAGCAAAATAAGCAATGTATTCCTTTAAGATTTACTTTTCCTGTAACTTTTGTTGTTTAAGGTGAAGTTTATCTGATTCTTTAACCAGTAATTTCATTAACCTAACAAAGTTGCAATGCCTGGGTGAATTTACAATGTTTATGTTCCTATCTTGTGTCTGTGACTTGTAAATAGGAACTGGAATTGTATTTACATATCAAAGACCACTAGGGATGAGATACTGGCTAAAAAGGATATAAAAAGGAAATGCTGAACAAAGGGGTGCGGGATACTAACCAGACTGGTTTCTGGCAGTCCTGCCTGCTTGCAAGTAGAATGTTTATTATTTTATTCGAATTCTGTGTCTCCGTGTATTTTTCTCTGAGATTTCCAGAACAGGATACTAAAGAGTAATCACAATTACCTGAATTGAGACATCATGATAGAATCCTGGGACAGAAGAAGATCACTAGGGAAAACTAAGGAAAAGTGAGTTAATTATAGACATGAGTTTATAATAATGTATTATATTTGTGATTGGTTCATGATAAGAAATGTATCATATTAATAGAAGATATGGATAGTAGGGGATCTGAAATTGTGCTCTCTGCAATTTTTCAGTAATTTGTAGTTATGCTAATATAAAAATTTATCTAAAAATTATAATAGGAAAAATACATCTCATTTGGGTTTAAAAAGTTTACACACAGCAAAGTCATTCCTTGAGGTGTAAGATATGAATTCTTTCCGATTTTTTATAGAAGTAAACCAGATCCACAAGTAAAGTTCTTCTTTCCTATCCTATAAGCTAGACTAGAATCCTTCACTTTGTTTTATAGATCAAGGAAAGACTGGAAAAATAATACCTGTTTCTATTTCCAGAGCCAGCAGAAGTTATGTACTGTCTATTAAAAATATCTGAAACTGAATATTTGTAAGGCAATGGCAATTTGGCCCTGAGTTTTAAAAGAAATAGAAATTCGTAATGAAACAAGAAAAATAAGAAAAAAATAAGAAAAACGCTGGGGGAGAGAGTTAGAGCTTTGGGAAGTGAGGAGCAGAGATGGCATAAGGAGCACATCTAAATGATGTCGCAAGGCAGCCAGCCACTGCAAGCAGAGGTCTAGCTCAGAGGGCCACGTAATCTTCTCCTCTCTTCTTGCTGAGCCTGTGGATAAATTACCTGAGTTTTTAAGTAAAGAGCTGCATAAAGCTTCATCTAACCCAGAGTGTGCTCAGTTCAGAAAAGGTTGGAAGTAACAGTGACTCCTGTAGTGGTTTCTCTGCCCATCAAATGTGCTTTTATGATGAGCCTCAGTTGGTTGATTGGTACTGCTGGACATTGAGGTGACCCTAGTAAAAATGATGAAACTGAGGACATTCCAAATGTGACCCTTATTCCTCCAGTGATAATTAGTAGTACTTTATGGGTGACAGAAGAAATGGGAGTCTCAGACTGTTTACACTTTGTCTTAGAAGAAAAATAATTAAAAAATAATTAAGAACACTTTAGTAATACCTTCGTGCTCTTTATTAATATTTCAAGTGACTCATTATTCAGTTAAATAGTATCATGTATCTTTCACTCAAGTAGTGAAAGTGAGACAAATGAAAAAAAAAAAAAAAAGCACTTACCCAAACTCCATTCTGCAGAGCCAGGGACTAGCAGTGTTGGGAGTGAGAGCAGCCAGCCAGACGACAGCAGGGTCAGTCAGGATCCCAACCCGGCCGTCAGCCAGTGGATCTTAGCTTGGTGGTGGGAGGTGGAGAAAAAGATATTGACAATGAACTTTTATATAATTTGGTGTGCTTCTTTTCTCTTTTACTTAGAGAACTAGGTGTCCCTTTTGTGTTGGATTCTTTTAGGTTAAAAAGAAAAGGAATACATAATGGAGGTTTATAAGAACAGACAGGAGAAAAGTGTGGCTAAATTGGGAAAACCAACAATTACTTTCCAGTTAGGCCTTCTAAAGACTACAGTATCACATAGAAGATGGGAGGTTGTTCAGAGAAACTTGCATTGCTCCTCAGAATTAGACATTTATTTTGTTTGTATGGTAGTCTAGCATTCTGTGGTTTTGGTGACTTGTTCTTTCTTACCCTCTAAGGTTCTTGCAGCTATAAATTCTTGTGTACTACTCAGAACTAGCTCATAATACTTTTCTTAGATTTTGCTTTCCCAAGGCTTGTACAACTGTCATAAGAATCACTGTGCCTGACTCAGTTAAATTACGGAGGAAAATAAGTTGGTCAATTTGGTTTCATCATTTCTTGGCCTGGGAGGAGGCAGAATGTCATGGAGCATGTGGTGGAGAAATGCCTCATCTCATGTTGTACAGGAGGCAGAGTAGTGGGGAGGAAGGAAAAGCATCCCGGTGCAAAATGTACCCTTTAGTAGTGTGCACCCAGTGACTCATCATTCCAACTAGGCCCACCTCCTAAAACTTTCACCATGCCCTAGTAGCAAAATCAGCTGGGGACTGAGTCTTTGGGGAACATTCTATATCCAAACTATAACAGAAAGTTTAATTGACTTGGACCTTCACAATCCAGTACAAAGAATGCCTAGTGGGAAGAGCCTGTAGCCACAGTAAGCAAGTGAGCATCCTATACCTTGATGAAGTCAATGGGCATGGCTAAGGAGCTTGAGAAAACCTGGATAGTGAAGATTATTCATGCAAGTATTACTACATAATCACTTGATATTAATTCAAACCTCACAGGAAGTACTTATAGATATCCTGTTGGTCAGAAAATAAAGGAAACTTCTACAGTCACTTCTACTAAAGGAGGGAAACATAAAGGCCCATTCTTCTGGACAGTGTTTGCCTGGGCCACTGCCCTTGCAGAAGGCAGCAGTGGAAGTAGACATTTGCCTCAAGATTTCCTGTGTGCATGGCAATCTTTTGTGTTATTTTTCCCTCCTGTCCCTAAGCATTCTTCTCCAAACTAGAAACAATTCCATACTGCAACCATAAAATGATCTGAAAATTTGTCAAGAGTGAGGAACTAACTATACTCACCAGAAATTTTTTGATAGTTATATAAAGAGAACTGGAAGTCACATACTCCTGGGCAATGGTAGCAGGAGAATGACCTTATTAAAAGGCTCACTCAGACTTGGAGGAAGTATATCTGGGAAGTGGCAGTCAATGAGAATCACGGAGTGCTTTGCTACTTTCTCTTTGACCGGAAATTTGTCCATTGTTCAACCGCACATTTTCATTTATATTCTTTCTTGTCAGTGTCAGTTCAGCTTTATTCTCCAGTGGGTTTTTCAGGCTTCTAAAAAGAGCACTGTGTTTATTTTTATTATTTAATTTCAATAAT
The DNA here is from genome assembly GCF_000247695.1 of Heterocephalus glaber. Next base: position 19,869,381 of record NW_004624750.1, on the reverse strand, counting down.
TATTAAGGAAGCATTTCCATGACTGCAAAGTTTTGTTTTATTCCATATGAGTTTGAGAGCTTCTAGTTGCACATGTAACTAATATTACTTGGTATGCACTATTAATTTTTTGACATTTTAATTTAAAATACAACAATAATGATTTCTACCTTATTATTATATAGTTATAAATACTGTGATTGTATTGAACTATATAATCAAATCTGTTTTCTAAAGAAGCTCTCAATTATTTTTTTAAACATAAATGAATTTTGTGTTTAGACTTTGGTCCTATCCCT
>NW_004624750.1:19825539-19855817 GCF_000247695.1 Heterocephalus glaber | reverse complement strand
ACTTCTTCTGGGCTGGGAGTGGTGGAACAGCGGCCAGGAAGCCCCTACCTCTGGCCTGGGAGTGGTGGTCAGAAGCTCTCAATTATAATGACTGATTCTTTCATAATTCAAGAACACAAAATCAAATCTGAAATTTGAAACAAACTCATAAACTCAGGACAATAAGTTGTTATTCTCTACTGATTTCATCTAAAATATGCTCTTTAAAAAATAAAGCACAAAATATAATGACAAATGTGATGCCATAAAATTTTATAGAATAGATACTCAAAGCATTTTATAATAGTTTTTATCATCATCAAAATTCTAACGCTAAAAGACTGTATATATTTTATTTACAAAATACAATGTGAACTCTTTAAATGATATGATTTATTTTTACTTTTTAGTATAACAATAAATTTTTACTTTTCACTTTTATCTGCCTATGCAGACATGAATCTCTTATTTTATTCCTCCTCTAAGATAGATTCTGTTTCATTGAAGCTCAAAAATAATAAGGACCCCAGTTATTGCAGTGCTTACCAACCTATTTCTGTAAGTATGGGGCTGGCAAAGATTCAAATATCTATATATTTCACTTCAAATATATATATAATCTTATAGAGCAAGCTATATTCTACATATATTTGTTCATATAGTTGTTCACTGGAAATACAGAATAATTGGACTTATTTTGATGATGAATGTTTAAAACAATATCAATTATATGGCTTTGAACATACAAAGGGTATTTGAAAAGTATTAATAAATGTGTTTAATGTTTTCACTAAACAAAATATTTAAATATGGTCAATTTAAATGGATGAACTATTTGAATATTATATGGTACTTTCTAAAAAACAGTTTCAACTAGTGCCTCATTATCATTGACAGCTAATCTTCACTTCGTATTCTCAAGCACGTGGCTAAGGGACACAAATAATTCTAGGATCGACTCCACAAGAGTTCTTATTCTAAAACAGAAAACTGTTGCTCAGTTCTATCAACTTGCACTTGGTGATCTCATTCTTGCCCTTCTTTCTGTTTCCAGGGCCACCAACCTGATTCAGAACTTCATGCTTTTTCCACCGATGTTTTTATTGGTTGCCTCCAAGCCAAACTACTTGTTGTCTTACAGGTTCTGAATTAATGCCCTTCAAAGCATTTTTCCAGATTGTGTCACTTTCTTACTCTCTCACATTGTGACTACTTCAGGAACTTTGCCAGGTCCTGTTACTATAAAAATAAATAAAGTAGTCTTTAAGATACTTATAGATTCTTACAGGAAAAATTGTGCAGTATTGGCTATGTAGAATTAAATTATGTGGAAATTAAATACGTAACTGTATGGCCTTATTGATATATATCTATATATGTGATACAGATATACATTATACAGTCATACAGGTAGAGCTATAATGAGTAGACATAAAACTGAGCCCATTGACTCTGATGTGTAAGAATTTAACATCACATTTTTAATAAAAGTCTAATTTTCAATCTGAGCCTTCATTCTATTTACATGACACAAATACACTAACAATTTTGACTCTATTCTCACTCATTCAAGTTGTGGGTGAATTCTGGTAACTTACATATTCTTCTTGTAGAAGAGTATGTATGGTCTTGGATGTTGCCTTAAGTGTGCAGGCATTCACTAAGGAAACTATCATATTGTCTGTTCATCACAAGTCTCAGGTAAAAAACAAAAACAAAAATCATGTTTTATTCCCATCTGCCTGGCCATATCAACTCTGACGGGCCCCATATTTTTTGTTTGTTATTCATAATTCTGGAACATTCTTACTTTCTCCAATTTACCTGTCTCTAATTTTATGTTTATCATTACCTTTTCTCCATTTCTCTAAAATGGCTACTAACCTTTTATATATCAAAGCCAGTGTTCCAGTGAGTACTGAATAGCCCCAGGCTGTGAGTGGCAATAGAGGGAGCAGTGAATGAGGGAACAGCAGGGCAAAGTAGATAGCAACAAGGGAATTTCCAAGGGAAAAATTAGTTTATATTTCCAAAATATTATTTTATCCCTTATATGTACATAAGAGACTTCTGGTATACACATATCTTGAATCTATGTAATACATAATATAATAAAATATTCACATATTATGGTTAAAACACCTTATACTCACATCTGAATACTGTAGCAGAAGCTAGTGTGTCACTTCTTACCCTTCTGATACCCTGGGGTATGAGTGGCCATCGCAGCAATGTAGAGGCCTTCAGTCATATATAGTAAAGCCACATATTAACAGTAATATATATGTCCACCTAATTACATTAAACACATTTGTCCTGGACTAATGTTCTAGAGCTGTTAAAGGACATTTTCTTAGAAATCCATAATCATACATGAAAAGTTAGTATTTCATTTTTAAAACAATATTGACCATGGTGTATTATACAATAATTGTTAGCTAACCATGAGTGGAACTCTTTCAATCTCAACACTCAACTCTGCTGTCCAATTAGCCATTAAAATAGGTTATGATGGTGATAATAATTCTTTTACTTTATTCTCTGAATATATATTTTGTTCTAGCTGTAAATAAAATGATTTCATATAAAGTATATTATTATTATAGTTAGTATTATTTGTTTTGGGGACTGAACCCAGGATCTTGTGCTTACAAAATAAGGGCTCCATCACTGAGCTATACTCCTAGTCTAAATTAATTTATTTAATCCTTACAATGACACTATTTTATTGTATACAGTTTGTATATAAATTATTAACAGTTAGATAAATGCTTTACCCAAAATTATTCAGCAAACTGTAGGCATTGACACTGATGTCATGTTTTTTTTGGAGGAAGAGAAGCAAATGAAAAGTAACATGATGAATTAAGTCCTGTATTTTATGACTTCTTTAGAAATTAGTATGATAATATATACCTCATAGAATTTTGCATATTAAGAATAAATAATGTGCATAATATATTTAGCACTTTGATTGGATATATTAAGTACTCAGTAATTATTATTAAATTTTTATGAAATGATTTAGAGGTAATTATATTTGAAGGCATAGATATGCAACGATCTTATTTAAATTATACATAACGTAGAGAGGGGAAATTCAACACTTTTTCAAAAACTACTAGTTGGCAAGAGATGATAAACTATGGGCTTGAAGCCACTAATATTATCACTTGATTAGCTATTTTCTAATAACTTGAGTTTTCTATTTCTTTTCTTTACCTCCTCTCTTGTGACCTTTCCTGCAGTTTCTCATTCTCTCTCTCCATATCCCTCTTTATATTGCTTCTTAAATCACCATTAATTTTCCTTTAGTTTTCTCTTTCTCTCTGTCCTTTATCTTCAGGTCTCTTATACTTGGCTATAATGTTTCATTTGGCAACATTTCCAGGAATTGTTTTTTCTCATCTGGAGCTTTAGGGATTAACCTTTCCCACCAAAATGTTAATTGAACATATAATTTTTAATAGGACTAGAATGAAAATATGCACAAGCATTCTCCTGCCTCCTGCATCAGTGACTTGCTAGTGTGCTAGTAAACATATTTTATGGTTTTATTTTCTTGAGAGATGGTCTTCCTTAAATTTTCATTAAGATAATTATGGTCTTTCTTGTATTCCCAGGATGTAACACAGTGACTGGCATATAGGAGGAGCTTGAAAAATTGCTAAAGGAAATAACAAATAATAATTATTATAATAATCAAATAAGAATAATTGTGATAATTACAATATTTGAATCATTGTTCCCTTTGTGAGCAATATATCTGTTGGCAACATTGTAACTCAGATCTTTTCTATTCTGGGAGACTTATTGTCAGAAGTACTTTCACATACATGTCTCAAAAATGGCAGAAGAACATTCACGTACACATCTCACAAATACCTCTCAAACCTGATTAAATGAGTAGTCTAACTACTTACCTCACTCTGAAGTCTAATACCGATGGTGTTGTGCACAAGTACGTATGATGTCAAGGAGGTCATAGCACTTTGCAGAACTCCTTCATTCTTTAAAACTGTCCTAGGAATAAAACATTAGTGTTTTTCTTTTCCTATTTTCAGGCATGTCTTAGCTGGCCTACTTGAAATACTGTTAAGAAGCTTAGGGAACCCATAATTATTATCTGAGAACTCTGTTTATATTTTTGGTTATAGCAAAGAGACTTTAAAATTTGACTTACAAAGAAAGACTGAATACTAGATGATTAATTTTTCACAAAAACAAAGAACAAACTGAGAAGCAAAGGAATTCATTATCCTTACTAAAATAAAAAAAAAGTACAGATATGGGAAAAGGTCATTCTATTTGAAACTTGCATTATGCAAAGAAGAGTTGAGGCTTCTTTTGAAGTGTTTATTATAATGATTTGCCATGGGGCCGAGTTACGGAATCACTGTGTATTATTAAAGTGCAGAGTCACTGCATCCTGCACTACTAGCATATTAGTGAGCTGAAAACAACCTAAGACGGACACACCTATGGCTATTTGTGAACATATATTATGTTTAGAACAGAAAAAGGAATTCACTGTTACTGCATTAGATGAGTAATCTCAAAGCATAATTGCTGTGAGACAACTGACATCTCAATACTCTTTGATTTCTTCTGTCAAGAAAAGGTTATTCCTTTGGGCTTCATCATGGGAATGTTAATGTAGAAATTTACTGAATGGAGCATAGAATGTTATAGCAATGCTATCAAGAAGATTTAAAATCACAACACATGAATTCACATTCTAGTTTTCTATTGCTGCAGATGAGACTGGGAAAATATTAATCTTCATGAGCCACACTTTGGTGGATGCATCTACTAGCCTATCACAGGGATTTTTTTAGTCTAAAATTTAAAAAGTAAATAAAGAAAGAAAATCCTAGCTAAAGTCTAAAAGCAATAAATTTTGTTATTGCAATGGATTAATGAGAGTAAGATACTCTCAGTGACTTGACTGAAATGAAAGTGGTTCTGATTATACTGACTTTCATGTGGCACTCAAAGGATCTTTCATGGTTCTAAAAGATGTTCATGCAAATGTGGCTTCTGCTCAGTTATTGTATGTGGGGAAGGGACTGCTGGGGTTTGAATTTGCACTAGCTGTCTACCACTAAGCTACACCTCCAGCTTTAGTTTTTAATTCTTAGTCCGTTCATTAGCTTTTTTACATCACTGTTTTTTTGGGTTTTTTTCTTTTTGGTTTTGTGAGATAGGGTCTTGCTGTATATTCTGGCCTGGCCTTGAACTCACTATGTAGTCCAGGCTGGCCTTGAACTCTCTTCGATCCCCCTGTGTCTGCCTCCTGTGTGCTGGGGCCACCATGCCTGGTGCATCACATTTTTAGGGTCAGAAAGATTTCCTCAGCAGTTTTCCATTTACCCTTTATACATTTATATAAGTGATTTATAGGTATGTGTGTTATTTTAAATGATTTTAAAGAAAATCTTTGGAATAATTTTCTTTGGGTCAGTTAAAAGATTGCTACATTGCTTAGTGAGCCTGAAGTTCAGTATCCTGTTTTGTATATCTGCAAATGCTAATAAGTGATGGTTATCAGAGCGAGGCTGGCAGTACTCATAACCTATCTTCTACACAGAATGATTATGAGATTTTGTTCTATCCATTATTATTTTCCTTAATAACTGTCACATCTCAGTTCCATAAATTCAGGATAAAAATATAGCACGGACTCATTTCTAGGATCATTATCTCTGAATATTATTTATTTAGATATTTAAATCACTTATATTCTTGAGAAGTAGAATGTTTTTAACTAAGGAAATAATGTTCTGTATTTTAACACACTAAACCCCTCTATGTGGTTCGGGTATAACTGGATTATATAATTAAATATATGGAGTAAATTAAGTCAGCGGGCCTGTATTACCAGCAGTGTGACTTTGGGGAGTTGGCTGACATTTCTGACCCTCTGTGTTCTCTTCCATAAAATAAGAGGAAGAATATTAATACTGAATCCAGCACACAGATTTATGGTGGAGATGAAACAGTGGTTATACATTGTGCAAAGAAGTAATATAAATTGTTCAATAGTATATGCACCTTTTCATATTAATTGATGTATTTATCACCCCAGAAATATCAATTAAATAGATTTCACTGTGGCAGGCTTTCTTTTTCTTGAAACATTTTCATTGAAAGAAAGGCTTTCCATTTCCAGTTGTTCCCTTTATTCTTCTTTGTTTTATTCTCCTCTCCTGTAAATCTTCACCATGTGCCTGTTGCTATCATTTGTTCTTTGATCTTCTTGCTTCAGTCCTCATAATCTTAGTGATTGAGATTTTCCTGTAATGCACTAATCTATCTATCCATGCCCATCTCATGAATTATATTTCTCAGTCTGGATGATAGCACTTACCCAATCATTAATCCCAGAAATATTGCTTCTATAACTTCTACATTCAAATTACCAGTATGTGTTAAATTTACCACTCACAGATTTCCCAAATATCTTTACAGTCTTTGCTCAAGTCTTTCTCATTTAGACTATTACACTAGCTTCTTAGTTTTCCTCTCATCAGTCTAACCTCCAGACAATGCATCCACCAGTATTCTATGAGCCATCTTTCTAAAACACATTTTGAAGTTTGTTTCCCAATGTTTTGTATCTTTTTGATTACTTCCTGTACTTCAGAACAAAGTACAAACTCCACATCATAGCAAGCTGATTTCACACTGTTTTCCCATATGCACCTCACACCAGGCATACAGTCCTGGTGGGATTTCCCAAAATAGAGCTTCAACTCCAAAACTCTGTGCCTTTGTACATGTCCTTATCTTGAAATATTTCCTCTTCTTTTCACCCTTCATTGCCTAAGAAAATATTTGCCTCAAACATGACTCTTCTCTGAGATATTACCTGTGCCTGGAGGCTGGTTGAAGCCTACACTTCTCTGCGATTTTAAAGAATCTTTTATATACCAGGTCTCCAGCATTTACAGGTATTTTTTCTCATGTTTGCCTTTTTACTAGTTGAGCTTTTTCTTCTTTGGTGTTTTTTCTCCTAAATAAGCAAACAAACAAATAATCATGTTAAATATTGCCGAGAGAAAGAATTAATGGAACCTCTGTTTAGCCTCTCACATCTTAGCCCTACAAGTTAATAAGAAGAGGAGAAAGCGAGGGAAATCTTGAGAAATGGGAAGAAAGTGAAGGACTGGTGATAATAACCTGCCATCTACCTTCACAGGAAGAAAGCTCTTACCCTCTTTGTTTTGTGCTTCAAAGAGCTGGGGGTTTTTAACTCATGTTGTTTGTGACAAGGCAAAGCCTGTCTTCTGTTTCTCTATTTTATCTTTAAAGCATATTTGTAGACATTACAGTGTAATGAATAATATATCAAGATAAATTTTTCTGAGGTTTCAGAATAGTAAATGACTTTCTTTTCCATGGAAACATTAAAAACTAGTGTTTCTGACAAATGATGCTTCCCATTTTTTTAACAATACACTTATCTCTATCTTAAGGATCTTGTTGATGAGTTCATATTTATTACTAACATCATATAAGACCATATGTTGAGAGATTTTTTATTTATGCCAGTTTATTTGCCATTAATATATTTTTGGGGGATAAAATTGAAGCTCTAAGTAAGAAATGAGGAGATTTAACATTGGCACATTGTTATCAGGGAACTCTGATGTGCAGTGGTGTGATCATATTCCTGAAGCCAACGATTCGTCCTGACAGGGAGCTGGTGTATCATATTGTTATGGCAACGGGAGTCTTCTTAGGTTTAAATTTTATGTTGCAGATCCATAACTTTAAAAGCTTCTCCAGTGCTTTTAAAGAACAATTTGTACTATTTCCGTGCTTCATACTGTATGCTAAAAAATCATGACTATTTTGTAAATGGTAATTTGAATGTTCTTTACTTTTGTTCTTTTTGTCTACAAAGTACACAGTTATCAGATTAAAATTGCTATGCCTGACTGTGTTGTTTTGTAACTTGTTTTGTTTCAATATAGATCTGAGGAAGTGAATGTTTTATTCACCAAATTTACTATATGGAGACTATGGAATTAACTTTTAAATGTAAATACATATATTCTTCTACTGAAGCAATAATGATGTAAAGCACAGAGCTATATTAAACTGTTGAATTTGTAGAGCTTAGCAAGCTTAATGTTTTGTTCCAAAAAGTCAAAACTGTGCAGTACTCTCATTTTTTTTCTGCATGGCAAAGATACTTCTCTCGCCCAGAGAGAAGTGAAGAAAAACAGTGATCAATGCTCCTGTTCATTGCAGAGCAGAACGTCCTTGACACCTCTCTCTTTTATCAGCTGAGTTCTCATTGGGAAGCAGGAAACAGAGAGCAGGGAAATGGGAACCACAAAGGATGAACATGGAGGTGAGTGGAGAAGGAGGGAGAAAAACAGGAAAGGAGAGAGAGAAGGAGAAGCATTTGTTTCCTTTGCAGTTGTTAACCCCTTTGTGTTAAAGATGGAAATTCAATATGCACTACATTTTTTCCCTCCAGTGAAGCAAAATGTGTTTGTAGATTAGCTCTGTCTATAAGGAAGCACACAGATGAAGGTTATAGAGTGAATATGAATGTGAAATACAGAAGACACTGTGATGCTATTAGCTCTGAATTAAAAGGAAAAGCATGTAACGATTTTTAAAAATAACCAAGTATCTAAGATGGGAACTGAAGTCTTCCATGTGCCATCTTTTTCTATTGCCAGATATTTGCCTCAGTGTAGTCAGACATGGGTGATGAGAAGGCCAAGGTATAAAACTTTCAGTAGGTTTTTTAAATGCCCAGGTGTCCTTGTCTTGTTACTGTTTTTGTTGTTTCATTATTTCTGCTTATTACAGTTCATGCGGTAAATTAAAAGAGTAAAAATATTGTGGTACTTGTGCCCACTTATCTACTATCAGTTTGCCAGGAAACATGCTGCATTTCATAAATTCATAATTTGATATTTTTGTTGTTGTTTTCTAAAAATTAATTTTATTGGTACATTCAAGGATTTGATTTTTAAAGACTCAATTTTAGGGTTAAAATGTTGTCGCGGTCCGGCCGCAACCTGTCGAACAAGACCTGAGCGGGGACGTTGAGGATTAAGAAGAAACAGAGAGACAGGAGGGCTCACAAAGACCTAGCGAGCAAGTTTATTTTCACCTCTCTTTTATACATTCAGTGAGTAAGGTCATTAACCATGACCTTTATCCAAAAACACCTGCTTCCTTGTTTGCTAGTTTTCTAGACACTCCTTGCCCTCGGGGACTACTTTGTTTCATGGGGTTACAGAAGGTTCATCTTGTTGCCAGGGCAATCTCTAAAGGTAAACATCGGAATTAGCGAAGACATGGTTCCCCATAACATAGTCTCCTGGATATTTATAACAGAGGGTAAAATTAAAATGAAGCTTTTGGGCTGCCACCGCTCCCCACAAAATGTAATTATTATTTGTAACTATTCTGAAATCCTTAGCCATACACACTTTAGGGAAGAAAATAGTACCATTGTGCTAGCTAAAAATATCTCAGGAACTCTCTGCTTAGTTCTGCACTCCTATTATTGTGAAATCAACTAAGCTACTAATACTCCTGATAACCATATAATCTGCCCCTTTTAGAAAGATAAGCAAAAACAATTCAATATCGTATCAAGCTAGATGTCCCAGGGCATTTGTTTCAAATCCTTGGATTTAGACTAGACATTTTTTAGGGGGTTGCTCAAGCTTGGGACTGTATGTGACTATTATAGATCCTCAATAGATCCCTGAGGACTTGGAAGATTGAAGATTTGCTCTAAATCATCTTTGGTAATGGAAACTTCATTTCATATGTTTCTGTTGACATTCTACATCAAGCTATTAAGCATGTATACTTAAGATGTTTTTCAAAATGCCAGCATTTTATTTGATATGAGCTGGAAAACAGATGCAATCTTTGTAAATGACAGAGGGGCTCTTCTCTCTTGCTCCTCCTTAGCCTCCGCACTTGCACTAAAGGAATACGAAGGTAATACTCATTTGAAGGAGGGAAAAGCCATCACCTGGAAAAAAGATGGACTTAATTCTTTCAAGGCTGCATTTATAAAAAATATTCAGTCAGATTATAGATAGGTGAATGGTGGTCCTCCAAAAAGACATCTCCTTGTCAAATGTGTGGAATTTTTTAACTGTTACTTTATTGGGGAAAGAAGGTCTTTGCAGATAGGACTAAATCAATGATCTAGAGATGACACCATCCTGGATTATCTAGGTGAAGCTTAAATCCAATTACAGTGTCTATTAAGATAAAGGAAGGTGTGAGACAGGTAAACAGAAGAAATGAAGGCAGTGTGAACATGTAAATAGAGATTGGAAGGATCCAACCACAAGTCCAGAAGTATCACTTGCTATCAGGAGCTGAAAGAGGCAAAGAATAGAACCGTCCCTAAAAACACCATTGGAAGCACATCCTCCCCGAGCCTTGATTTCAGACACTTGGCCTCTGAAACTGGGACATGATACATTTGTGTTGTTGGATGCCACCAAATGTGTGGTTATTTGTTATATCAGCCACAGGAAATTAATTAATAAATAAGTGATCACTGAACCTGACTCAAACCAATATATATGGTTGCTGCATTGCTACAGCCTCTGTAGAGTTCTGGGTGAAGAAACTAGATCACCACTGAGGAGCTATTATGGTATATTTGACTTATTCCTGTTTGCTTCTTCAGGAATCTTCCTTGACTCTTATGCACCAACCTACTCCAAATACACAAACTCCAACATCATTGACTTCTATTTCTCATTTCTGTTCTTCCTTCCGCCTTCTCATCTTTGACCTCAATATCAATCCCATATTTTATGTCAATAAAATATAATTTATTCCCCATTGTTTGTGTCTCTTAAATCCTTAGTTTTTATAATCAAATCTTTTGCAACTTTTGAACTCTTCTCAAGAATATTTAGAAAAGGGCTGGCTACTTAACACAATCTCCTCTGTTGCTTTTGTTTTGAGTGATCATGTATTTTTCCTCTTGATAATTATTAATACCCTTTATGGCTAACATCTGCTATCTTTCTAAAAGTCATAGCAGTTCTTCTGATTGAATAATAACTAAAAAGTTTTGTTTCTTTTAAGCATTTTTCTGGTCAAAAGCTATAAGAGAAATTCTGGTCATGGAAAATAGGAGAATATGGCTTGTCATAAGAGCACAAATATAATTTCCAAAGAATCACATAAAACAATTGACTTAATTGATTATTTATTCATAGATTAACATGCAGAGATAGTAATTACAGTGTTAAGAGCCTAGACAATACATCATGACTTCCTTCTTTGCTATGATGTGATATATAGAAATATAATGGCAGAAGTTATACCTTAATGGCCTATAATTGAGAAAACTGTTATATAACTACAGCATTGATTGTGTATACATAACAGGGAGTTTGTTGGCTAAGGATGGAAAAAAATCTGGGATAAAGTAAAAATGATTAAAATATTCAATAATAATAAGAATATTTCAATGCTATGCTTTCTTTGGTAGCATCATATGAAAAACATTCTATTTATCACCGATGGAGCTCTTGTGAAAATTTTCTCTTATGTAACAATTGGATATTGTGTTAGTAATCAAAACCTGTTCTAAGTTTAAACATGAATATGTACAATAATTAAGCTCATGATCTTTGGGACTGCATAGACAGGATTAAAATTCTAGCTCTAAATGCATGTATATGAGTCACTTAACTTATTTATATGTGAATTATTGTCTACATTATCATCAGGATGGTAAAAAATTAAAGACAGTAAAGCATAACAAACAGAATAATAGTTGGCACATAGCAAGAGATCAATAAATGTATATTGCTGGCAGTTCCTTACGTTAGACACTAGAAATCCTAAACTGTACCTTATAGTACAAACTTAGGGAAGATGAAATGAACCATGTAATTAGGTATGAATTAAGCAAAATCTTTGCTCCCATATTTTCAATGTCTTAACAATAATTTAGGAAAGTTACACATGCTGACAAAAGGACTGACTGAAACACAATAGAAGAAAGGATTTTTTCCCATGCAGTATCACTTAATTTAAACTCTAGTAAATGAATATAGACAAGGAATTAAAGTCAACTTAGAGTGCTAGTAGCATGAAAGAATACTGAATCAACAGAGACCCTGAATTTACAAGAATTATGCCTTACTTGATGAATAGATTAAATAAAGTTAACAAGGGAGGAGAAGACCTACCTACAAATCTTGTTGCAGCAATTTATATTCTCAAGAAAGAAAGTGAAACAGTGATAGGCACAGAGAAAGACTAGCTGTTAAAAAATATTTAGAAAATGATTTAGAGACAAAATTAGGGTTCCAAATGTAGGCATTTGTCTCCTCAGCAACTCATTGCAGAACAACTCTGAGGCAAGCCTGGCATGAAAGAATAGAAACCAAAACACAAAGAGAAATTCAAAGCACATATTGGACCTACATTTTCTGTTGTAATACGACCAGGAACAGAAATCTTGGAAACTTCAGAGTACAGTGATGGTGTTGGAGATAAGCTTAAATTGCTTCCTACCTACGATGAAATTGGAGGATGTCTGCAGACCAATGCAAATATTGTTTGGCCTTGATTGTCCTCAGCTATTCCTCTGTTGCTTTGCACAATGTGGTTGTGCACCTGAACCTCATTTCCCATTGCTTTGCAAAAATGTTGTTTGAAGCATCCTTGTTTCTATCAATTAGCTCCCATCAAGGAGTGGAGCTCTTTGAAATAAATGTTGACTGGTTGTGGGAACTGAGAAGAATTATGTGGTGTTAGGGATGGAACACAAAGAATATCAAAATAGAACCAAGAGAATAGACTCACAGAACTGGCCCAAGTTCTGGAGGTCTACTTTGAACTCCTGACATTTAAGATGAGGAAATATAATCATGAAGAAATAAAATAAATAAAACAAGGCCAAATCTTTGCAGAGGGAGCATGACATCATACGTCTGGCCCTAATTTACTTGACAAACACTAATCACTTACCTGATTAGTGGTGGCAATAGATAAGCAATGATGAAAAGACAGAGACCTTGTTCTCAAAGCTATTATAACTTAGTGGACAAGCTAGATTAGAGAACAATAATTGAATAATGTTGGTGCTCTGAGAATAAGCCTGTGGTGCCACATGAGTATGCATTTGGGTCACTTAAGTCAACCTTGAAATGTTTTATGACTGCTGTGGACCACTGCCACTACAGTGCTGTCCATCTTTTCTCTGTTAAAGTGGGAGTTTGTTTGCTGTCATCCTATGCTTGGCTCACCATTTGTGTTAGTGTACCAGAGACACAAGATGCCTTTTGGTCCAAGGATTGTCACATTTAGAGGAACTGTCGTCCAGGAACTGCATTTGTAGAATCTCTTCTGATGAGCCCCATCTGTACTCCGGGCTGATTGAGCTGAGAAATTCTGGACTTCAGGCCAGTTTCATAATAAAATTAGTGTTTGGGGCCCTGAAGAGGAAAATGAATATATGTGACAGGTGGGAGAAATGTGATTGTAGTGGTCAGGAGAGAGTAGACGATGGTCATTCATCTTTAAGGCCTTCCCTTGCTGGATGAGCAAGCATCTTTACACTAAGATGTGAGATCTAATTGCCTTTCCATTAAATCCTGACTATCTTAAGTAACCTGCATGGCCAATGAAATACACAAGAAGTGATATTCAAGTTCCCGTGCTTGAGAAGCTCCTTCTTAGAACCTAGCTTCCATGCTGCAAGAACCTAACCACATAAGAGGCCACAGTTGAAAGGCCTAGCTGAGGTCCATGGCCACAGTGGGTATCAGCTGCTGCCGCCAGCCAAGTGCATGTGTCATCTTGAACATCCAACTTAGTGGAGTCTTTGGCTACCTGCAGCCCTAGCCGACAACTGTCTGCGGTTACATGATGGATCTAAAGTGAGAGCTGCCTAGCTGTGCCCAGCCAACTTGCAGACCAGGGAAGATAATAATTTCACTTTAAGCTCTCAAGTTTTGAGATGGTCTGTCATACAGAAAAATATGCCAGAAATATCAATGAAAACACATATAAATATAATATAGTATAATATAATGTAATATATCCTATTTGCCTCCTTACAAGTTTAAAAAATTGTCCAAAATGAAAATATCTGCTGATACTCTAATTGGAAAGGGGTTTGTCTCCTGTAGTGTGTATGAGGTAGTAATTATACCACACTGCCTTCCCCATACAACGTGTACCAATAGCAACCTCAAAGATGTAAATTTCTTATTTCTTCTACAACAAATCTCTGTTTAGGTGCTGGGGTTGGAAACTAGAATAGAGACAGACTGTTCTCTACAATGGCTAGCATGGACATTTGTCTTAGTTACTTTTCTCATTAATGAGACAAAATACCCAACATCCAAAATTAAAAGAAAAACGGTTTATTTTGGCTCACAGTTTGTAGAGGTTTCAGTCCATCATTGGCTGACTCCAAGGCAGGTTAGTATGGCAGAGGAGAAAACAGTTCATGGTGGGCAAAAGACATAGGACAAAAGGCACCAAGCTATGAGCAACAATAGCAGCTTCCTTCTACCTCTTTTATATTCTATCTAGGTTACCTGGCTTAGAGTGGGTGCCAAACCAACTAGTGGACTAATTAAGTAATCACACACTTAATCCCAGCATCACACATTCTAGATCCAGCAACCTCTGAAAAAACCCCACCTATGTCTGCATGAGGCTTTGGGAGGACATCTAGACAAAAGCCACAACAACATTGTTATGGACCAAATTGTGCCCCCTACCCAATGTCTGTGTTGAAGCCCTAACCTCCAACATGACTTTTTGCAGATAAGACCATGAAAGAGGCAATGAAACTTAAATGAGTTTATATGGTTAAGGTCCCAATCCAATATGACTGGTGTTTTCATAAGAAGAAGAAACACCAGGGATATGAGTACACCGAGAAAGTACCATGTGAGGACAGCCAGAAGGCAGCTATTGGTAAACCAAGGAGAAAGGCCTCAGGAGACATCAGACCTGCCAGCAGCTGGATTTTGGATTTCCAGCCTGTTGAATTTTGAATAAAATAAATTTATGATAGTGAAGAAGTTAATCTGTGGTATATTCTGTTATGGCAGCCTGAGAAAGATAATACTGACAATATCGTGAGAATGTCTCAGTGGAGCATAACAGTGATTATTTCTCCAAAATCATTCTGAGCAGCTACCTTTCCCACTGTTTGTGAGCTATGATGTCTTCCATGTGGCTAGAAACATTCAGGATGTAGCCTCATTTTGTAGCCTGCAGACAAGAGTTTGAAGTAAACCTTCTGTTTCATGCTGGAGAGATCATACATTTTCCTATGTAGGGAGCTGTTATTTTACATGAGTTATAGGGAAATAATGCAAGGAATTTTAATTATTTTAAACATATTTTTCACTAACACATTGCTATAGATGTACATCCTAGGATAAGTTTGCATAAAGATATATATTAAATAAATAACTGGGCGCAAAACTGTACAATCCATACAAACTGAGGGAAACTTTCAATTTTATTTTTAATAACATCACAATTTTCAAGGTAAAATATAGATTATCAGCTTTTCAAAAAAGTAGTCATGGAATGATGTGAAGTAAGTACATCATCCTTACAATCAAAAGTTTTAAAGAGTTTTGAAATACTTCTCTTGGTGTTTAGCCTTTGTAAACAGGCTTTGTAAACAGTATGCACAAGATTGTATAATACAAGTGGAAGGACAAGGTGTGCAAAGGAAGAAAGTGAAAGACACTGCTGAAGCAAAGAGATTAGAATGGAATTATGAGTAGGTGCTAAGCTTGTATCTTTTTAGCTATCAGTGTTTCAAGATTTAACACCTTATTTTTAGGATAACAATGCGAATTTCAGGAAATGACAAAAGCCACTATTTGCCTACAGAGCTATAACTCTAGTGACTAGCTGGATGGAAAATAATAGTCTTTGTGTACCATTTCTAATGGTTGTCAACCTTCAGAAATGCAAAGCATGCTGAAGATGTCTTTTATTAGTTCCTTGCAGTAAAGTTTAACTAAAGTTGGAAATAATTTCTATGAAATCCTAATTCTTATATATCATTCTATTGAAGAGTATAAGATTTGAAAATCATGGAGAAAGATCACTATGATTTCTATCTTGCAAAGAGATATAAGCCCAACTCCTAGATAAGGGTATAGGATCTGAGAGTTTAAATGACTTAATGAGCATCACTCAATATTAAGAGCTAATGGGCCGGGGATTTAGCTCAGTGGCACTGTGCCTGTCTCACAAGTACAAGGTCCTGAGTTTGATCCCCAGTACCAAAAATAAATAAATGAAATAATTAGAACTAGGGATTTCACTCTCAGGCATGTTTGATCTCAGAGCAGGAACAATTTCCACTATAGCCTGTTAGGACTAATAGGACTGATTCCCATTTTTTTATCTACCCTTGGGATCAAGTGAATCAAAATCCAATTGTGTTTGTAAATAACTGAAAAAAATGGAATAGCCTCGCAAACAATAAAAAGGCCAGAATGTTCTGATGCTCATCAAGTGTTACTAGATTATTACAGTACTCCTAAATAAAAACTATGCAGCAAGTATTGAGATTGATCCTTTGTCCACTATATTTGAAGGTGGATTAAACAGGCACATGGAAAGACAGAAGAAAAGCTTAATTGTTCTCTATTGAATGATGAATGTGTAGTCAATGTAAACCACCCACACAAAAATATAAAGCATGTTTTTGTGAATAGTCTTGCATGCCAAAAGTGCTCTGCATCAAAAGCAGTTAAGTGTAGCCTATTCACTTTTGTATTAGCATATGTTTGTAGTACACAATATTTGCATTCCTTGTGTGGAGTTTGTACATGTACATGACACATCTTAATTCCTTTTTTATCTTTTATCCCTCCCCTCTATTCCTTCCCTCCATCTATTGTTCCCCTTCCCATTTGAGAAAGATTTAGCCTCCTACTTCCTATTACCTATCTTTTTTTCTTTTTTTGCTTTTTATGTATACTTTGGGCTTCCCAAATAAGAGAAACCATGTGCTATTTAAGCTTATGTGTCTAATTTATTCACTTAACATTATGGTCTCAAGGTGCATCCATTGTCCTGCAAAGGACTCAACTTTATCCTTCTTTATTACAGCGTAGTACTCTATTGTGTATAAATACCACCTTTTCTTTATCCATACATTTGTCAATGGACATACAGGCTGCTTCCAAGATTTAGCTATTATGAATTGGGCTGTTATGAACATGGGCATGCATGTGTCACCATAATATGGTGTCTTTAACACTTTCAGAAAGATACTGAGAAGGGTAATAGCTGAGTCAAATGGGATTTCTAGTTTTAGTGTTTTGAAGAATCTCCATGCTGGATACTGATTGAAAGAAAATATTCCCACCCACAATGTAGAATGGTGCCAAACCCAACCCCTGCCCCCACGCTGCTGAATATGGCCTTGTCATCATTTATTATTATTAGATTCCTTGATGATCATTCTTTCTGGGGTATGATGGAATCTCACGGTTGTTTTTATTTATATTTCTCTAAGGACAAGTGATGTTGAGCATTTCTTCATGCATTTGTTGGCCATTTGTACTTCTTTTTCTGTGAAGTGTCTATTTATTTCACTTGCCCAATTTTTGATTGGGTCTTTTATTTGGGGGGGGTGCAAATTTTTATTTTTTCATATATTCTAGATATTAGTCCTCTAAGGAATAGCTGGTAAAAGATTTTCCCATTCTCTAGGCTTTATTTTCACACTGTTGATTGTTTCTTTTGCTGTGAAGAAGTTTTTTAATTTGATATGATTACATTTTTAAATTCTCAGTATTATTTCCTGTGCAACCACGCTTTGCTCAGAAAGTTTTTACCTATGCCTATGATTTCAAGTTTCACCTGTTTTATCTTTCAGCAGGTTAAGTGTTTCTGTTGAAAACTTTAGTTCTTTGATCCATTTTTATTTTAGTTTAGTACATGGTGAATGATATGGGTCTAATGGATAACCAATTTACCCAACACCATTTACTAAAGTGGCTATCTTTCTTTCAGGGTGTGTTTTTGGCTCCTTTGTCAAAGATCAAATAGTTGAATTTGTTTGGGACTATTTCTGTGTCCTCTATTCTGTTCCATTGGTCCTCATATCTCTTTTTGTGCCAGTACCATGCTGTTTTTATCACAGTAGTTTTATAATATAACTTCAAGTCCTGAATTGTGATGCCTTCCACTATGTTCTTGTTGCCCATGATTGCTGTTGCTATTCTGGGTCTCTTCTGGTTTCATATAAATTTTAAGATTGTTTTCTACAGTTCTGTGAAGAATTCTGTTGGTATTTTGATTAGGACTGCATTAATTCTGTATGATACAATTAATTGGAGGCTTAATAAATTCACATTCATCCTCTTCTCAGGAAAAAAGCTGAAGACCTTGATTATTATTTTTCAAAATTTTGAAAACATTTTTCTCAATATTCCTTGGTAGCAAGTGACTCCTGTCCTCAGACACATGATACAGAGAAAATAATTTAGGGAATGTAGTTCAGGGGTAAAGCATTTGACTGCAGAGAAAATATTTCAGTCTTTTTAAAAAATAAAACAAAGAAAGTCATAATTGTTGCTTTCATTTTATTATTCTATGAAATGGTAAATTTTTGTCCATAATATAGGAATTTAATCTGGACTCTGCCAGTAAAAACCATGGCAGACATGATAAATTATATACTCACAGACAATTTTCCCCCTCTCCTTTACTACCATATCCTAAATTTGTTCTGGGTGCTAATATGAACAGTTCAAATGTTTGCCTTCTGGCCAGTGATGTGTAAGAAGACACCTACAGGGTAAGACCTATGCAAAAAAAAAAAAAAATTGTTAACCTAATCAGAGGAGTTGACACACTGATATTACCTGTTCCCCTTTTCTGGATGAATGGAAGCTATTTAGTCACCATTAAAATGATAGACTTACACTGAGGGAAAAACAAGAAACAGTAATCTGACATTATGGAGTGACTGTGCCAATTTTGACTTCTTCCCTTAATCCCTTTCCAGGTTGCTATGGTTTGAATATGATTTATCTCCAGCAAAACTCATGTTGAGACCTGATCTCCAATTCATCAGTGTTAAGAAGTCAGGCATAATGAAAGATCTTTGGGTCATGGAGGCAGACCCATCATGAATAGATTAATGTCATGGAGTGTGTGAGTTCTCACACTTGTAGGTCTAGATTAATTACTGCTACACTGGGTTATTGTAAAATATAAATATAATACTCTTTTGTATTTTATTTCTTCTGTAGGCACCTGTTTGTCACTCTCTTGCTATATAATTCCATCTACCATGTTATTATGTAGCATGAGACCTTTGCCATAGTGGCCTACAATCTTAGCTCCAAATTCGTGAGTTACATATAAGCTTTTATTCTTTATGAATTACCAGTCTCAAGTACTGACAATAGAAAATGGACTAAAACAACGTCTTGTTATTAGATGAGATAAATAAACCCTGTTTGATAGAAGCAGATTTTATTACATGAAGTTTAATATAATTCTTCAGGTGGCCTACATGTTGATTCTCAACAAGATCAGATATCTATAATTACCCACACTTCTCAATCAACCAGAAGCACATTTCAGGTGATGACTCACTGAATTCTTTCCTATTTTCTTAGTATCTTTATTCATGACTTTGCCAAAATAAAAAAAAATCTAAGTTTCAGATTTATGAATAATAATAAAAAGAATATCATCATACAAACAAAGGAATTCAAAATGTAAGGAAATATTAAGGAATAAGTGCTAAGAGTAAAGATGATTTTTGTAGTAGCAAAGGAATAAGCAGGGAAAGAGCATTTTTGAAGACCATGTTTTAAATGTTATTATTGTGACTCCAGGCTTACAACTAACCATGCATATGAATTTATTAAATTAAATGTCACATGTAGCGATCAGAAAATACTTTCCATTCTAATATGCACCAAACACTTTCTATCCAGTTTATGTGCATATCTTATCATTATTACATCGTAAAGAAATGCTGAGAAACTAAACAACATATAGAAGAATGACGGTGACATAATGATTAAAGGTCTGAAAAGTAAATCTTACTAGGAAAGGTTAAAAGTTTTGGCATTTAGTCCATAGAGGAGAAACATGATTAGTATCCTCAAATATATGAAGTCTTTTTTTGGTCTGACACTGTTATAGGCTGAAAAAGAAAGAGAAATTGATACTTTTTCAGAAAAAAAATCTTAGTTATCAATAAATAGTTTTTAATGCTAATAGGATTCATGTCCTGGACTAGGTAAATAAATTGTTTTAAGAATTTTGGCCTTGATACAGGATAAGGATGGTTGTAATCCTTACTGTAAAGTCTGAAATGCTTTTGTAATGCTTAAATATTTTTAATAAATATAATAGAGCTTGATTTTCTTATTTCACTTAATAGTTGAGCTAGTCACAACTGATGAGGTAGAGCTGCTACAAGAGGTGTTAGGGAGCCATTCTTTCCAACTTGCTCCTGTACCTCAAAGGTCAGATGTTTGTCTTTGTGTTTAAAACCCTGTTACCACTGACCCATGAAAGATGGGAAAGGCATCTCTCAGAGAGAGTATCAATTTCATTGTAGAGGATTAAGAGGAAATTCACAATGTATTGTTGCAAATTAAGTCATGTTCCCATAGTCATGTTCCCGGATATAAGGTGACCAGGAAAATACTGTCTTTACCTGGGCAAAAAAGATGCTTAGCTCTAAACATGTGTGCATGTGTGTGTGTGTGTGTGTGTGTGTGAGAGAGAGAGAGAGAGAGAGCTTTGTTAGAGAGATGTCAGGAAGAACATTATCAGTTTTGTACATACATGAAATATTAGCATATCAATCTTTGCATTCTTAACAATTATGAAGAGACAGCCAACAGTGCTGCTGGAAAATACAGATACATTTTCTCTAAAATCAAATGGTTTAGACATGTCATTTCTCCCTTGGCTATACTATGTTTAAGTTTGTTGTGATTGTTTTAACTACTTTGATCAACTAGTCTTCAAATGTAGAAATGTAGGAAATTTTAAAATTTCTTAAATTCTCTAAATGAATTTAAGAGTGAAGTTGTACCGGGATCTCTATTTTCACCTATTTTCTATGAGGCTTTTCATCCTAGGGTAACTTCTTTTTACAACCATTGAAGAGTCCAAGTTGTAATTCTGGTCATCTCTTGTAGATAAAACATTTCTTGTAGCTATATTCTCATCATGTCTAATGAAACTCAAGCATAGAGTAGACTGAAATCTCCCTTCAGTGGATATTGTTCATCTACTTATTCTTTGTATTTAGTTTAAATGGGTATTTTCTGCAGCAGTTTATCTGATCCTGAAAACATAGACAATGCATTGGCAAGGTCTCATATAATTTAATAATATGGTCAGGCTCAAAATGAATGAAGTTCAATTCTTACAGTTCAAATTTCATAAGCAGTATAACAAACAACTTTATAATACATAGCAAGACTATTAAAATAATCAATCCAAAAAACCAGACTCTCAGAGGCCCTTATAATGAAATTGTTTGTAATTTATTCATGAGAAAATATAATTTTAAAGAGAACAAATCACATTCTACAACATCTTGTAAGGTTATATTTTTTGCCTATTGACACATATATCCTTTGAATAGTTCCACCTTATAATAATAATTGGAGAAATTCTTTGAAAAAAATCATAAATATTTGTTATTAGATTAAATAAATGATGAAATATTTATCTTTAAGTCTATCAGCTTTAATTATTAAATCTCATTTTGTCTCCCTCTAAGATATAAATATTTTTTAAAAGTTATTATGTTCACATAATAGACTCTTTTGCATGAAATGATCAGGTAATTTAGACAAATAATATTTGTTCTTACAAAGGAACTTTCCAGGAAATTAAAACAAAACTTGTTTGTCTGCTTTTCGTATTGCTTGACTGACTGACTCTAGTCATTTGAGTGGAGGTGTTTGTATTGATTGTATAGATAGTTAACATTTCTCCTTTTTTTTTTGGTACCAGGGATCAAACTCAGGACCTTGAGCTTGCAAGGCAGGCGGCAGAACCACTGAGCTAAACCTCCAGCCCAATTGTACATAGTTAGAGCCTTTGTATTTTAAAGTCTCATTTCCAGTAACTTTCATCTACTAAGTAAGAATTTGTATAGACTTGATGTATTGAGACTCAAATTATATAGTACAAGATAATTTAGTCAATTAGATTTCTGTGGGTAAAATATGGCTTTCTGAAACATTACATATTCAGAAATTATAGCCTTAGCACTTGTGAGGCCATTTAAAATAATCATAGAGAAGAAAACAATGTTCTGGCTATAGCTTAAAGAGAAAAATTCAACCTACATTTTTATGTACAATTGAAGTAATTCTTTTTGCAAATTTATTTGGTTACTTTTAATACAGCTGTAGCAAATTTCTAAATAATTGACTCAGGTCTGTCAATAAAATACCCAGAATATCTATTTGCTGCTCAATTTTTTCTCATCTTTTTGATTTTATGACAATTGCCTAGATTAATCCAAATATGACTGGAGTAAGATTCATCATTTTAATGCTGGTTTTCACTGTTAACCTTATAAGTAACTGCTGTATTGCATTTCTGATGTTATAGTTAATGGAAATATGGAAAGGCCAGCACAGCTGAGGTACAGTAGGACATTTAAGATGGAGATATTGATCATGGAATCCTTACTGTTAAGCTTGAACATCTGCAAAAAATAAGAGATTACTGAATGAGTGGTTAAAAATTAGTTATAACTGTTACTAATTAGTAATCATCTAGTTGTGACCTATTGGCTTCTAATGTATCCAGTATTGTTTTTACCTAAGAGAATTTATATTAAGAGATTCACAAAATTTATAATAATATAAGATGTGAATTTTAAACTGCAGTGTACTTTTGTTATCAAGATATAAAATGCCTTAACAGCCTTTTGGGCTGAATCCAATAAAGCAAGTCGAAGACTTCAAGTATTTTCCCTGTCCACACTTTTCTTCCACTTTCACAAAAAAATTTAAAAATAATATGATATTGAGATATTGCTCAAAACTAACACTTGACAAAGAAGTCTGAAATGTAAGTGAAAATTTTCCAAATGAATACAAATACAATATCTCAAGCTAGAGTGGGCATGATCACTCTCTACTTTCATTGACTGGACTTTGATTTTATATGTTTAAGCATATAGTAAATCACATAGTAAAGAAACTTATAAAACAAAGGCTGAAGGGAGTAGGCATGTTTATATTACAAGAGAAGATTTAGCAGTGATGCAGCAAAAAAATGCCTTCTTCATTCTTGCAGGAGTGAGGAAGTTTACATGGCTGTAAGTATATAAACATGAAACAAAGGAAAAGAGAGCCTTAATTTAAAGGATAATTTTGTAACATAATAGTTCTGTGCCAAGACAGAGTAAGTCGCTCAGTGACTAATCCAATTCCAAGTGTTTCAGGTATTTAAGGACAAGCTAGACCATCATCTGGCAAATATGATAAGCCAAAATGATGTATAATGTTTCTTCTAAGACTCTAACACCTATCCTGTATATTTTGCAGGATTTTTCTGGGGGTCAACTAGGATAATGTACTTTGAAAAACATATATCTTGGGGGAAAAGTTTATTTTCTTCTTATAAGGACTAAATTTCATAATTTAATAATAAATAATTATTTAGTAAATTAAATTCTTGATTGCTATAGATGCAAATTAGCATAAGCAATTTTAGAAAATTTAGTTGAAATTAGAATTTAGTATTTATCAACCTTGTAAGATGACTTTCTTATTTTGAGTTTGCGGAAGAAATTGTGAAAGACAGTATTGACTGAGTAGACTTAAAAAAACTTCTATGATCTTTTAATGAGATATAAAAAATGAAAATAATACATAAAGTGGAAACTATTTTCACTACAGTAGTTAACATCTATATCATATAAAGATCTCAAACAAACACTAGACATATTTTGAAATCCCTAGCAATAGCCATTCAAAGAATAAGACAATTTGTATAGAAGGTAATGTAAATATTAAAAATAATTGCATGACAATGATTATTTTCTAAAAAATTTTATAATTCTAATTAAATCAACCATGAGAATAATCCTATGCCAATCAAATTAGTAGTAGTATAAAGATGATCATACCCAGGTACGAATCATTTAATGTGAAAGTTATATACAAATACTCTTTTGAAGTAATTACAATTTCTATTTTAAAAATTCATGCAATAACGTGATGATTGAATTTGTATTAAGGATCAATTCCCCACAAGCCTGTGTCATTTCTATGCATTTTGTGATCAGAAGCACTGATGACTTTTATTTTTGACGATATTTTTAAGGATACTTCATAGCAAAGTCTTGGAAGCTAGGAACAGTGCCTTTTTTCTTCTCTGTGCAGTAAAACAAATACCTCTTTTCAGGGCAAAACCGTTACTCTTGCTGCCCTCTCCTGTAACACAGCCCACTGTATGTGTGTCATCTTCCCCTCTTCCTGTCACTCAGTGGGATTTGAGGCTTGTGGAACTGATAAAAGAAAATGATAATGTGCTGGGTATTGCTATGTCTGTGAATAATAAACTATTCTTTGTCTCTGATCAGCAACAATGGCAGACCAGCCAGTTAATTTGCCAATAAGGTAAAAGCTATTCTTGATATTTGCCACAGAGAAAATGCAGTATGTTCAGAAGAAATAGGTATTTTAGAATCAGACTACTTCATATTCAAATTTGATCTCTTCTCTGTGACCCTAGATCACAGAAACTTCCCTAGAGTTCTGAAACTTCCCTCAATCTCAGTTTCCTCTTCCCAGGATGGAGGATAATAATGCCTAATTTTTAATGTTTATGAGACTTTTAAGAGAAAATAGCACCAATGTGCTGACATTCTGAATGTCACATGCAAAAATACAAGTGATACATATTTTCATCTTACTTTTTTCCCTGAAAATTCATCTCATGGGAATTTAGCAGCAGAAGATCAGCTTGTAATTTGTTAAAGCATTCGTGCTTTAGTCTCTGTCTCACTCAATGTAATGGTCACCTGAGATCTAGAGCTATACTGCTTGGCAAGTGACAGTGTAGCCTCTTCATCTAATCTGTAAACAGCTTTCTAACTACTAATCAGTCAAGTTCAAAAATGTTCCCATCAGTGCTCAGACCAGAAACAGCAGTATCTGGAGGAAAACATGAAACTTGGTAATTCTATCAGGCAATATCTTACTAAATTCACCATGCTAAGTTTGAACATAGGAGAGGATATATTCATTTATTTGCTTTTTCACCAACTTCTGCCTAGAGCTTTTCTTATTTCCTCAGGTCTCTGAAATTACTCCCAAATTATCTGAGGCAAATTTTTCAGCTAAATTCTCTGAGGCAATTTTCTCTTTCTCTTCTCTCTCACTATTTCCAAAAGACCTGGATATTATTCAAATGATTCTACCATCTGTTTCTTTTCCTAATGCTATGACCTCAGTCCTCTTACTTAGACTTCTCTCTCCCTTGAACACTAATTATTGCCTGGGACCTGACTCAAGGTTTGCTTCCCTCCCTCTGACTTGGTGATTGTGCTGTGCCAGATTCTCTACAGAACAGGGAGGTCATATGAGTTCTGTTTCGCCATTTCCTAGGTGACTTTTTGTGTCTCCATCTGGTCTCATTCTCAGAATTCCATGTGGTCACAGACCAATTTATATCAACAAGTCTAGGGCATATAATTTTAGAGAACTAGTAAAAAAAGTCCATCCATGGGAAAGTAGTTACTTCAAGTATGACATATGCCCCTATTGATAGATGTTTGGTTTGGTTTTTCAATCTTCTGCTATTAAAATCAAATGTTATAGTGCATAACTTTGTTCATATGCTATCTTATACACATGCCTGTAAATTGTCAGAATAAATTCTCATAAGAAGGCACCAATAGATGGACAATGAATACATTTTCATTTTTATGGTCATTGGCACGTCACCTCCTCAGTGTTGTACCATTTTACATCAACTAATAATGTATTACAGGAATCATTCCCTCGCAAACATGCTAACAAAAGTTGTTGGCAATTTTAAATTTTTTAACATATCAATAGAAAGTTTCAAATTACACCTCTCTATAGCTATTGCTGTTCGTTTATTCTGGTTATGCTTTCATGTATTTGAGAATTTTTTCCCTTCAACCAATAAATACCCTAATCTTCCCTCATTTTGGTGTTGGCCTTTTACTTCTTAATTTCTAACATAGATACTTTTTGTGATATATGTGATATCATTATTTTTATAATTTGATATTTTGATAACTTAATCATGTAGGAGTTTTATAGAACTCTATATTTTCATTTACATCTACACATGAAGCTGCTTTTCCAAAAATTTAACAACTTCAAAGTTATTAAATTGATTTGGCATCATAATTTGGAAGGCCTTCCCTATAAAAAGACTATAAAGGTACATGTCATACATTCTTCTAATGTCTTTGTAGGCTTGTTTCCTCTTCCAAATTTAGTTTACCAACTGTCTATAACAGTGTGTCAGTTCCCTTCCTACTAAGTTGGGATTTTCAATAGGAAAAATGTTAATTCCTATTATAGAATAAAAACATAATACAGTATCCTGTATTTGAGTTTGTACATTTATGATATTAAGTTTATAATAGTGACAAAATAAGAAGGACTTCAAAATATGAAAATGATAGAGATTATATCTGGCAGATAATTTGTGGACAAATTGGGAGGAAATAAAGATCTCTTTGGATAAGATTATATGACAAGTTTTTCTGGTTTCTTTATAGTAGCCATTTTCTGTGAATGTCATAGTAATCTATTTTCAGACAAGAATGAACTAGAAAAAAGTTTAACCACGTCCAGGTATACACCTGTCTTGACATAGAAGAGAATGATTGAGAGCATGAATTTGTTAACAGGCACAATACCCTACAAGTTATGTTACTACTGGAAAGATATTTACCTCTCTGCCTTAGTTTTCTCATAGGCAAGCTATAGAAATAGTTTCTAGTTGAGGGCATTAAATGAAAGGAAGCCCCAACTGTAGTGCCAGGCATATAGTGAAATTTCAATAAATAGCCGTTTTTACTTACTTAACATTCAACTTTATTTTGGATGTCTCATTTTTAAAAAAAGATTAAAATATTATTAGGCATATATACATTTATCTTAACCAAAAATGAAGGCAGCATTTATAGATAATATGATTATATTACTGATTACAAATGGCAACTTTGGTATACAAAATGTGGCCTTAGAGATAATCATCTCCAAAACATTTGAAGAATAACTTTTCATGATCTCACTGGCTGATAATAGTTATTTGTTGATTCAATACTGTATTTTTCTTATGGAATCTGCAGTAAAACACATAAAATCAGGTGATACATTTTGAAAAAGGTCCTTATGTGGCAATGTCACACATTTTAAGTGTACCTCAAACTTTTTTGGAGATGGCTCCAGATAGATATTCAGAGTGTAGTGTCAGATTTTTAGACATGTTCCTAAGGTCTCATTATTTTGTCTCTTCTTTCTTGCACTTTAGCAGCTACAAATGCCTTTGCTTCTTCAAAATTCTGTGATATCTCTTTATGGTAGATTTAGAGTTTAAATACCATTGTCACTTGGTGAATGCATTTGTAAGAAATGTGCAAATCAGCAAGTTCTTTTGGAAGTGTGTTTTGGCTAACCTACCCTTACTTAATGAATAGCCACAAAACAAAGGCATAGGTGGTAATCATTGTCTTATTTTTGTCCTTGTTATCTCAGAAAAATACAGGAGACAATTGAAAGCAACCAATTATTCTTATCTTTGAATAGTAATAAATTTTACTTCCTCTGGCTTTCAGAATTTGGTTTTGTTCAAGTTGTTACTGGAGAGCTAGAGGTATAGAAATATAATGATACTGTGATGAAATGAAAATGTATTCATAAATACACAATAGGTAGCACCTTGTGCTGACAATGAAAAATTGTTTTCTGTTGATGGAGCATTTGTTTAAGTGGTGGTATCAAAATATTGAATAGCATTAAAAATAACATTACTAAATATTTCTATGTAATTATAATGAGGTGATCAATTATTACTGTTAGTAATGACAGAATGAGGCTTTCAGCTTTAACATTTATAAGTTGGCTATAATAAAAGAAATTACTAACCACTGTGAGCCTCAGTTTCCTCACATGTTTAATGTGGATATTAGTACCTACCTCATATGATAATTGTGAAAATAAAATAAGAATGTTCATTTAAAGCTGTTAACAGTGTCTAGTCTATGAAAAGCACATAATTTATAAGCATAAAGACAGAAAAAGAATGTATGCTTATTTTATTGATGCAGCTATTACCTCTATATGTGCACTTACATATAAATTTTAGACATATAGCTGATTGATATACTAGTATATACTTAAAGTAGCTGATTTGATCAAAATCATTAGCTAGATTAGAAGTCATACATTATCTTATATTTATAACCAGATTTTTGTTCTGAAAGTCTGTCTATAAATCTATTTGTTCTGAGTTTCAAGATTTATGAGAAGGGGTTATTTAAACCTAAGATTTAGTTATTTCTGCAAGTGTAAGAGTACATTGAGCACATTTAGATTTTTTCCCATTTCAAAAAATTTTATGTAGCATTCTTTTGGAAATATATATTGTATCTAGTGTCTTTATCCAAAATAGGTGGTCCACTTTTTCAAATTTGAAAATCTGAAATTCCTTTAAGTCTTGATTATCTAATAAGATTACCATTTATGGCTATTGAAATACAAATTGGTTAAAATTTAATTATAATATTAACTGAAATTTTTTATTAAGTAATCATATTAAAAATTTAGTTTCTCTATTGTACTAGGAACATTTCAAATCTGTGCAAGTCACACATGGCAGGTGGTAACTGCATTGGACAAAACAGATATTGAATTTTTTCATTGCTGCAGAAAGTTCCATTGGCTAGTGCTATCTTATAAAATCTTATAAGCTACTCCTTTACAGAAGAGATAATATGCTCTGACTCTCAGCAACTTAAGATACTTTTCAACCAGACCTTCTTTCATGCTTAAATATAAGGTTTTGAATGAATTCCTGACCTTCTCCATTAATACTGACATTACATTGACTTACAAAAACCCATCCCATACTTTTCTACTGTAAATTTGTACTTTAGCATAATAGTAGCCAGCTAAGTAGCTCAATAGCTGCACCTTGGGCATACAGGAAACAATTTTGGTGTTTACTCTTTTGGTATAACAACAGCAGTGTATGCATATGTGCAAAATTGTCAAACCAAGATTTTTACCCACATAATGCTCTGTGTAACAAGTTTTGTATATGTTTCCCTGGGCATCACACAGGGGTATGTGTGGGGGGTGTAAAGTACACCCATACCATTCTTCTGTTATGTAAATATGTCATGTACCATATGGGAATGTGGGTGTGGCTCACAATAGCTGTGCTTCTAAAAACCAGGAATGCAATTCAGTACAATGGCACATGAAAAAACAGATTTGCAAGTTTTGGAAGAGGTCGAAAGCGAATCATCAGGAGACTCATGCATGGGATGATGATGATGATGAAATTATGGCTGTGTGAGCCAAAGTTCCTATAATAGCAAAATGGAATGAGAATCAGCCAATAAGACATGAGAAATGAAGACCTCCTTTATTCAGATGACTAAGAAAATAGCAATGTGAGTACATATTTGACTAGTCAAAATGGTACAAAAATAAAAAAACATACAGCCAAATGAAACAATCCAATGTTAGAATTAGGTCTGAAAATATAATGAGGATCTTGGCGTGGTGAAACCTATTGGACGGAAAGCCAGCACTGCCACTCAATGTTAGAAATTGCTTGTAACAGATGAAATGCTACAAGATGGTGTGAAATACATGAATGATGAGATACAAGTGAAACATTCTATATGCACCAATAGCCATGCTCAAAAATATGCTTATTATGACACCTCACTAGCTGAACTGAAAGCTTTCATAGATCTGCTATACTTAGCAGGGCTTTCTCATAGTAATTGCAGGAACGTAAAAGGCTGATGGAGAATCCATGGGTGTGGGCTTGAGGTTTTTAGAATAACAATGACATTGAAGAGACTTGGTTTCCTTCAAAATTCCTTGAAGTTAGCTGGGCTTGGTAGTGCAGGCCTATAATCCTAGCACTCACTTGTAATCCCAGCACTTGGAAGGCTGAGGCAGGAGGATCACCCCCACTGAGGCCACCATGGGCTACATAGTGAGTTCAAGGGCAGCCTGAACTATAAAACAAGACCTTGTCTCAAA
>NW_004624750.1:19801264-19818160 GCF_000247695.1 Heterocephalus glaber | reverse complement strand
TCGTTGTCACTGCTTTTACATTTTGCATACAGTGGACATTAACTCATAAAACACCTCAAAAACAACAACAGACAGGTAAAAATGCCAGAAAGATAAATGAAGTGAAGAAAATAACAACCTTAAAATACTCTTCTTCCAAATGCATGAAAAGGTGAGAATTAAGATACTTTTACCCTCAAGAACAGCTTTGTTTACATGTATAAAACTTAATTTAAAAGTTTATAAATGTAAGAATTTCTTTATTGAATTCCAACACAGGATTTTCTAGGAACAAGTTTAAAACTACCTATTTTAGGAAAACTCATGGTGCAAAAAAAGAGTTTATATTAAGAACTTTAAGCAAATGCTAACATTTTCTTAAAATAACAGGTGAGGAAAGTCTGTGCATGGTGAAAATTGAGAAATATAATTTGTTAAATAACATCTTAACTCTATGCGTCCACTGAAATTGTATTTTATTTATTTATTCAAGTAATTCAATAGGTCAGAGAACGCTAAATGTTCCCCAATATCTACTCTTCGTTTTTTTTTTGCATAGTAACAAATTTTTAGTTGAATACATTAAAGCATTTAAAGAGGGAAGGAAAAGAAAAAAATGAAACAATATATTTAAAGGGCTAGATATAGTACCTAAAGAGAAAGTGAATGCAAGTCATTATGGAGGGGGATTAATGCATTAGTTTGAATGTTGTTTCAACTCATATTAGTTAGCAAAAATAATGGTGGCTTGATCCAAAGCACTATTTTCCTCTTTCATATGAAAGCCTAGAAATTTGGTCTAAGCTAGCATGATAATTCCATAATTATTGAATATCTAGGGTATTTACATTTTGTTGCCCTTTCATCTTTAACAAAGACTTCCATCTCACGTTAAAACATGGCTTTACCAGGCAAGGAAAAGAGGAATAGAAATAGAAAAACATAG
This sequence comes from Heterocephalus glaber, assembly GCF_000247695.1. The sequence goes on along the minus strand of NW_004624750.1, from coordinate 19,817,235 downwards.
AGTTTGTTTCTGTCCTTTTTGTCCATGATTTGGTATTTGTGATAGCCCAGTTCATATTTCATTGGACATAACTTGGTCATATTGTTATAAACAGTTCCAAGAGAAGTTAGGAAATGTCTTAAATTGAACAGTTCTGTGACTATCAAAAAATCTGTTACTATATAAATGAGAAAGAATAGACTTGAGAGGGAAAATATTAGTTTCTATAAGAAGGCACTCAAATATCCAGGAAAATATTCTTCCTTCTTCCTTAAGCATGCTCTACTTCCCCTCAAACAAGACAACTACTCAACAAAACTAGCTCCAAATCCAGGATTTCTAGTAAATGGTCTTGGTCTTCAGAACTCAAACTAGAATTTAAAACAAAACACTCATCCACAGCCAGCTCCAATGCTTGATTTCCTGTTAGAAATGATCCATACAGAGTTAATCAGAGGTAGAAAATAATAACTCTTCCTCATATGCATCTTTTGAAAATGTCCTGCTAGAGCTGTTGTTTTATATTTGTCATTAAGAAATGAAAATTATAGAGTGGTAATGAGAAATCACCAAGGGTTAAACTGTCAAATGCCTTTGACACAGTGAAGATCACTGACCCAACCATTAAACTTTATTAAGAATTTTATTAAGAATTTAAATGAAATAGAGGTGAAATACGGTAAACTCTGACATGAACAACACAGATTTTCCTTGCAACATTTTCATCTACCTTGACCTAGATTTAATATATGAAGTTTCTAAGTGGTGCTTACGTGGTATTGCTGACATAGACATGTTATGTTAATAAAACTCATTTTAGTACTAAGTTAATTTTATAGCTGACATAGTATTTTGTAGCTGGCCATATCTTATTGGTACATAAAGTCTAGATTTGTTTACCATTAACAACCTGAATGATCAAGTCAGATACTTTTAAAAACATCTAATTATGAGAACTTTCCCTTACCTTTCCATTGGTAACTACAACCAGAATGTTTAATTAACAAGTTTATTTATTTAATCAGATCACTTTCCCTAAATAAAGATAGCTTATCTTAGGGAAAATGAGATATCCCATATAAGAAAAAGCCAATGTGTAATAGTAATAGTTCTAAGGCTGCTTCAGCATCTCCAATATCATGGACCCAGGCTCTTTCCCTCTTTCTGCTCTACAATTTTAATGTGCTACATTTAATTCTTAGATTTTTTTCCTTATGGTCAAGTGAAGCATGTTATAGCTCCATACATCACATCCCATTTTTATGAAGGATAAAAATCTTTCTCAAACATATGTCAACAAACTTAATTTGGGTCCTATGGATGAAGTTTGAGTTACATTGTCATGATGTGTTTGAGACAGACTGAGTGATTACCTGGCATTTTCTGCCTTTTCAGTGTGGGAAATCAAATCTTTCAGCAAAGAATGAGGAGGAGAAGTGGCTATTCTTAAAGCAACTGAAAGTGCCCTCCCCACATTCTAAATTTTACTCGTAATGCAAATTTAAACAGTGAAACTCTTGCTTTTTCTGTAACTATGTATAACTTCATAGTTTAGAGCTCATCTCTTATACTGATCTTTAATACAGTTTCATTGTTAAAATACCATTGACTGGAAATGAAATTATTGAGGTTTGCACATGTGAAATCACTCACAAGATTAACTCAGAAGATCTTTAATGACTCAGTATAGCTGAAAAGCAAGTCTCAAAATTGATGCAGAGGAATTTTTGAAATTGTGCTATTCTATTTTCCCTATTAGTTTTCACCATCACTTTGAGAAAGCCTATAACTTAAAAATCATGCTAAAATAATGTATGTGATTCTATACACACTTTGCACAAAGTAAACAAAGTCCAGATAGTGTTACTTTCATTGTTGAACAAATAAAGCTGAAAATAATTTAAAACTCACCAAACTGTTGTGCTTTATAAAAATAATACATGCATTTTAAATAGGATATATAGGAAACTTTAATCAGTTAAATTATAATTTAAATCTGATGATTTTAACACATTTCCCCCCTTTTCCGTTGGTAGTTGTAGTCCTCTAAACTTGAATGGTGCTCATCATATTCAGTGATTTGTGCTCTGATTGAAAGAAAAACTAATTGCTCTCTCTTCTCCATACATGCAGTTTGAACTATACAAAGAAATTTTGGTTTAAATTAAATGTTGACTGATGAAATTTAGCTGAAAACCAGTATCAGTTGTATAGTAATTCTTCACCACACTGTGATTTTAATAAAATTATTACGTTGATGAAACTATCAGCCAAATTAATTCTCCCTGATTGCTTTTAAGCAAACAGCTGCTCAGCATTTGAACAACACATTTAGTTGATACCTCAACCCTGCACCAAGACTCAGAATTTCCTACAGAGAAATAGATGCAGAGAAACGCCCATGAATAAGCTGTGTGTGACTTGCTGAAAGTGAAAAAAGCATTGCCACTTACTGGGACCAAGGTTGTAGAAATTCAGAAGTGGGAAACAGTATAGTGGAGGAAAGGCCTTTAGGTTCTGAGCATATGAAATCTTTGGGAACACAGAAGGAAAGACAGTAGTTAAGATTATGTGAGAAAGTAGAGGAAACCAGCAATGGGATTTTGGAAATGACAAGTGAAGAAAGATCCAGATAGAATTTATTGGTGAGATAAACACTGAATCTGTGATATATAGAATTTCAAGTTGGAGAGAAATAAATTTATGGACTGAATCTATCTTATCTCTCTGGTTTCCCTTCTGTTCATCCTTTTGCTGTTAAACTATCATTATCACTTTGATGGTACATGTTGGATTCTCTGAAGCTCTTTTTAACCCCCATATATATATGCATTTGAAGGTCCCTAGGTAAAGGAAAAGATCAATCTTTTTTATGTGGTGAACTTCAAGGTGAGAATCTCTGGCTGTCTCAATCTTGAATTGCTTCTGCAATACAAATGTGATATGTGACAGGTTTGCTTAAAAAACTTCAGAAGTTTTCCATTGGTCTTAAGATAAAGGTAAAAATGACCTATAAAGGTCTCTATTAGGGGCTCTGACCCATCTTCTCAACCTGTGAGCCCCTGTCGCTCTCACCATTTTCTCCTGCACATTTTGTGTTCTTTATTTACTCCAAAACCTAACTCAAGGTCTCTGTGCATGTTCTTTCTTCTCTTCATGTTAGTCCATCCCATAGCTCCATCAGATGTCTGCTCACATGTCATTTCTCCCCTAGATAGCACTTAATCAAACTTGGTAATTACATATTTTTTACTTAGTATCGGTAGCAATTGAAACCAAGGTTTAATCTCTTTCTAAAAATTCATAAAAGCATGGGCAGTTCTAACAAAACATAAAGACAAATGCAGTAGAGATATTTGCAAGTGACAGAGAGTATCTTTGGAGAAAACTCTAAATAATAGATTCCAAGTGGAAGTGGGACAGCATAACACTTCTCCTAAGAGGGACATCTAAATTCTGTGGAATGGGACTGCCCCCAGCTGTTCATGTTCTGGTAGACCTCCCTCCAGATATGTGGTCCAGTGGTTGAAGACACTTATCAGATGTGAGTTATTGTCTGCCAGTTGTGGAGGCAATGGTATATGCCTCCTGTGTGTAAACTGGGAAATATAAAATCCTTTTTCATCCTACAATCACAACTTCCTATTACATTAAAGAAAATAGAAAGCAACTAGGAAGTAACTTCTACCACATGCTTCGTTATGATCTGTACCTGCATTCGTATACCCTGCAATCCCCACTGTTACCACAGATAAAATTTCTCCTGCTCTTAAAACTGATTCTCTAGCTTATCCATTTGGTCTTACCGTCTTTTAAAAACATTTACTATTTTCTCCCTTTCTATCTAATACCTTTACTATTTCCCCCATTTTATAGGTTCAGTCCAACAGACATTAAAACAAACTATGACATCAACCATATTAAAAACCAAACAATTTTCTTGAACAGAATTTATTTCTAGATGCTTCTTAATTCTCTGCTCACTTACACAAGAAAACTTTCCAAAAAGGTTGACTATATTTTTTTGTCTCAAATTCCTCTCCTTCCATTGCTCTTGAATCCTGTCCAATTAGTCTTTCATCCATTCTCTTCCATTAAATGAATCTTATCAATATCATGAAAGACTTCCAAATTGCTAAATCTATTAAATTCTCACTCATCTTATTAAAAGAATCAGCAGATTTGACACGTAATTCCTTCTCAAGGCACACTTTTGTCATGGCTTCTAAAGCTCTATTTGTGATTCTTTTCTCTCCTCCCTGACTACTCCTTCTGAGTCTACTAGCAGTTTCTCCTTGTTACCCTGATCTCTCAGTGCTGCTGTGGCACGGCTTGGTAATTACCACACTTCCTTAGCACACACTAAAAGGATATTATGGTTTTAAACACCGTTTAAAATATACTAGATATTCCCAGATCTAAATCTGAAACAATTTCCCAAAATCTACTTTTCAATTTCTGCTCCTGGATGTCTAGTAGATAGTTCAAACTTAAAACTCAAAAACTAAAATATTGACATTGTTCTCTTTCTCCAACCTGTTTGTAGCAGCAGCTGGAGGTCTCTTTAAAATACAAGTCAAATACTGCATGTTTTCTTTTATACAAAAAACTTTAAGTACAAATATAAATATAAACCAATAAATAAAGTAAAGGAGAGATGTTAGAAAACTAGAAAGTAGACCTGTGGAGTTAGGGAAGAAGTTCAAGATGAAGGGAGAAAAAGAGGCAATAAAAGGATTGAAAATGGTCAAGATATGTTATATGCATGTACCAATTACCCTAAACAAACATCACTATTGTGATCACTCTTCTGCAGTGATAAAAAGTTATTATATTAATAAACAAGAGGAAAAACTATAAAATATTTTAAAATACTAGTCTTATCACTCCTCTGCATAAAACTCTCAGCTGCTTTCCTGTCTCACCTAGAGTAAAATCTGAAATATTCACAATGGCTTTCCCTTTGTCCTTTCACTGGGTTTTAACTATTCCTGTCCATTCTGTCTTCGGTTAGATGGAATCCATTAATTACAATGACAAAATAGGGACCAAAGCTGTTTGCATCTCTCTTGTGATCCTGCTTTTGCAACAACTGAAAATCATCTTAAAAACCTCAAAGCCTGAGTCAAGCCTATCTACCTTTTATCTGATTCCACATACCAAGCGAATATTACTATCGTTCTAAATCAGTCTGGGGACAGGTATCAGAAAATAAAGCCTAGCCCTATTCCATAAAGCCTGCTAAGTTCATCAAACTAACCACTGCTGAACTGTTCACTCTTCCCTGCCTTTACCATGGAAACCCCAATGACGGACGTGGCAGTGCCTTTCCCTCATTCACACTTCTGCCTCCTGACCACATCTGGTGCTTCTGTACATGGCTCTGTATGACACGGTATACTTCCTGCTCTCAGCACCTAATAAATTTTTTCACTGCTGTTAGTCTTTTTGTTTCATCATTTGGTATCTTTATAAACTAAGATTCCAGCACAAATTACGCTGTTCCCCTCATTTCTTTCCCTCCAACCTCACCTCTCAATCTCACTGTTCCTCAGGTGAACCAAACCTGCTCTCTTCTCAGGACTTTTGCCTTGCCCTTTACTTTGCCTGTAACTCTCTTCCTACAAATCTTCCTGTGTTCACTCCTACCTTTCCTTTAGGACTTGCTCAAATGTCATCTTATCAATAAGACCTTTACAGATTACACTATAATAATAGAACTTTTATCTCCCCCTAACCTGCACTGATGAACTTTGTTTTCTTTAATCTGCTTTAATTTATTTTCTCATAAAATGTATCAATATCTAAAGTAATATCTATTTGCTTTTCTAGAAATAACCATAACATAAACTTCTTGAAGAAAAGAGAATTGTTCACAATGCCTAGACTCAGATTTGGAATAAAATTGGCATTCAGCAAATATTTATAGTTTGAATGAATGAATGAATGAATGAACAGATGTATGTATTCCCAGTTGGTCCAGAGGCTGTGTACAAGGTGATCAGAAATTAAATATTTATATGTTCTCTTTGTTATTCCTGGCGTAACAATCCACTAAGTCCCTGCTGCACATCAAGGGTAGATAGATACATGCTCCAATCTGATTTGGCAGAGGGTTCATCACATCTAAATATGAAAGGGAAAATCCATGTACAAATAAAATGTATTATTCCTAATATAAAGGAATAATTAAAGGCAACAAAGGAAAACACAAAGAGGAGACAAAGAAGTGCCCTGGGGCTACCTTGGGCTGCTTCCTCAAGTGGTTGCAGAGCACTCAGATACCAGAAGTAAAGAGCATTCTGTTTGTTCCAGTATCTTGCACCAGGTTACTAAATAAAACTGTGCTACAAAAATAGTGTATACAATGAAAACAAAAATCCAACTGAATGGCTGGAACTATACCATTTATTAAAAAATTTTCTCTTATTAATAGTACCAACCTCTGTCAAGTGGAGAAGCATAAACTACTCTATATTATTCATATATCTGTCTAGATGCCCTTTATATACTTTCTAGATGGTAGCAAGTGATATGATTGCTTCAATGTTTCATTCATATTTAAAATTTAATTCCTACATTATTCCCCCTCCTTTTTCATGTTAGAAATCTTTGCCAGTTTTGGCCTCAAATGATGTACATTTTCATACATTATTTCTAACCATATATCCTATATATAAACATTGAGAGATTCTACAAATGAATATGCAAAGATATTTTATTCTTCCCCTCTTCTCTCTTTCTTTCTCTCTCTTCTCTCTTCAGACATGAGGATTGAACCTAGAAAATATTAGTCTAAACTACATCCCCTGTCCGTTTGTTTGTTTGTTTATTTTTGTGGTTCTGCAGATCAAACCCAGGGGCACTCCACCACTGAGATATGTCCCAAAACGTTTTTCTTTTATTTTTGAAATAGGGTCTTGCTAAGTTGCCCAGGCTGGTCTTAAATTTACGTTCTTTCTACCTGAGGCTCCAGAGTTGGTGGGATTTTGGACATGGTACACTATGTCCAACAGATAGGCTTTTTGATCATTGTGATCTTCAACTGTTTCTCAGCGGGGTTCCTAAAACCTAAAACAAAAATGTATCAATAAATGTTTTGCTTAAAAAAAAAAACCCTCCCAAAAAGACTAAAAAAAAAAAAAAGAAAGGTAAATGAGTGCCACTATCTCATTCATTTTTATTGTGTTGGTACCTTATAACTTTTAAAAACTTGACCTTGAAAAAGAAAAAAACCTCATTAAATGCTTATGTAGTGCCAGATATTATTAGGAACCACTCCATAGGAGTAAATATGAAGCAGTATACATCTATTCTATTATCCAGTTTATAAGATTTGGGGGGTTTAAAAATTACATCATTTAGAAATGTAAATAGAAATTTAAACACAGAAGCCTGATTAATTGGAAAGTGAACAAGAAATTGATGCAAAAGGTGGTATGACCCCTACGGAGCCAAGGCCTGGTTACCTATTTCTTCACCTCTCTTGTCTTTCCATTCACACTTTCATTTCCTAATTTAGTGATATGTTGGTTTTCTCTTTGACAACCTCCACTATATTTCCCTTCCAGTTTATCTTTAATACAGCTGCTAAAAGAATCTACAACACTGTACTAAGCACACATTGAAGACCTTGAATGATGATATCAAAGTAGTATGTATCCAGTAGAACCACACTTCAGATTTTGAATGCTGGTCTTTTCCTGGGCTGGAAATATTGTGGTAGGGTGTTCTCATGATCCGGGGCATTGACAGTTGAGGCACCAGCTCCCATCAGCAAGCAATTGTGAGGGTAAACAGCGGAAACTCTACAGTGTACTATATTGTCAAGGGAGGATGTTCAGTAGGATGGCTTTTCAGTTGATTATATTTTCAACTCACAGTGGGTTTTATAGGTTGTAACCCCATCATAAGAAGTCAAGGAATACTTGAATGACTCTACTAAAAATCCTTTCCCAGTGTCTCATTTCAATGAAATAAAATTCTGCTTCGTAGCATCCAAAGTCTTCTTGATTTCACTGGCCTGAGATTTTACCTTTTACCTCTGTTATTCTCTGCCCTCAAACTAGGAAGCCCTTTTTCTTACTAGGTAATCTAAAAATTTATAAACTCTGTGTTTTGTTCATGCTGTTTTCTCTGCTTAAAGACCTGAATCCTATTTTCCCTTTAAAATTGCTACGTCTTGGATGAAGTCTAACTTGCCAGTTTTCTCCAGGTTTTCTTGCCAATAATAATTTAATAGCACCTACAGCGTTCTTCTTTTTTCCAATTGTGTTGAAAAAGAAACTTAGTCTTGTTAAAATGTTAAGCAGTTTATTTGAACAGACGTTGATTGATTCATGAGTCAGGCAACTCTAGACCACAGGGAGTAGGAAGGTGTCAGGAAGGGGTCGTTGCAGTGGGAGGCTTTCATAAGATGCACACTGAAGCAAGGCAAAGAAAATATTTCCTTTGTTACAGTGGAGGAAAAGCCTTATTTGGATCATCCCAGTGTAAAATCTCTAGTTAGAAGTTAGCTGGCAGTTTTTGGTTGGTTAAGCCTAAGGCTTGTGGTATTTTTTATGCTGAATTAGGTTCGCATTTGCTTAGTTCAAACCTAGGCCCCTGGAGTTTCCTCACCCTAATGCCCTCTCCACTTTTTAAAAGATAACTAATTATCATATTTCTTACTAAACAACATGCTTTAACAAAGATTACTTCTAATCTGCAGCTATGCCTTCTAAAACATCAGTTTAGGTATTTGAATATTCACCATTTAAATATTTATCAAATCAGAATTTATATAGTTAATCCAATGGACTTGAATAATTCTTCCTCTGTTCATGGCCTCCATATGTTTGATTTATTTTTTACTCTTTTCCTGTCTTTGAAGCAGCCTGCCTAGGAATTAGTGTATACATCTCATTGACAGGCCTTCTGTCAACATTTTCTCAGAGATATAATTTTGAATTTCTGTTATCTCATTTTAATGTAGTATTGAGTAATTCTAGATTGTTATTCACTGATAATAAGAATTATATTTATAAATTACAATTAAAAATTATAACTGTATTAGAAAATTAGAATATTACATATAAGTTAATAAAAATAAAATAGCTCCCACCCACAGATCTGTTTTGCTTGTTTCTTACATTTGATCTCAGTTTCTTCTTCCACAATATGGTACACATCATGTTTTACCTTGCAGTCTAATATTTAATAATATAATCTATTGAGACCCAGTTTAATTTTGCCACTTTTATAATTTAAAGTTGATTATTAAAATTGAGTAAGCAATTTCTGTTAGAAATACTGCTTTCATTAAAGGAACAATCACATTACTAATGGCCAACCATTTTCTTGAGGAGGACAGCAGATGGATGCTCAGGTAAGAGCGAGCTCCACATCTTTCCGCATGCAGAGTCTGCGAGGCCAGCACTGCCTCTCATCTATCTCGAGTATTGAATGAAATTATGGATATAAAACTGCTCAGGAAAGTCTAAAGCACTACTTACATCCAGAGAATCAATATTATTAGTTTTGTTACCAGTTTGACCATGACATTATAAGGCCACGACACTACTATTTTAAATAAATCTACTAGCAATTAAACAGCTAAATGAGTTTTTGAGCTTTCAAATAATACAGTATTTGAGGAGTAACCACTTATTCCAATGATGCAGCTATTGCTCAAACGTGATTTAGAATCCTTGCAAAAAATAGAGAACCACTGATAATGAGGCCCCTAAATGTGCTGGGATTTTAAAGAAAATTAGTTGTCAATATATACTTGTATACATTAAATCTACACAATGCTAAATGCATAATTTTGTATAATTACACATTTAATAAGGAATAAAGCAGAGATAGAGAACTTAAGTTCACAAAAGAAATACCTGACTTTTTGTTTGTTTACTTATTTATGTGATGAACAAGATCTATACAGGATTACTTATGAAATTTTCTTGCCAAAATGTAAAACTGAGCCTAAATCATAAATTAAAATATATACTCCCCAAATAACATAAAATAATAAGATGATATAGTCAGATAATTAAATAATTAAGAAAACTTTACAGAACAAATAAGCTACTTCTTTAACATAGAAAAGAGAGTAGAAAACAAAAGAAATGGCAGTGTTTGCATGGACTAAAATAGATTTAGGTAACACACTAAGTATTGAACTTGTTTGCATTCAATAAATCAACTATTAAAAGACATTTATGATGCAGTCAAAGGGACAGTTGAACACTGAAGGGATATTTAATAGTTTTAATAAATTATTTTATTTAAAATTTACATGTGACAGTGATTTTATGATTATGTTACAAGCAGCATTTTTTAACAGTATATGGAGAAAATATTTACAAGAGAATGTTATAAATCTAGGTTTTCCTTCCATATGCTACAGTACTTAGAAGCAGAGTGAACTATGGAGGAAGGTAAGAGATTAAAACAAAAATGTTAGATTATTGTCTTGACGAAACTCAGTTACAGCTGAATTGGTATGGATTACACTATTCTTCTAATTGTGTGGATGACTGAATTTTTTATACTAATAAAAGTTTAAAGTAAGAGAATTAGAAAGGAATATAGACAGAAATAACAAGATTGAGAATATTTCTGAACTTCACAATTTCCCACTTTATCCAAGGTAAGCCCAGCTACTATCTTGCCCATGGGTTATACAAGTTATCCTCAAGTTCCTTTTTCTTTATGTTAAATTTGCACTAACATTCTATTTGCCACCAAGATCCCTAACTAACACACAGAGCCAGCCAAGAGGAATGCTAATGAGGTTCCCTAGTAGTCATATTGAGAACTAAAAATATTTCAATCTGCTTTATAAATATTCTATAAAAGATGTGCTTTATATAGACACCACTGCTTCCATTCAAGTGCCAATCATTATTTTAGACAAAAGCTTTTTGGGTTATGTTTTACATATTCATAATCTAAAATAAGACTAAATAAAATTGAGACAACTAAAGAACTATCACTAAGAAAAACAATTACCAAGAAACACAATTAAATAGTGGTTCTCAACCAGGGATGTTTTGCTCCACAAGGAACATTTAGCAATGTCTATAAACATTTTTGATTATCATGGTTTGGGAGGAAGGGGTGCCCAGAACCAAGGAAATCCTACTGATCTTGTGAGTAAAGTCCCAGGATGCTGGTGACCATCTTTAAATGTGCAGGCCAGCGACCTTCCGCTGCTGAAAGCCAAGAAACATATATTTCAAAATGTCCACAATGCCAGTGTGAGAAATTGTAAATTAAACCTCACAGTAAACAAGTAAAATGCAGATTCTGTCATTTGGTGGTTATTAAAACCTACCTTGAAATTTTCCTGTTAGCATAACATACAGCCCAATCTGACACCATTACTTTAAATCTGAGGCAGATACTCCTAGAATTTCTGCATTTCTTTTAGTACTTCATGATATATTTCATACATTGCATATATTATATGTTTAAAATGTGGGGGGTTTAATTTAATTTAATTTGGGAAAACAGTTACAGTATATCCCTGAAAAGATCAATCAATAATAAATGCTGTTTTAACAATCTACAGATGTTATTTTCTGTTTTTAAAATCATACCTTTTCATTCATTTGGAGTGATTGGAATCACTAATTCTTTGCTAGACAGGTGAGTTACAAGTAGTAATTTTTCTCTGTCAAAGTTATAGTTACTATAATAGTTTTCAGCTGACCCAGAAAATGATTTATCGAAAAATATTAAAATATATATATGTTCCTAATTGAGATTTTGTTTCATTTTGCAGTATCTAGACAAATACTATAAGGATAATTTTATTAATATCAAAGTTGCCTAAACAGTTATTTCCTATTATACTAGCAGTATAACATTTATTTATATAAAGGATATAAAATGTACTATTAAGAAAATATATAGCTTCTTCTCTTTACAAACCCTGTGTTTTGAAATAAAAAAGTCAATTTCTTATTTAAAAACTATATATGGGCCAGGGATTTAGCTCAGTGGTTTTGCCGCCTGCTGTGCAAGTGCAAGGACCTGAGTTCGATCCCTGGTACCAAAAATAAATAAATAAATAAATAAATAAATAAATACTATGTATCTTTTCAGATGTTAAAATACAAGCTGGAAAATATAATATTGAGAGAAATAAATGAGACACACAAGCTTAGATGCCTTATGGTATCTCTCATTTGAGTGAGGCAAAGTACCAAGAGCAAAGTAAAGGATGGATGGAAGGAAACAAGGGGCTAGATCTTTTGCAAAAGGTGTCCAGGAGACTGAGGGGGGAGGGGGAGGAGAAGCGGGAGTAAGAAGATTTAAGATGTGTCGTATACTGGTACCAATGCCCACAATGAATGTAAAGATTATGTCATAAATATTATATCACTTAATAATAATAATTAATAATAATAATAGGAAAGAAAAAGGGGAAGGGGAATTTAGAGACAGAGGAGGGGAATTAAAAAGCAAAAATGAGCTGTGTTGTGTACATGCACCTACTCCCCAAAATGAATGTCAACTTAGTACTGCAAACATGTACTAATAAAATAAAAAATGAAAAAATGCAAAAAGAGCCAACATGTTTCCCTAATTACCTCTTATATAAAACCATTAACTGGCATAGGAAATGTATTGCTTAAAAGATTAAAAAACAGTTTATAAAAATATGCCATGATTTTTAAAAGACATTGTAAATGTATTTCCTTATAATTCCTTTTCTAAAAATGCTTGTCACACATTGCAGGTTCCTGGTTATATGTGAATAAGTCCTTATGTTTTACATGTGTGTTTTGTAAGTGATATTTCTGGATTTTGTTTTACTCTACAGTTTAAATGTCTTTTCCTTTTTACTACCAACTTTAGTACATTTAATATTTTGGTAAATGGGAGTCACTTGCAATTCTTTATACCTACTTTGTGGTCTGTTTTTCTTATGTTTTTCTCATTTACTGCACTATATTTTAAATAACTTTTTTAGTTGTTAACTATTTTCTCCTTTCATTGAATTTGAAAGTATATTTATTATTTATTGGTCATAATTTTATATGTTGTTTAAAAATTGTGTTCATCAGTATGTCCATACTATTTTTATACAAGAAAAGGACCATGGAAAAAAAAATGTTATAGCCTCAAATTCTTACACATGGTAAATTACAAAGTAAAATACCAAAATATTTCTTTCTGGATTTGATTTCTTCCCAAAATAAGTTCTTTTAATGAGGTTCTGTTTGTGATAAACTACCTACCTTTATCTGAAAATATAATTATTTTGCCCTAACTTGTGCATGATAGTTTATCCATTGACTCAGTACTTGGTTGATGCTTATTTAATTTTAGAAAGTTGACCTCTATTGGAAGTCTTTTGGGCTTGCTCTGTTTCTATGGGAATCCTCTTGTAACACCCGTCTTTATTTCTCTGTGCATATTATAACTTTTTCCTATAATTGCTTTGAAAACCCCCTCCCCTTCTTGTTTCTGAATTTCTATTCTTAATGAGTTTAAATTTGAATTAGTGTCTGTTTCACCAGCTTTGAATTAATTTGCTTAGTTTCCTGAACCCAACAATCATACTTCTTATTAGTTCTAAGAAATTGTACAAGTTCTCAGATACTATTTCTTCAGAAAATTTTATCTTCCTTTTAAAAAATTCTCTTCTTTCAATTGAAAGACATTTTTCATTATAATCTTCATGCCTCTTAGTCTTCCTTACCTGGGCCCTCTCCATTTTTCCCTGGCTTTGGAAATATCCTCTACCTTTTTTTGTAAAATCAGATCTGCACTTTAAAAATTGTTGCTGAATTTTATCGAATGTTAGAATTTTGTTTGTGAAGGTTTTTCAAGACAATTCAATTTTACACAAAATTCTATCCCAAATAAAGGCCTAAAGATCTTTTATCTACAAATTTAAACATTGCAAATTAAAATATGTTTTCCAATCTTGACAATTAAACCTTCATAAGGATATGATAAATCATGTTTGGATTTAGAATTTTTGGACTCTTCAAATATCCATACTAGAGCATGATGACACAAAGAAAGCTAGCCTCAGGGTCCTTGACCTGCAGCTTGATCCCCTTCTCTACCACTGGTTTTACTGCTTTTTATCTACTCTTCCTATTACTGATTTATTCAGACTTTTTAAATCTTTGTCTTGGACTACTGGAATAGATCAGTCTCTAGTTTTCTGGAAATACTAGAAATACTTTCAGGCTCTTTACTGACCTCAAGACTAGACTAGTGTACTTACCAAAGGTTTCTGTGATAGCAACATCTGTCATCTGTCCTTCCTTAACGCCTCATCAGCCTCCATTACATCTTCCGATTATACAAAAACACTTATAATTCCTCAAACATACTTCTTTATTTCATAATTCCATTTCTTTTCTCTGCCATTTCCACATTTCTGTGTGTTAACTGTTTTTTGAAGCCTTTCCTGACCAAACTAATTGACTTCTTTTGTGCTCCCCACTGTATGCTGAGACATTGCTCTCCTTGCATTATATGTTTATCTCCCCCTGTTGGTCTATGGGCATCTTATCTTGACTGTGGCCTCTAAGGTTAGTTCCTTGTGAGCAACACATAGTGCACTCTGTAAGTTTAGTTTCCGAATAAGTGAATAAATAAGCAATCAAGTTCTCTCTTCCTGCCTGACCAATCCTATAGCAGTATATTATAGCCTGCTCCTTATCACTGTATTTGAATCCATTATAGAATAATGCACAGCTACAAGGAGTGTTGAGTTCCTTAGAACTTATCATATAGAGAATTAGTGACGGCTTTGTAGCTGGGCCATTTATTACAAGCCTTTTTTGAAAAATAAATTCAAGATCCCTGTTCTTTATCCAGTGACAGTTTTTGTTTGTTTATTTGTTTGTTTTTCCCCAAATTATCCCTCTATAATATTACAGAAAAACATTCAGACTTGTTAGAAATATCACAAGAAAAAAATGATGCCACTTGTGAGTCTGGCTCACAAAATGCCTCTGGCAAATCCTAATCAAAAGAAAACAATGTTTCTTGCCTTCAAACCGCAAAGAAAGTAAGACCAAAGTATAGCCTTTCTATTGTGCATCCCTTTCATTTTCCTTTTTGTTGGTGAATAATGTGTCACCTTTTAAATCCCTTTCGCTGCAGCCAATGTTATTTTAAGGCAAAAGTTTTAGGATTTGTGTATTAAGTCCAAAAGAAATCAATCTTTAAGTGATAGCTATAGGAAGTCATAGAAAGAAACCTTAAAAGCAACTTGAAAGAGGTTTAGTCACCAAAAGAAATTAATAATAATCTGTTTATCTATTGCTTCCCTCCATTGTATGTTGTATTTTCTTAGTACATTAAATACCCAACCAAATATTATATTGTGACATCTTTGTAAGAACACAAAGAGTTGTTCAGATGAGTTCTCTATTTTAATGAGATTAGTTCCATTTTTTCCTCTGGAAGGTGTTTTGATGGCACAGGAGACCGATACCAGTCACCAGAGTCTGCATCTCTAGTGTGGGCTGTGACAGGCGCTCCAGCTGCCACACCGCAAAAGTCAGGTCCTGATAATTGGCTTCAGATAAGAACCTGATACTTAATGATGCCCACTATTTGGCTCTAGTAAAATGTGTCTTTGAAATTGAAGAGATGATATCAGAAAATGGACAGACATCCCCTGCTCCTGGGTAGGAAGGATCAATATAGTGAAAATGGCCATACTTCCAAAACTGCGATATAGTTTCAATGCAATTCCAATTGAGATCCCAGTAGCATACTTCACGGACCTTGAGAAAACAATCAAAAAATTCATTTGGAACAAGAAGAGACCCAGAATAGCAAAAGCAATTCTAGGTAACAGAGACATGGCAGGGAGTATCATAATCTGCAGCTTGAAACTATACTACAAAGCTACTGTGATAAAAACAGCATGGTACTGGCAAAGAAACAGACCCGAGGACCAGTAAAACAGATTAGAAGATGCAGAGACAACTCCAGACACACTCAGCCATCTCATCTTTGGTAAAGGA
>NW_004624750.1:19789700-19799907 GCF_000247695.1 Heterocephalus glaber | reverse complement strand
AAAAAAAAA
The DNA here is from genome assembly GCF_000247695.1 of Heterocephalus glaber. Next base: position 19,799,898 of record NW_004624750.1, on the reverse strand, counting down.
AAAAAAAGGAAATTAATTTCAGATAAAGCAGATGTTATGAAGAAAAGTTTTTTTTTAAGTTCCAGAAAGAATTTATTTAAAAATGGAGTTGTAAATGCATACCAAAATAACATAAGTAATAAATGTAACAAAAATAAATAAGGAAAATAATGTATCCATACAAAATAAAAATAACATAATAAAAGACCAAATGTTTATAATTGAGCAGAACTGTGTAAACAAACAATAATGTAAGCAGATTCTAATATTTTCTTAAACTCCTTACCTTCTACTTCCATATAGATGTCATCAGCACCCAAAGATTAAATAAGAGGCAACAATAGTGATTATTCTGTTCAACGTTTTCTTCAAATAGTTGACACTGTTTTATTTATTCCTTCAAAGCATTTGTGTCTTCCATGTTCTTTAAAACATTTTTTATCTTCCCTTATTAGACAGAATGGGAAATTTAGTTTTTGAGCTAGATCTGCATAATGTTTAGATTGATTGAGCACTGTTCAGGCTTTGAGTACAACAAAAAGATGGATGGGATTTGAAGCTAACAGTCACAGGCATAGATGAGACTCAGGTGGGACACTTTGTAGATTGTGTGAGCCAAACAGCACAAGTAGGTCAGCTTGACTCCTCTTGATAGTGGCCAAAGGAAACCATAAATAGAGACAGTAAGGGGCAGACATAAAATAGAAGCACTATTCTAACATATAATAATTGAAGTACCATCTGTTTGGAATTGCCCTTTGTCTATTCTCATGTTAGTGCAAAATCTGTACTTTATACAACAGCATCTTCAAATCATCAGTGAAAAATTTGTTTCTGGATATTATATTACATTGTGGGAAAATAGTGGCAATATTGGACCAGTGTTCATCAATTACCAAATGTAGTTGAACTGAAGTAAAATGAAAAGTGATAACTATGTTAGATAGATTCCTCATTACAGAGGAGGCTGTGGCCAGAGAAGGAGCAGAGATTCTTTATTAGCTTGTCACAACTGACAAAATAACACCTCATTACTTTGAAGTGTATTTGATACTTTGGAAACACTTATGAGATGTTGAATTTGTATACTTATTTCTCTAACTAAAAGTCTCACTTGCTTATGCTATTTTACAGGAATTTTATTTAAATGATGTATGTTGTTAAAACCCAAAAGTATAAAAAAAATCCAAAAAACCCCACAAAAGTATCAACGTTCAGCCTTAATGCTTTCTCTGAAAATTCAATACGTTGCCTGAAATCACATCTTTAAAATAAAGCTCTCAAGCTCATTTTTGTTTGAACACTTACGAAAGCTTATACTGTATTGAAATTTTTATCCATCCAGAATTTGAGTTATTTTATATAAGATTTCTTATAATTTCAAAATTGAAATTAAAAAACAAATTTTAACACAGGAAAATAATTAGCTTTTTAAAAATTAACTTCGTTGGTACATTTTAGGTATACATTATGATCACATTCATCATTGGGAATTTGTACCTGTACATGACATATCTTAGTTCTTGTTTTTTCCCATTCCCCTTCCCTCCCTTTCACCCCTCCACCCCTCCATATTTACAAAAGCTTTGTTTCAATTTTTTTCTTTTCTCATATTTTTTTCTTTCTCTTCTTTTCTTTTCCCCACTCCCTACTTTCCTTTGATTGATAATATAAAATAGCAATAATTAGTTTTTTAAAGATACTTATTGGTGTTTTTTTGTTTTGTTTTGTTTTGTTTTCTGTTTTTGTAATTGTAAAACCATATAGTGAACACTCTCAGACTAAGAAAAGATAGCAAATTTTCTAGGTCCTAGTCATGAGCTGGGAATAAATGCAATCTAAAAATGATGTGACTATGAGCTTTAGAGAGGAGCTAAAGATTTGAGATATGTGATGGGGCATCATTATTTAGTTTGAATAACAAATGTAGTAAACTGCAGTTACCCTGCAGGGTGTGACAACCAGTGAAACATTTTTAGTCGTATGTTAACACTGGCAGGTCCTGTTGTCTTTAAGTTTTTTATCTTTAATTGTGAATTAATCTCTTGATAAAGGCTGGTAGAGATATATTTTCCTTTCTTCTCTTTTTGTTGTTTTGTCTGTGTCTAGGAGTAGGTTTGAAATTTGTTTCTAAAAATTATTCCCTACCCAAGGTCATCCTAAATGTAAGGGTCCTTAAATAATTAAGAAAGCAGAATTAAATTGAATGGTTTGTTGAATGAATTGCCTTCTAAACTCATATATTAAAAGTGATGACTTTGATGCATTAACGAGTAGAGAAACTAATATGTTTGACCGCTTTTTTATTAGAATAAACTTGAGTAGAAAATATTATAAGGTAGTTAGGATATGTTTCCTGTTATTGTATTTTTCTTTCAGCTATCCACATAGATTCAAAAGACTGCTGAAATTTTCCCCAAAATCTGTCCTCTTTTAAAGTGATGAAAAAAATTCCCTTTGACTACTTTTCCCAGCTATTTTTTACCTGTGTGGCCAAATGACTTAATTCTGGTGAAAAGAAAATGAACAGAAGGGATATTTGTCACTTTTGAGTTATGCCTTTCAAAGAAAATATGACTTTTTCCTTATGGCTTCCATTTTAGCTGAAATGCTGGCATATTGGTGAGAGCTGAAGTAACCATTCATACCACTAAATTGGAACCACATATTGAAAATGGCAAGAAAAGATGAATGACTGTGCCTGAAATCCTGATGGTTAGAGAGTTTCTATTTTACCCCCAGACCTCCAAACTGAGTTCCAATTATGAGATAAACATCTCTCTTGTTTAAGCTTTTATTATTTTGGATTCTCTGTGACCATCATTGAATTGAGTGGGGTTATAGAAGCAACACCTACAGATACCATATTGGATTAATGATTAGGTGGAAGGGAATGAGAACATAGATGTGGGGCTGAAAAGGTAATGACTATAAGTACAATGTGGCAAAAAAAATTTTGCTAAAATTTTTGAAAGATTTTGGACATAAATCCATTTGTCAAGCAGGTTTTAACTCATATATTTTGGTTGCCTATTGGCTTTAAAAAAATACTATTTCTTTGCCTTGTATCAGTGTTACTAGAGACATGAGCTCAAGTTAGAACTAACCCCTTGAAAGGAGAGAGAAAGAGAAAGAAAAAAAAGAGTATAAGTCTGGTAAGATAGGCTAGGCTTTCTGTTTCTTTGGCCTGTGATCTAAATTGATTGAGAGACTCTTATAATTCAAGGCCTTTATAAATCAGTCCTGACAGGAAACAAAGGGTTCTGTGCCCAAACCGAGGCAGTGATAAAATGAGTCTCTCCATCAAGAAACAGTCTTTGCAGGAGATAAGACTGGACAAAATCATTAAAACTACCAGACAATGGGAGCCAGCCTAGTGAAAACATTAGATTAAGGATGTTGTCTTCCTACTAAAGCCAATTGTTTTATTTCTCCTTAAGGTACTCACAATTAAATTGAGCAAAAAGGAGATTGACAGGGCACAGAAGACAATAAACATTTTCAAGATAAAGGCACCATGCAAATGTAGACTTTGTTTTTATTTGCTTGTAGTGAGAACTGATGGAAGCAGAGTGCATGGGCCTAAACAACAGTTTTTCACTGTATTGTGTCATCCAAGAAATGATAGCCCAGGGTTTAAAAACTCTGTTATACTCAGTTCACTGCTTAACTCAAACTCTATCCTTCTGAACCTGAACCAATCACCAGAAAGCAAGCCACCAACATTCTGAAGCTCCCAAGTTGGTAATCCTTGCCCCTGCCTACTTCATATATGTCCACAGAGATAATGGACGTGCAAGAACCTTTCTGAAGGCCCAGTTAGACATTTGTAGAATAAAGAACAAAAGAAATAAGCTCTAGAGATTGGTTCAAAAACCTGCTAGATAGTTTAACATAAGAAGTTACTCAACAGTCATGATACTGAGTTGTTACTGCTGCACCATTTGTAGTCTTTCCAGAATTTAATTTTTTAATGTTTCTATCCTGTTCCTTTTCACACTATATATTAGGTTGGCAAGTGTGGGCCAATATCCTGAATTTGATTTATAGGTTGCCAATTCAAGAAAAGTCACTTCCAGTCTTCATAGGAATACATAGCATCCAAAGATGCTAGGGTTGGCAAAGGATGCAAGACCTGCCTGGGACTTCAGGATTGTGTCTTTTGGAAAGTGAGAAAGCCACAGGATATTTTAACTATAAATGAGAAGAAAGGTGTTACCTAATTGGGAAGCAATGCCAAAGACTAAAATAGACTCTGATATTTGTTCTCCTTTCTCTTGTGGAGAAAACTACAGTGGCACTTTGCTTTGTGAACTAAAATTTTGAAAAAAGATGGCCACATTTGTGTTTGTCACCCAATGTCACTCATGTTTGGGAAAGATGCCCGAGGCTATGCTTGTCACCCAATGCAGAGTTTTCAAACAAAAATAAAATTTTGCCAAATGCTTCTGTTTATGAACCAAATTGTTTGCAGACAAAAGTGTTCATGAACTGAGATACCACTGTACTTTCTACAAAATCCACCCTTCCACTTGTAGCCCAGAACTGAACCTGAGAAGTGAATATGCATTGAGGGCACACGCCCTACCTTACAACTAGGCAGAATCATATAACTACTTGCAATGGATGTACATGAAAGCAACATGGAATCTGTTACTCCTTGGCCTAGGTGTTAAAGGAATATGAACATTCTCTCAATCCTCTTTTATTTCACTGCCCCATAAGTGGAAAGGTGAGAACCACACCTCTCTCATTCCCAGCAATCAATTCTACATATTCAAGATGGCAAGGCCAACATCAGCCTAGGTCTCAGAGTGAATGCCAAATGTAGATGAGAAATAAACTATTGTACTTAAATTATTTTGCACATGTGAAAACTCTTTTTAAAAAACTGTAAGTAGTAGCTGCTATTACCCTAGCTAACATACCTGTGATAGCTGAATGATTGTGTCAACTTGAGTAAGAGAAGCTCAGCTCAAATGCTCAGTAATTCCACACTCTAGGATGTGGAAGACCCAACCCAGGGCAGATTTTTGCCTGGATGGTATAACGGGGAGATGAAGAATGAAGGATCTGCTTCTCTTTCTTCATCTTCACCTTCACTTTGAATATCATCTCCTGCCTTTCAGCACAGACTCTTGAGCTTTTGGTGCAGGTCCTTCAGCCTTCCAGTGTAGACTCTTCAGCCTCCCATAAGAGACCCATTGGCTTCCAGAGACAGAGTTGCATGGGACACTGTAGTGAGTTCCAGACCTTTGACTGTATCTTTTGGCCTCCAGTGTGCAGACAGACCCTCTGCACTCTTCTACACTCAAATCTGAGTGATCATTGGAAGCCAGTCTTGTAAATTCTTATATACTTGTCTATCTTGTACTCTACTTGTTTCTCTAGTAAACACTGAATGATGAAATACTTTTTGCATATAATAGGACATTAGTTAAGAGCAGGGCCACTTAGCTAAAGTCTATTCTCCAGCATATTTTGCATCTGGAGGCAACTGCATGATTAAGTCCTGTTGGTGGGATAGGAGCCAAAATATGTATAGCTTCTGTTACATTCCCTTTAATGGAAGAGGTATGTCCTCCTCTTTCTTTTTCCCTTGCTCCCACTAAATGTGAGGATGGCGGTGACAGGTGAAGCACCCATCTTGCACAAAATAATATTCTATTGAAGAAGGCAGGATTCCAATATACAAAGAACCTAGGCCAACGTTCCAGCCTATCCTTCCTATTTGGAACCTAACATAAGACCAATGAACTTCTAAGATAATTATTTTATATCTATTATATCATATGAACTTTTAGTTTAGTGTATGTATATTACATAGACAATAAAATTTATTTTTGCTGTGAGCTACAATTTTTAAAAGTAGTGACTATTTTATTCTATTCGTTCTATTAACAACATTTTAATCTGGTGTCTATTTTCTCCTGAGAGCCTTCTTCTGCATTCCATCCCAGTATGAACACAATATCTTTCTAGATAATTTTGCTGTCATCCTCTCCAAGCATGATGTCTATAGCTAACTACTCCAAATTTAAAGCACTCTGAGGCATTTTGGCTTGTAGAATACCGAAGGTGTGGGTAAATAGTAAAGTATCACCCTACCTGTTATGCCTAAAGGTTTGGGCAGATGCTAGGAAACCAGAGAGGGATTCCCAAGAAGCCTCAACTATTCCCTGTATATTAGGATAATAATATTTTGTTTTGTTTTTTTTGAGACAAGGTCTCACTATGTATTTCTAGCTGTCCTCGAACTTATTACGTAGCCCAGGCTGGCCTCAAACTCAGGGCAATCCTTTTGCCTTAGCCTTCCGAGTGTTGGGATTACAAGCATGCACCACTATGCCTGGCAAGAAATCTTATTCATATAACTTGGAACTTCTGGGTTTGTGTCCAAGGATGACTTAATTCTAGCTCATACCAATAAATTGCCAAATCTTTTTTGAGTAGAAATAATATATCATTAATGAATAAGTTAATGCATTATATTACTACTGTTTGCCTATAACTAATACATTAAAATATGCAGAAAATACTAAGAATATTTGTCCACATGATGCCACTTTTCATAGAAACTTATAATTTATTTCTATTTCCCATAGAACTCAATGATTAGTTATCTTTCTACGAAGAGGTCAAATTAAAGTATTTTAAGTTCTATTTATTATAATGGTAATGGCATTTGAACTAATGGTATTGTTTTATTTCATTTTTGAATGTAGCAACAGCTGTGAACTTTTTATGAGATAAATAACAAAAGATTAATAAAGATTATGTATACTAGTCTCTAAAAATAAGCACAAATTCAGTTGATTCCTCTTATTCTTTTACTTTATTATATTGTTTATTTGCCTTCTATCAAAGAAATATTTGAAATAGAATCTGAAAATCAGTGCTATTCTTGATTCATTTTTCTATATATTTGACTCTTGTGAGTAGCTATGTACAAGGTTGAAAAGCATCTGTGTCATAATGTCAAAGGGAAGGGAACACTGAAGAAAATAGGATATTCAAGTGCAGGATAGGAGACTTGTTTCTCCTGGATATACCACAAATAACTTGTACTACAGGGCCAGTTGTGGAAATATTTGTTCTCTATTTTATCATCTCTTCAATGAAGAACTTACATAACTAATCTCTAGAAGTTATTCAGATTCAAATTGTGACTTAAAGGAAATAAAATGCCAACAATAAATGAAAGTGATATGTTATGAAAGAACCCTGTTTTTGAAAAAAGTAATAGATTTAGCTGTATATATTTTGCGTTTGGGAAACAATCTAAATTGGGTAGAAGACTTTACACTTTATCTTGGAAAAATTCTTATTATCCCCCCTTCAGGTTGCTGTGGAATCTCACCCTCCATTTCAGCTCAAAAGTAAACATACTGTTGAAATTGTATCCCCCAGATGGCAGTGCAGCATTCCAAGTTCAGAATGGTCTGGTCGGTTGCTCTTGAATAAGACAACACAGGCTTTCTCTGGCAGGTTTGTGTGCCATGCTTCTTCCTTTTGGAGGAAATATGTTACAAGTCTAATGTAGCAAGAGCTGGTAATCAGAGATAGAGAGCCCATACAGATCCATTCCTGTATCTATGTTCAATAAACAGCAAATAAAGCAACCACACAATGTGATCAAAGGAAAAGTTTGAAATTTTAAAAAGAGATAAAAGAAAACATCTCTATTTTTAATTTTTATTTTATATGTTATTTTATCTGTTTGAAAATGCTTACAGAGTGTAGTATGATTAAGCTGCTCCAAAATTATTAGTATTATTTTGTGGTACTGAGGACTGTACTGAATGGCTTCTAAACTATGTCTCTAGCCTTTATTTTCCTTTTTTTAAAAAAATTTTGAGACAGGTCTCCCTAACTGGTCAAAGAAGGCCTTACAATTTTGATCCCCCTGCTTCAATCTCCCAAGTAGGTGGGGTGAGAGGTGTGTACCACTTTGCCCTGCAAAAATTATTTTTAAAAGATACAAATGCAATGGGAAGCATTGAATAACCTTCATTTAAACAACTGTAAGCTATTGCTGCTAATGGGGATGTAAGGCTTACTTAGGGGACACATAAAACCTGAACAACAACAAAAAAAGCAGTAACTTCATATTGTGATCAAGAAAAGGAGGATGGAAAGAAAAAAAAACAAACTGAAAAAATAAAATACATAAACTTAAAATGAAGCCTAGAAAGGGGTTACATTTCTGTTTTATAATAAAAACCTACTGGAACCATTTGGATCAAAACAAATCTGGTTGTCTGAATCATTAACAAAGAAATTGAAGTGAATCCTTATTTTTCTAGTATATATTAAATCAATTATGTTTTATAGATTTATTATACTAAAATAATAGTCATTAGTAATGACATGAAAATAGTAGTAGTAAAGGTAGGAAAACAATTGTGAAAAGCTGTAAAGAACCATCTTGAAAACAACAACAAAAAAAGATTTTATTTCGACAGGTTTTAGAACTCAGTCACAATTTAATATTCTGAAGATATTTTTATATTCAAGTCTAATGAAGTCTTCTTACCAGTTTCACATCTCCTAGTAACAAAAATATCCCAGAGACAGTGAGTAGTAAAAATTAATGTCTTTTCTTAAATAACAGAATTTGATCTACTGCTTATGAATTGATTATACATCTGTGCCAGGAGTACCCCAGATGTATACTAATTTGTAGTATATAATCTTGTATCCTATATATATGGTATTGCAGACATAGTACTATCTAATTCTATCTAATTCAATTAAGGAGAAATGTACATAAATGTACATGCAGTTACCATAACCACTGTTGGAGAAACAAAAATAAGTACGTCTGCCTTCAATCAACATTTAATTTTGTAGATTAAATAAACAAATTGCAAATAACAATGACAGAGCAAGAGTTGTAAAAGGTGGCATGGGAGGTTTGTAGGTTCTGATGCCAGCATTTTAAGATTAATGTCTTGGGCTCTGTTGCTGAATGTTTCTATGGCTTTGGAAAGATTATTTTTCCAGTTTCGTGTAAAGGAGATGAAAATGAGAGTGTTTACCTCCTAGAGTTATTTTGAAGAGAATGACTTGAGTAAAGAGCTTGGTATATAGCAAATTCATTAATACATAGCAAAGGAAAAAATGTCTTATGACCAATAAAGGAACTAACACTTGAAATTAGCCTTTAAGAATAAGCTTTAAATATTGTCAGTGAGTCATTAAGGGAGGAGGATGAGAAAGGCACTTTAGACAAACATAACAACAACACACCAAGCATCAAGTAGAGGCAGTGGCTCACTATGGTTGCAAATAGACTAAGGAAGAAGGGAAATGCAGGTTGAAACATACATGTTAAAGTCTGTTTGCAGTGAGCTAATAGAATAGATTTTGATTAATCAAAAAATCTGGGAACTCACTGAATATTTTTTTACACAGGAATGGATAGTCATATTTATGCTGTAAACATGTTATTCTGGTAGCTTTATGAAAGAAAAGTTGAATGTGAAAGGAACTAAATTCAAGGAAATTAAAGATGAGAGGGTTAACAACAGACCAAATGGGGGTGACCGATCAATGTTTCAAAATGATTGGTTGAACACCGACTCATGATAAAAACCCTACAGAAAATTGGAATAGAATGTCTTTATCTCAACCTGATTAAGGGTAACTATGAAAAACCAACAGCCAATATCATACTAAATGGTGAAAAGCTGAAAACTTTCACACTAAAATCAGGAACAAGACAAGGATGCCCACTATCACCACTCCATTCAATATAGTTCTGGAAACATTAGCCACAGCAATTAGAAAAGGGAAAGAAATAAAAGGAATAAAGGTAGGAAAGGAAGAAGTTAAACTGTCATTATTTGCTGATGATATGATACTTTACATAGAAGACCCAAAAAACTCTGGCAAAACACTTCTAGACTTAATTGACAGATTCAGTAGAGTAGCTAGATACAAGGTCAACACTCAAAAATCAATAGCCTTCTTACACACAAATAACAGACTCACTGAGAGAGAAATTAGGGAAACAATTCCATTTACAATAGCATTCAAAAAAATGAAATATCTAGGAATCAATCTAACAAAGGAAGCAAAGGACCTCTACACTGAAAACTACAGCACTCTGAAAAAAGAGATCGAAGAGGATATAAGAAAATGGAAAGACATCCCTTGCTCCTGGGTAGGAAGAACCAATATAATGAAAATGGCCATACTTCCAAAACTACTATAC
>NW_004624750.1:19758478-19781370 GCF_000247695.1 Heterocephalus glaber | reverse complement strand
AGCTGCTGGATTGATTTCTCATGGGCCCTTACAATTTTGAAGCAATTTTTCTTTTCCTGGTCACTAATTGCAATCTTATCTTCCATATCTGAAATTCTGTCCTCACATTGGCTCATTATGCTGTGTAGACTTTCGATGGAATTTTTAATCTCCTGGAAATCTGTTTGCATCTGTTTATTGGATTCTATTTGTTTCCTATGTTGGGAGTCCATCATGTTCCTCAGCTCCTCTCTAGATTTATTAATTATGTCTTGCAGTATGAGCACAATCTCTGCTGTTATTTGAGAAATTATTTCTGATTTCATTTTTTCCAGATCCTCTTTTGTTGCCAGTTCAGAGAGTCCAAGTGGTTGAGTATCAAAGTGTTTAATCTCATTTTCCTTTGGGGTTGCTGTAGGTGACCTGGAAGTCTGGTTTTGGGACTTGTTTATGTATCTTCTCATTTCCATAGGGGGGAGTGGTAGTGCTGCTGGTGCCAGAGTGGCTCACCTCCTGTGTGCTGGTGGGGGTGGTATGGTGGCCCAAAAGCTTCCTCTTGTCAAGATTATTTTAAATGAAAAAAAAATCCAAGAAATTAGGAAACCAAGGTATTACAAAGCCTTTACCAGCATATCTCTGTAGTATCCTGGTTTCCTTACTGGGCACATTGGATGGCTATTTATTCCAGCACTTTTTTTTAATCTACTTCCATCTCTGTATGACCAAACATGACTGTGTCAAACTTCTTATTTAGTATGTCCTCAGTTCCAGAGATTGATATCAGAAGGTGTTTTACTCAGAGCATGAGAACATGGCCCCAGTAACAGAGAGATACTCATTTTTAAAACAATTAACATAGCCCTAGCATTACATCACACTGATAGGGCTCTAGAGACTATATATGTCAAGGTGTACCTGGCTGCAAGGAAAAAAAAATCAGTGGCTTTTGAGTCTTTGGCTACTTCTATGATGTTAAAGACAGAGATATTCATTGAATTTTCCTCAACAGTCAGCCATGGAGTGAAGAGAGAGAGCAGGTGGAGAAGATCTTGGAAAAATTTTGAGGGGCTAACCTGGAAGTGGGATTCATTATTTCTACCCACATTTTGCTGCTGAAACTCAGTCTGGGGCCCATCTAAATGCATGGGATCCTGGGAAATTTGGTCTATTCATGATCCTAGAGGAAAAGAAATGAAGTCATCTGTGCCACAGTGATCCATTCTGGTTGGTCAGGAAGGATGTTCTCAAAACAGCAGTGTTGGGAGCTGATCAGATGTCATTATAAAACAACTATCTGTCATTTCCTAGGACTTCAACAGTGCCTCTTTATGTAGCTTGCTTGGTTCCTGAAGTCTAATTTGAATTGCTTTAGTTCAACTAAATGATGTTATTTTATGACAGCATTCAAGAGAACTAAAGAAATGACTTTACTTCCTTTCACTGTTACTAATCTAGGTTCTCAGATTGTTTTTTTGGTAATCTCTACTTCTTTTGAATGTCATCCCTCCAGGAGAAAATCCTATTTCAGCCAAGGTATTTCATTCTGTAATTACATCACAGAGGATCACTTTATAAGGAAAGCATTGACTTTGAATTTCTGTCAGCTTCAATTTAAGTAGACGGAAAACTATAGAATGTATTCCATAAACAGCCATCATTTTAAAGCTTAGCAATCAGAAATATTTCAGTTTTCCAAGTTAGCTAACAAGCCTGGGAACTATTCATCATTCCTATGCCTGAATAGTTCAACAAATAAACATTTGTTCATAAAAGATGAAATGGGTAATGATATTTCAGACAGGACAGAACATAGTTGTCTCTCAAAATGAGGTTTCATTGTTTCAGTACATTAGAACCCCACCCTCCCACATGACTATTCTGGCAAGGCTGGCTGCAATTGCAATGTGGACTAAACTTTAAAAAATCTATAATAATCAAACCTTAAATTACTTCTTCTGTTTAATAGAAATCTTCCAGGGAATGTGCTATGAGAGTGAAGGAAGAATCCTAAGTGTTAAAAACCATGTCAGCTCATCACCAAAATGGGATTTCTGCTGTTACTACCACACCAGTAGTAAAAACTTAGGAAATGAGCCTTTTCATCTCTGGTTACCCATTTCTGTTGCTAAAGCCAGATGAAGTCCCATTGGTATGCAAAGCACTGAAGCCACAGTGGACTGTAGAAGTATAGCTCTGCATGCCTGCAAGAATACAGATTCTGCATGTACATGCTGCTCTATATACAGGAAGATAATCTCTAGATTATTTGGCATTAAAGAACCCTAATATTCCATTAAGGCAATATGACTAAGTTTATCCATTTTCTAAGCTACTTAATACATCAGAGAATAAATATATAGAATTTCATATTATAAGAGTCTGAAAATTGAGAGTTTAGTTTTGCTTTTGACTATGTATTTAAAGACACCATAACCAGACACAGTGCGGGGTGGGGGTGGGGGATCCTGTCTGCTTCTCTCACATTCTCTCTTCTATGAGGACCTCAGTCTGCTCTAAAACTCGCTGGAATGCAACCAGTTCTCTTCATCTACCCTGCTATAGCCTAATCTAGCTCCCATCATCACTGACTTCACAGTCTGCTCATGCAACTGAGAACTTCACTTTATCTGATCATCACTTGGGAGCTTGTTAGAAATGTGGAATCTCATAACCCACCCAAATGCACTTATTACTTGCATTCTGAAAGGATCCTTAGACAATTTATACAGATGCTACATTCTAAGAAACACTGACACATCTTCCTGCCTCTAGCTTTATTCACCTTTATTTTATTCTGAACACAGAAGCCAGAGTGATCATTATGGAATTTAAATCTGCTCATGTCACTGTCTTGTTTAAAACCTTTCAACTTCTCCTTGTCTTTTGGCTCAAGTAAATTTAGAAAAAACCCATAAAATCAAATTACAAAGCCTTCCAAGACCTACTTCCTGATTATCTCTCTAACTCCTTCTCCCAACACTTTTGTTTCCCTTGCTATTTTTTAATCATTTTGGCTTCATAGGTGACATTCCATTTTTCTAGTGGAATCTCTGCCTTTGCCATTCCTGGGCTGATATATCTTTCCCCCATCTTGTTTAACTTTAGATCTTTAGTTTTTAAATTAAAAATTAGTTTGTTCAGGACTCTACTGTGTGACAGTCTAGATCACATGGCATCATTTTTTGTCTTGTCATAATTCTCAGTGTGTTCAATGTTCAGAACTTCTCCATCAGCTTTAACTTTATTGGGCAGAATAATATCCACAGCTTTGGGCAGTAACTGACACAACCAGTTATGACAGAGTGACCAAGTGAAACAATTCCTTGTAAAGATGAAAGAGCAGTTTTCTGCATTTTTAGGAAGAACTGTCTTCTAAAACTTTGAAGCACTGTCATAGAGAAGATGAATCAGACTTATTCTGATGGATTCTGGAGGACAGGGTGACTTAAGCAGGGTCAGTGGAAGATTGTATTGTTATATCCCAGCATGTTGTTAGCAAAAAAGATATCTGTTGAATAAATGAACCAGAGCCAGTAAATAAAAGTTTCAGGAAGTGAGAAATCATTAAGGAAACAACTTAGTGTTATTCACCAGATGCAAACAATGAAATAGATTGTTTTGTGAGGAACTTCAGATTTCATGATCATTTAAAAGCAGGATATGAAATAGAAAATTCTTACCTTAGAAAAGTGGTTGAAATGGATAATAATTTAGATCTTTTGTAACTCTAAGAGTCTTTTAATTAGGTCCTCTCTAAAGGGAAATAATGTTCATCATAAATGGCAGCCTTTTTTATAAAAATAAGGGGGAGGGGTCATTCTTATTAATGACTCTGTCATTAGTTTTCTGCAGTGACTGTTAATAAATTGTTTTTATTATTTGATGTGATCAAAAGATACAGGCACCAAATATGTCTGTATTTAATTTTCATTAGTTGTATTGACCACTTTTCCTGTTTCTGGGACAAAATAGTTGAGAGGTTTATTTTGGTTCATGGTTTCAGTGGTTTCAGTCCATAGTCAGCTGGATCCTAGGCAGAAAAATTATCGTGGAAGGGTGTTATGGGAAAAAGTTGCTCAATTCATGGCATCTGGAATTCAGAGAGTGTAAAGATGACAGAGAGGAAGGAGCCAACGACCAGATATAGTCCCCACATTCATGTCCCGTGATGAATTCCCTTCTGTTAGTCCCCACCTCTTAATAGGCCATTCTGCTTTGAGTCCACCAATAGGCCAACCCATTGATGAGTTTAATACACTCACAATCCACTCACCTCTCCAGGAAACTCTTAATCTAGTCAAGTTGACAATAAAGATTAAGTAGCACAGTAGTCTTTAAATTGTACAATTAGAAAGTCAATATTTTGAAAATGTTCCTTTTCCAGGAATCAGCTTAGAAACACAAATATTGTGGGGAAGACAACCTATCAGACTATTCATAATCTCCATCTTTGAAGTCTTTCCTTTAGAGAAAGACTAAAGACTGTTAGACCTTTCTTATAGCTGAGAGTAAATTGCAAAGGGTAGAGGTATCAAGAGGTAGCTCTCAGAAAGTAATAGGCCTCTGGCTTAAGACCCATTTAAACAATTTTTCCATCACAAATTCTCTTTGGATACTTCAATGATATGCCTCCAATGTGACTTTTTCCCCGGTGTCCATTTCTGTTCATTAAAAATATATTTATTGGGTGACTATTATGTGATAATTGAGATGTGTCAGTGAACCAGAGACAAAAATACCTGCTACTTCAAACCTTGCATTTTAGTGGATTGGGGTCCAGGGAACAAGAGTATCAGCCTCACTTAGAATCTTAAGAGAAATATAGAATGTAGGATGAAAACACCAGACCTATTAAATCACGTTCTTCCCTTTAATAATTCCATGGAGGTATTCATGCATATGTGTAAGTTTGAGGAACAGTCTTCTAGTGTGTCCATTCTTTTTTAAATGAGATTTTCAATTTTTAAATGGTATATCTGTTCATTTGCTTAAAATCTGTTTGCTACACTAGACTCTAAGCTTCATGAAGTCAGGGACTAATAGCAAAAATGCAAGGATGGGTGGATGTCAATAACAAACTTCGTCGGTTACTCAGCTCTGCCAAGACATCGCCTTCAGCTGCCTTCTCTTTTCAGTTCCACCAGCTGTTTTACCTCCTGCTCAAAAAGAGGGTGACTGAAACCTAGGCAGGAGAATTAACTAACAGCTGTGAAGTCTTTTCCACCTTCTGCCTCAGCTTCATTACCTATTTTATTTTTTAAACTTTCACAAAATTGATAACATAAACATATTTGGAATAAAATTTGGTGGTATACATTCCAAAGGATAAAATTAAAAAAAAAATCTTTGTGGTTTGTGTCACGTGAAAAATCAATACTGTATCCCTCCTTCTACTTTATTCCTACCACCCTGATTTGAAGTTTCCTTTTCTGTTCCAATATTCTAACATCCTTTGCATGGTTAATAGAATTTGACAGGTGGTAGGATCACCCCCACGTTGCATTCTAAGCTCTATAGCAGAGGTCAGCATGGTCCAAACCTAACTGATCATCCCCAATTCATGTTTTTTTAATCTATTATCCAAGTCCATTTTCTGATGCTATAACTGAATATGGTAGATTGGATAATAGTGTATAAATGTATTTATCTTGAGGATGGTGCCAGCATCTGATTGGCTTCTGGTGAGGGTCGTGACACAGAGGAGGGCATTACCTGGCAAAATAGCACATTCAAGAGAAGGAGCCAGTCTGGCTTTTATAATAGATACACTTTCTGCATAACCCATTAGCCCATTAATCTAGGTATAGATTAATTGATTCGCAAGGGCAGATCACTTACCACTTAATTATCTGTTAAACGTCCTACCCCTTAATACCTCAAAATGTGATTAAATCTTAATGTGAGTTTTGGTGGACCATGCAGACCTTAGAACCTATGAAGGGACAATCTTTTTATATTTTGAAATGCTTGAAAAAAATTTTAAAAATAAAATTTTATAAAAAGTTATATGATATCCAAATTTAAGTGTCCATAGATAAAAATTTTATGAGAATATTGCCATCTTTGGGCCGGAGATTTAGCTCAGTGGTTCAGCCGCCTGTCTGGTAAGCACAAGGTCCCGAGTTCAATCCCTGGTACCAAAAAAAAAACACCCAAAGAATATTGCCATCCTAATTTATTATATATTGGCTCTGCCTGTTTTCACTCTCTAATGACAGAGTAGAGTAATTTAAATGCAGATTATACGCCCACAAAATCTAAAATATTACTGTCTAGGGCTTCACAAGAAAAGTTTGCCAACTCTTGCTCTATAGAAATACTGTTCTACAGATACATGTGTAGTTTTATATTTTCTAATAACCATATTAAAAAAAGTGAAAAGTTAAAACAAAAAAGGGTAAAGTTAATTTTAAGAAAATATTGAATATATTTTATTGAGTTAATATATTCCAATTAGTACATTTCAATGCGTATTCAGTGTTAAAAATCATTAATGATATATTTTACATTTAGTCACATATTTCACATATATTTTTGTACCTAGCCCTTGAAAGCAAATGCACATTTTACACTTCAGCAAAATTCAATTGAAATTACCTGTAGTTTGTTTGCTAATATTTATATATGACTAGTGGCAACCACATTTATTAGTGGAATTTTAATAAATATGTAAAAGTTGAATAATTTATCTTGTTTTTAAAAATTAAAATATTATAATACTAAAATTAAATAATATCAATGGTAGAAACATGGCAGAAGCAAATTATATATCATAGCTCATTTCTGGTGCAGGAGATAAAATATTGTATGTATGTGGACAATAATATCATAAAAGCAAAGTAACTAGTCTTCTTAATCCTTAAGTTTGAATTACAGAAAAAAAATCATTCCTAAGATTTCTGGAGAGAGAAGCAAAATGTTGAAGAGTTAGAATTTACTTAGCAGGGAAATGGGATAGACTATTTGTGACTTAGATTTTTCTGAATTTGCTATAGAACTCAATGAAAAAAAAATCTAGAGAAATTTGATGTAAAGCATGGAATTGTAGCTTATTAGGGTAACCCATTTAAAGTATATCACTAAGACAACCACTCTCCATTAAAGAATTATTTGAATTGGACCCCCTAAAATAGGACAGTGAGAGATATTTTAAATATAGGCAGCTCTTTCCAAAGAGAACTATTTTTTTTAGAACCTCATATAAGGCAGTATGGCTTGCTTTTAATGTTTGGAATTTCTATCCTGTTTAAGATGCAGAATAGCACTCCATAGCTTTCAGAGTTACTAAAGGAAGACCTCTGTCTTCAGTCCTTGCTTTCACTTACCATCTGTTCTTTCTCAAACTCACAGTGTCTCAACTGCACTCTGGAAACTGACAAAGTTAATGACTTCTAGCTCTGTCTTCTCTTCTGTGGCATTAGGTAGCTCCAATTATCTTTCACAATCTCTATTTCCCCACCTATTAAATGGGGATAATCATGATCAAATAATGAGCACAATGTAGGCAGGGGTTGGAAGTATTCTCTTTTGTCTGTTTACTCAGATGAAAAAAACATGATGTTGTTCTAGTGCCATAGAAAAACACAGACAATGTTCTTTGCTGTTTAGCAACTCATGCTTTTCTGCTCTAAAAGATCCAACTTTCCTTAATTAGATTTGGCAACAAATGGGCATCTTCTTTAGGTAAAACCTGCTTCATAACAAAAATAAAAAGAGTTGACAAGGTGCTGGGACAGTTTCCATTTCGGTCCAGGGCATTAGAGGATAATTCAATGAAAGAGATACAAGGTCTGAGAACCCAAAGGAGGGCTCTCAATTATGTGCAGCACCATAGCATCTTTGCAGCAGACAAAAGTGGGCATTGAATGGAGGATTTTTATAAGGAAATTCTACTCACTCCTGAAGGAAGTTGAAAATTTTTGTTTGCTTATTTGATGTAGCCCTATCTTAGGGCTGACAAAAAACATTCTTTTGTTTATTATTCTTTATGATTCTTTTCTCTTATGGCCCTAAGCCTGGTAATCATGTATTATTTCTACAGAGAGCAGGGTGTGCTTTATGATGGATGACGGGTCCCACAGTGAAGGAGATTCATCATTTCCTACAGCTGAGTTAACTGAAGTGACTCTGCCTACGGTCAGTTGTCTGGAAGGAAACTTTAAAAAAGGATCTGGATAAGGCATGACATGCACTTTATTTCTGGAATTTGGCTAATAATGCCTCAAGAACCTTAGTACAATCTCTGATCAATTAAAATGATCACTAAAGATATGAACAGAAGGCCTGTGACAATTTGGACATGAGGCTGATTTCAGAATAAAAAAATAAAAGAATAAAATATGAATCAAAAAGAATAGACCCTTCTCCCATGGAGGCTGTAGTTTCATGAAGAGTTCCAGTTGGAAACTTTTGAGTTTTACAGTACAATTGATGAATTAGCCCACATAGATTTACATTATTAATATGATCTACAGTTTTCTATTTTGTGTAAAACTTGAACTTTGACCAATTGAATCCAACAGAATTTACTTAGAAGAAACATAAGCTTGAGGAAGTTCATTTATCATGTCTGAGCTTTCCAGTGCTCAACTTTTTTTTTTTCTGGTACCGGGGATTGAACTCGGGTCCTTGAGCTTTAGAGGCAGGCAGTGGAACCGCTGAGCTAAATCCTCCGTCCTCTGTGCTCGACTTTTATGGGAGGTCTTTGACCTTGAAGTGTTCCAAATTACACTGTTCAACATGTGAGCCATTAGGCAGATTTGAATGCTGTGTTCTTGAAATGCAGCTATTGTAACCAAAGGACTATCCTTTTGTTTTTATTTAATTTTAGTTCATTTAAAGGTAAACTTTAAAACCAAGGTGTTATGATTTGGATCTAGATGTCCTTCATGAGATCATAGGTGGCTTTTTCAGGAGTGGCTGAATCTACAGTGTGTGATGCTGGGATTAAGTGTGTGTGATTACTAAACTAGTACACTGATTGGTTTGGTACCACCCTAATCCCAGTAGTCTGGATAAAATAAAAGGGGCAGAAAGATGCTATTCAGTCTCCCTTGTTGCTTTTCCTATCTTCTGAGTGCAAAGAACTATTTCTCTTCTCCGATGCCCCTCTGCCATGTGCCATTTTGCCTTGGAGCCAGCCAAATATGGACTGAAACCTCTGTGAACTGAGCTAAACAAACCTTTAACTTTGGGTGTTGGGTATTTTGTCTCAGCAACCTGAGAAAAGTGACTAACACCCAGGTAATGTCTATTTGCTTTATTGAAATGAAATTATTAAAACTTGTTTATCTTGTTTTTTTTTACTTTTCTCTCAACTTGGCTACTAGAAAATTTTAAATTGCATTTATGAATCTCTATCTCTCATATATATGCATATATGTAGATATGTATGTATATGTGTATATATACATGTATATGTGAATATATGAAGTGCTAGTCCAGATAAATAAATTACAATACTTCTTTCATAGATATTTCTTTAAAAAATAGCTATATACATTCAACAGAATTGGAATTACTTCTACTTGTCATCCTTTCTATAATTACTCTTTATCTTTCTTCATTTCAAAGAATCAAAGAAGTCACCATAAGTGAACCCATGTTCTAGATAAACTCGGGGAAAAATCCTATTTTCCTTAGGAAAGTAAGCCCTTCACATTTACTGTTAATCGGGGTCTTCCCTGCAGCTCCAGAGAAGGTTTCTTATATGAGATTTCACTTTTTACCTTTCAACAATGGGCTTCAGACACCTATTGGAGATTAAAGGCTACTTTTAAGAAAGTTGCTTAGTCTAATAGCTCTCTCTTAGTTAAAGGACAAAAGAGAGATATATTTGCCCAGGTTGTTTAATTTGAGGAGGGTAAATTTTCTAGATTAAAAAATGAAATATTTGCTTTTTCTTTATTGGCAGGGAGGCTCTGGTGCTGCCAGTTCGTTCAGAGCAGTGCCTCACCCTTTCCCACACAGACCCTGACATTTAAAGGCCAGGACAAACAAGCCCATCTTAGAGGTGACTGCTGCCACTTCAGCTTTGCATGGGCCACATTCATGGCTGGGGACTGAGAATAGCATACCTTAAAGACAGCACAGAAAAAGATGTATGTATGTACACACAATTTTACATTCCCCAAATAATTTATGATTGACACTTAGATTGGCATGTTCATCAAATGGCTATGCTTATCAATTCACATACTGTTGTAAATAATGATGCCACATTAAAATATTTTCTTGCCTACATACTAGATTCATTTGCTTAGGAAAACATCTTACAATTGATCTTCCAAACAGAAAGCTTTGTCTTCTTTAATGTGGAACAGTATACTATATTTTTGAAGCTGAATCAATCTATTTTGGTTTTTTTTAGTATCTTCTCAATGTTTAAAAATACTAGGACTTTTAGGTTTTGATGGCTGCTCTAATCAGCATGTTTTGAGCCAGTGTTTTGTCTTTTATCTGGGTTTTCAATGAGAGCAACTTAGCTTTTTTCCCACATACATTTCTTATCATTGTAATTCCAACTAATTTCCTCAAGGACTAAGAAATTTTCTTTCACCCTAGCTGCCTTTGAAAAACTTTGGAAGGCTAATCATTCAAGAGTGAAACAGCATTGATGTACCTGGCTGTTTTTGTATTTTTTATTCATGTATATTTTATTTTCCTCTGGAAAGAGAAAAAGTAGAAAATGGTTCATTGAACTGAGTGTTTTCTAACATCTCTTTTTTCATCTTGTATGATGATAATTACTAAAAATATTTTTTCTACAATAAGATGTTTCTATATTCTTGGCATTAGTTTCTCCTTCATTTGCCGCTCCTGCTGATGACTCTGTTTGGCAGAGATGAGCACTGGTGAGCAGAAACAATCATTTCTCAACAAGCAAGTGAAAATGACAGACTTTACAAACAAAAACACAGTTTGGGGATAGATACTTTAAAAAGGCATCTCCTCAGGTAAACATTAGGTGCCCGAGGTCACAGGGCATCTACTGGTGTTCCTGGAGTCCAATCATCTGCTACTTCAAGAGAAAACATGAATATTGTGAGTGGTACACACCATCTTTTCAAACATGGCACACAGTTAAAGCCTCTGTAGTATCATGGGGTTAGAGAAAACATCTTGACTTTTTATGTTCTTAAACGGGTCCAATTTAACAATTATTTGGTGATATTTTACACAGCCTATTAAGCTGGAAAATATATCAGCATGTTATTATAATGGATGACTTCTCTAATTCCAAATCATCTCTAGAAGGTGTATGCTGGAGTTCTCGGTGGCATTCTTTACAGGAAAAATGGTAAAATAAAACATTATCAGTCCCCTTCTGAGGCTTCTAGGATACTTATTGCTTTAGCTGTGATCTCTTTCTTTCTTTCTCTCTCTCTCTGCCCTCTTTCCCTTCTTCTCTCTTTTTCTATCTTTTCTCTCTTTTTCAAGATTGTTAATACTACATGTTTGTGCTTATATAATAAGCATAAAAATGTAATACTATTGATACCATGATATCTAGTAATCCCCTTTTAATTTAAACACAATCTATCAAATATGTTATGTGTGTAGCAGCAGTAAGTGAAACAAATAATTCTCATAAGTCACCACAAAAAGCCATTAACAGCTACTAGAAATGACTGGGAATACTGAGCTATTTACACTGTAAAATCACTTCTAATACTGGCACTTCAAGAGCAAAATGAGAAGTGAAGTGGGAACATTTGGGCTTTGAACCAAAGAACATTTTCTCTGAATTTTATTTCTCTCATTGGGGTAGGGAACAGTGCTTTTTGTTGTTGTTAGGAAAAAAATAATGTGCATTTTTATAGAAAAAGGAATAATTATGTGTGGCTTTACCACTTTCTTTTAGTTCTGTATTATGAAAAATTCTGAAAAGAGAAATCTCACATGATTACAAAGTCAAGGATTACAATTGGGTATGATCATTTTATTTTTAAAAAGTTAAAATTTGGTCAACAAAGAGAATTTTTAAAGCAAAACTATCTTTGTCCCTGTTATATGCCCATAGTAAGAATTATTTGTTCATCTATTTGCACTTAATTCTGTATGGTAAATAGTCCTATTATACAATTCTTTTATAGTTTTTGATATATAAATAATGGCCTGTCATTCTAAATGAAACCTCAGACATTTTCAAGGGCTATCAAACAAACTACCAGATAGGATATGCTAGATAATTCAGTAGTAACAACTCCAAAATTTTAGTAGCTTACCAAAAGGCAAAACAAAAAACAAATCAGATTTCTTTGTTTTCCTTGCAAATATCTCTTTGTGGGGGAGGTTCTCCACATTGTCTTGATTCTAGGACCCATGACCAAGTAGCCATTACGTGGAACACTGCCCAATGTGTGAGTCCCTAAGGCAAGACAGCACATGAAATCATTCATTTATTTTTAAAACTTTGGCTCACAGAGGAGACACACATGCACGACACACACACCTGCAAATCTGAGCAAATCATGTGGCCAGATTCATTAAAAAAGATGAAGTTGAACTCCTTCCACATGGAGTTCTGAGGGGAAAGCACTAAATATGTGTGACCAGTAATATAATTTACCTCAGAAGTAATATATCTCCCTCGGTAGAGAAGGTAAGAACTAAAACACAGTATTGCCTTTATAGTTTTGCAAGATTATTCCTTTTGATTTTGACCTTAAATGCCTAATTGCCTCAGCTGCACATACCAAAAGGAAACCACCACATTTATGTACCTAAAGCCTAAATCAGAACAAAATAATATAATAATATCTGCATGTGTGAAGTAGGATAAAAGCAAGTGAGGTATGAAGGGAGGGGCAGAATTTGACCATCTAACCAATAGTATTAAAATTAGAGACTAATGTTATTTTCCAATTTACCAAATGAAATACAGACCTATCTCCGTGGCTGAACAACTAAAAACTAGCCATAATTTTTATTATAAGTTTTATATTTTTGGATTTTAAAATGGATTTTTGATAACACTTATTTCAACAAAAAATAAATAGGGGTTCAATTCTACAGGAGTTTCTGATCCTTTGCCCACAAATATTTGGTTCAATAATTTTGGAAGCCACAGTGAATAATGTGTACACTTTATGAGTGCTTCTTAATAATTTTTTTTACACAACTATGGGTAATCTTGAAGGGACATTCATACTTGGAGGAACATATTCACATTAATTTGTTTCTTCACATGAAAGTCACTTTATGTACTTTGACCTTAATCATTTTAGTCCAAGGAATCTGTGTGACCACTCTCCTGAAAAACTCTCTCACCAGTTTTGGATTCAAAAACTTACTCATTTCCTTGTCTTCATGGAATTGGGACAGTTGCTCAAGTTATTGATCAACTTTGTTCTAATAATAATTTTTACCATTTAACAGAGTGGGAATCTTTGTTGAACTTTAGAAATTCAGCACTGACAATAGTTGCTACTTCATAACTGGTAAGAATTAGCTACTGTCTGCAAGCACTAGTTTTGAAGGGGAGGTCAGAGCTGAGGTACAGGGAAGGAACTATTGACTAGGAAGAAGAACAGTAGTGCTAAGGGTTTGAATCAGAGGCAGAGAAAATTAAAGAGCAAAATTCAGAAGTAGACTTAGGATAAACTTCATTTTCTTCTTGTAATGTTTGCATTCCTGTTCATCTTATTTTGTATTTATAGAGCATGGCTTGTGTACTTGGTGACTTATAACAATGTATAAGAAACATGAATCACTATGCTCAGAAGTTCACAAACCAAAAAAGAAAATAATGACAGAACTGTAAATATACAATGTAAGATGATCAAGAAGGTGCCCTTTTTTATTTACTTTTAATTTTTCAAATCTCTATTACATAATCTCTGAAAAATATACAATGTCATGCTCTCTTTCTGGCTTCTTTTTACCACAGAGTTATGGAAAGGCCTGATAAATATTTCCATTCTCTAAAATGTTCAAGGTTACCAAAACAGGGTCTTGTCTCTGTTTATTCTCAATTTTAAATTTAGAAGTTGACACTCATTAGCTATTGCTTATCTTCCTATACATTAAATTAAACTGATTTTTAAACCATCAAATCAATTCACACACATCTAATCCTTTTAGGTAAATTAGCCTTGAATATAATGTCAAATTACCTTGCTATCTTGAATGTTTTGGTTTGAATTATGTTATTTATAAACAGAGTCAAATGAAATGTTATCGCAGTTTAGGTTTAACACTCAAAACAGGCTAAGAAAGAAAGCTCATAGATGAGGATTGTGTGTATTTCAGATTATAAATTCCAGTAAATTTGTGCATACTTCTGTTTGTCTTTTTATGAAAAGAATTGGGAATTTCTGTCTTGTGGATATTCCTCTTTGATTTATCTGTTTGAATCTAAATATTTAATATTAAATTAAGGAAATTCAGTAAGTCTCACCAAACCAATATATGAAAAATAGTGTAGTATGGACACTGGAGTCTGACATTTGAGGTTCAAATCCTTGCTTAGTTCATAAGAGACTAAATCACATAAAGTGCTTAACACATTGTAAGTACCTATATTCTAGTTGTGTCATCTTGGCTACATTTGTCCATATTTGTGAGCTTTATGTATCTGTTAAGTTGTAATTATAATACCCACGTTTTGGAAACGGAAGAAGATTGCTGCTAAGATCCTCAAGTGATTGTGTCCCCACAAACACACCAATTTAAACAGCCATTCATGTATGCAACTACCTTCACAAGAGCTAAAGAAAATCAAGTGAAACACCTTTACCTTAACAAATAATAAAGGCTTATTTAAGAAGTGAGAAGATAGAGTTGCCCATGCATGTCATCCCTCCCCCAATCTAGGCAGCCCAGCATGGAGACAGGTGCTACCTGCTTCTGGGAGGGAGAGAGAATTATTTTAATTTTATTTTTTATTAGTACATACTTGCAATCCCAGGCTTAATGTAAATATATACACATTGTATTATATTATATATATCTTATATTAGATATATTAGATATATATATCTCTTGATTATTTTTACTTCCTCATCCCCTGCACTCCCTTCTCCCTCCTTCCCCAGATCCACTTCCCATCTCTACAGAGTCTATCTCCATTTCTTAACATGGCTCTTTATTTTGCTCTTTAAATTGGTTTTACTTGAGTTTCTCATATTAGAGATACCACACAATATTTAACCTTTTGTGGCTGATTTATTTCACTTAACATTATGGTTTCAAAATCCATCCATTTTTCTACAAATGACTCATAATTATCCTCACTGAGGGCTAAATAGTACTCTAGTACGTATATATATATATATATATATATCACATTTTCTAATATATATATGTATATCACATTTTATTTATCAGTTCATCTGATGATAGGCATATAGGCAACTTCCATGATTTAGCTATTGTGCATTGTGTTGGAATAAATAGGTATACATGCACCACTGCAGTAGGATGACTTTAGGGTTTCTGGAAAGATAGCTAGGAGAGGTATTACTGGGTCAACTGGAATTTCTATTTTTAATTTTTTGAGTAATCTCTACACTTACTTCCAAACTGGTTATACTAGTTTACATTCCATCCAACAATGTATAAAGATTCATTTTCCCCCAACATTTGTTGTTTTTTCGTCCTTGATAATGACCATTCTCAATATAGGCCATAGGATTAAAACCTAGTACCAGGTACACCATGGTGAAATTCAGTGCTGGGCAAAGTGCAGCAGCTCTTAGCTCCAGGCCAATATTTTCAGACTGAACTTCTAGAAATACAGAAGGCCAGTAATTGACTTCCCTACCACTTGTCCTACAATCTCTGATGGTAGACCAGGGAGGAACACTGCAAAACTTTGGGAAGCAGGGCAATAAAGCTAGCACAGAGCACATTCTTGGAGTCCATTGTCAAGCCTACCACAGTGAGACTTACACTTAGAAAATGAAGTCTTTATATTCAGGCAAGAGTTTGCAGACTGAGCCTCTAACCTTATCTTAGCAGCAATCAGATCTGTGTGCCAGTGGGAAAGTCTCCAATTTTGGCTTTCATAATTTCCAGCTTTGGAGTAGACCTGTGCCCATCTACCAAGACTATACAGACCTCTACAATTGTGAGACATCAAGTGTGACACAGTTTAGCATCAGCCCAGGTAGCCAAGGGACCGTCCCCAATATTCATTGCCCAGCCTTGGGCTACAAAACTGTATCAGGCTAGTAAGAGGAAATAGGGCTCTAGCACTTCCCAGGTAGCTAGTAGAGACTTAAGCCCCAGGGGACAGAGTCCTGAATTATCTTTCATTCCTGCCAGCTGCAACATGGATCTTAGTGCACCCTGATATTGTGCAAGACCTTGCAGCTCTGAGACTCACTCAGCTTAACATATGCTTAGGTGTCCAAGAGACTGCCTTCTCCAACATGAACCTAAATTTGGGCAACATAACATGGTGCAAGACCCCATTTTCTGGGTGTTGCACAGGGTAGTAAGCAAACACTTTTTCTTGACACTTAGCACTGAGCTGTTGGAAATTAATGCTGTGCATGCCCTGATAGTTTCTTCTTCAAGCTTGCCCGTGGATGGAGAATCTAGAACCCCTTCAGTGGCAGGAGAAGGTAGGTAGTCCTAGTTATCAAAATGTCAAGGTATTAGTATTAAAAACAGACACAGAGAATACAGAATGGAATAGAGAACCTAGAAGTAAACACACACATCTGTAACTAACTCAGTTTTGACAAATGTGCTAAGAACACACGCCACAAAATCAGAAGTTTCTAAATGTAAATTATGCCTCTACATCCAGAAAAATAAATCTAGATGTCTATTTCTCACATTACAAAAAACTCAAAATGGATTGTTATTTAAGTGTCAGACTTGAAGTAATGAAACTACTAGAAGAAAATATAGGGAAAACACTTCAAACATTGTAATGAGTAAGAAATTTTTGGACAAAATGCCCAAAGTACAAGAAAGAAAATCTAAAATAAGCAAATGAAAACACATCAAACTAAAAAGCTTCTGTTTTTTGTTTCAGCAAACTACCAGACTACAAGGGCAATGTATAAAATAGGGGAAAATATTTGTGAGCTCTATCTCTGACAAGAGGTTAATATCCAGAAATATAAAGAACTTCAAAATTTCTACATCAAAAAACCACCCAATCAAAAAAATGAGCAACAAACCTAGGTAAATATTTCTCAAAGGAAGAAATTCAAATGGACAACAGGTACATGGAAAAATACCCAACATCATGAATCATCAGGGAAACATACATTTAAAGCCACAATGAAATATCCTTGTTCCAGTAAGAATTACTGTGATTTTAGACAAAAGATAACAAGTGATAACAAGGATGTAAAGAAAAGGGAATCCTTGCATATTGGTAGTAATGTAAATTAGTACAATCATTGTGAAAAACAGTATGGAGATACCTAAACAAATTAGAAATAGACCTACTTTATGAGAAGGCAATCCTAGTACAAGGTACACATTCAGAGGATATAATATCAGTGTGTTGAAGAGATCTGCACTTCCATATTTATTGGATCCCTATTCACAATAACCAAGAAATTGAAACAACCAAAGTATCCATCAGCTGATGAATGGATAAAGTGGTATATATACACAGCACAGTACTATTCAGCTATTAATAAAAATAATTGTCATTTGCGGCAACATTGATAGGACATGAAGGGTGTTGTGCTAAGTGACATAAACCAAGTGCAGGAATATAAGTACTGCACAATGATATTCATATTGAAATTGAAGAAAATTGATGTCATAGAAGTTAAGAGTAGAATAATGGTTTTCAGAGGCTGGTAAGAGTGAGGTAAAAAGCTAGGGTAGGAAGAACCAATATAGTGAAAATGGCCATACTTCCAAAACTGCTATACAGATTCAATGCAATCTTGATTGAAATTGCAACAGTATATAGTTCACAGAAAAAGAGAAAACAATCCAAAAATTCATTTGTAACTAGAAAAGACCTAGAATACCAAAAGCAATTCTAAGCAACAGAGACATGGCAGGGGATATTACAATCCCCAACCCAAAACTATACTACAAAGCTACTGTGATAAAAACAGCATGGTGCTGGCAAAGAAACAGACTAAAGGATGAGTAGAATAGATTAGAAGATGCAGAAACAACTCCAGACATACTCAGCCACCTCTTTGACAAAGGAGCCAACCAGCCTCATTGGAGGAAAGATAGCCTCTTTAATAAATGGTGTTGGAAAAACTGGATTTCAACTTGCCATAGATTAAAATTAGACTCCTATCTTTCACCATGCACTAAACTAAAATCCAAATGGTTTAAAGATCTAAATATTAAAACAGAAACACTAAACTTGCTGTAAGATAAGTTAGGCAGAACTCTCGAAGACATTGACATAGGAAAAGACTTTATGAACAAATCCTCAGTAGCACGGGAACTAGCACAAAGAATCAACAACTGGGATCTCATCTTAGTAAAAGCTTCTGAACAGCAAGAGAAACCACCAACAGAGCTAAGAGACAACCTACAATGTGGGAAAAAATTTTTAGCAGCTGTACTTCAGACAGTGGTCTATTATCCAGAATATATAAAGAACTCAAAAAAATCAGACCCCCCCCCCAAATTCAAAGACCCAATTCAAAAATGGGCATATGAAATGAACAGACTTCTCAGATAAAGAAGTAAAAGCAGCAAATAAACATATGAAACAATATTCAACATCACTGGTCATTTGAGAGATGGAGATGAAAACAACACTGAGATTCCACCTCACCCCAGAAAGAATGGCTGCTACCAAGAAATCAACCAATAACAAATGCTGGTGGGGTTATGGGGAGAAAGGAACCCTTCTTCATCATTGGTAGAAGTGCAGACTGGTGCAACCACTGTGGAAATCAATATGGAGGTACCTCATACAACTAGGATTAGAAGTCCCATTTGACCTAGCTATTCCCCTGCTAGGTATCTTCCCCCAAGAATTAAAAGAATCATACCACAGTGATATATGTGCACCCATGTTTATTGAGGCCCAGTTTGTAATAGCTAAAACTTGGAAACAGCCCATTTGCCTATCAATGGGAAACTGTATAAAGAAGATGTGGTTTCTTTTATAAAATGGAGGTAATAACCATAAAGAATGAGAAACTCGAGACATTTATAGCTAAGTGGATGCACATTGAGGCCATACTCTTAAGTGAAATTAATAGGACACACATGTAAATATCAAATAGTTTCTCTGGTGTGAAAAACTAAAAGTGTAAATAAGGATCAAAATGTATAATTGATATTGAGTAATAGGAAGAAAAGGTCTAAAGGAGTAAGGGAAGTGGGAGGGGTATGGAAAAGGAAAGAAGGGAAAAGAAAAACTA
Source organism: Heterocephalus glaber (assembly GCF_000247695.1). Next base: position 19,762,072 of record NW_004624750.1, on the reverse strand, counting down.
TGAGAAAAGAAAAAAATGGAAACAAAATCTCCGTAAATAGGGAAGGGTGGAGGAGGTGAAGGGAGGGCAGGGGAATGGGGAAAAAATAAGAACCAAGATACATCATGTAAAGGTACAAGATCCCAATGATAGATGTAACTGTATTGTGTACCTAAAATGTACCAATAAACTTAATGGAAAAAAAAAAGAACTAGAAGAAAGGATTTTGTGTGTTTGTCATAAAGAAATGGTAAACGGCCAGGGATTTATCTCAGTAGCCCCACACCAGCCTCGAAAGCACAAGGTCCTGAATTTGATCCCAGGTACCAAAAAAGAAAAGAAATAATAAATATTTGAGGAAATAAATATGTTTAACTTGTCTTAAATCTTATCCCATATATTCATGTATCAAATTTTACTTGGTAATTCATTATTATGTACAATATTTATGTTTTTATGAGTCAAAGATAAATTTAAAAACATTATTAAAAACTAATACCCACCTCTCAAGGTTGTTGTAAGGACTAAATGAGTGTTATCAATACCCAGTGATGTTTCTCACAATCTGTAGGTGTTACAAACATATTAAGTACTTTTTACTTAGTTTTGAGTTGTTGAATCATTGAATTCACTGGTGTGGCCAACTAGACTTTTATCAAAAGCTCTAGTTTTGATTTCCAACTGATGCACTTACTGACATATCTTGTTTGGAAAAAATGTAACTTCATTTAAAATATAGGGATAATGATAACATATCTGAAAGCTTCATTGTAAAGTGTTAGTAAGGTGGTGGTATATAAATAATAGCCCAATGGAATATTTTCACAAATAATTATTAAATATTCAGTATGCAATGTTACTTCTTTATGTTTTAAAAAGGCAAAAGGTTTATACAATCTGAAGAGAAACCAAAGTATACTTCTTTAGATTTTAAGAGAAAAAAAGGGGAAATAAGACATGCTGTAGAAGTGATTATCAATTTACACTGTATTTGATCTCATTAATTCTTCCTCTAATTAAATAATACTCTAGTTTTTCCAATGACTACCTCTAATCTTAAGTTCTAGATAGAACACAGTTGGCAGGTCATGCCTCATTCTGCCTAACAAAACACTAGGATAGAAAGCCTTCATGCCATGTGGAAAAATGATATTGTTTGAAAATTCTAGATTAGAAAACCCTACTTTCCTGGACAATGGCAGAAATTTCATCTTGAGCCATTCAGTAGTATTCAGGTAGATGGTGTTTAGAACATTAATAAATTGATGACCATAGTGATGATGTCACTTCTCAAGTGAGTAGAAAATAAAACTCTATGATAAAAGAGACTTGATAGTCCTCTGAACTTGGTGGACTCTCCACTGTATACTAACAGTTTAAGCTCACCAGCCCAGGGATGAGAACGCCACACTTTACCATCAGCTCCTTTGTTCTAATTAGTAGCTATGGATTAACTCTCTATGATAAATAAATAAAATCCATGTCAGCTTCATACAGGATTAAGAATCTCATTTCTATAATTTAATTGACCTTGAAGATCTTGGTCTCTCACAGTATCATGAAGAGTTTGGATTAGATCCATATGTTCCATTCTTCTATCTTTAGGCATCTCAGAATATATTTCCTCGAAATAAAATGAATATATTATATACCCTTAGTTCAAATTCTGATTGTGTACATTAGCTAGGTGAGACATTGCAAAAATATCTAATCTCTCTCAACCTTTGATTCTTCATCTGTAAAGTGGGAGAAATACAAGTGAAATGCTATGGAACACTTAGCATAGTGACTGGTGAAGATGAAAGATTCAATAGATGTCTACTATGTTATTTGCATTTCTGAAAGAGTTGGAGGAGATATGGTAATTCCATGTGAGGAAAAGAGAGGAAATGAAGAGACTTACTCTTGGACAAGATACGTATTTAGGAACAATGGGGTATATATGATTATTATAGGTCTTAAGAAATTAAACAAATTGATTTTTGGCCCTTTATATTATATCTTTCCTAAGGATTAGCTCTGTGTAATTCCAGTACGCATCATGTATGTATGCTCTTATTCTAGCCAGTGGTGCCCTCTTGCATTTGACAGTAATCATCCTGAGTGACTCTATACCTGTCCATGCAACATGTATCAGGGAAACAAATACAAAATTTTACACTTGTCAGCTCCACTCTGATCTTTGGAAACTGACAAAAACATGTTGATTGATTGAGGAAAATACTGCTAGCAAAAATACTATACAAACTCAAATGCTTACTGTATCATAGAAATGTCCAGAATACAGGTACTTACTTTTATATTTCTAATATAAAGTACATATGTATTCTTCATAAATTTATTTAAAATGTGATCTTCATAATTAATAAGAAAAATATTTTCTCAAGGCTAATAAAAATAAAATCTCTGAAAAAATATTTCTAATCAATAACAGAAAATTCATTAGTATGGGTTGATGAATTGCCAAGGACTATTGAATGTTCCTTTGATTATGAATAAAGGGATCCCATACTTCCTACAAAGTTAATTGTTTTATAAACATAATCTATATGATCTGACTTTTGTGATAACTTACTTTCAAGCAGTTTAATGTATTTTGTATAGAATTGAAAAGATTATACTTTTACAGCCATATAGATGCTCTAATAAGATTCAAAATACAACAATTAAAGTAAAGCATAACTTTTTTCTTTTGCTTACATAATTTTGTATTCTGAGCCATGAGCACCGATTCATGGTCTAACATGTTATACAAGAAGAGAAAGCTGCTGTTTTACATTGAAAATCACTTCAATGATGAACTAGGTCAACCTAGAAAATGCCTTCTGGATGTTTCCATTCAGTTGTTACCTCTTCAAAGCATCATTCCAGGAACTACTCTTTACAGATCTATCTGCATTTTTCTAACAGTTTATATATGCCTAGATTATATCACTTATACTAGTTTTTATTTGTGTATCTATCTTTACTATGATCTTGTTCTTGTTTTTAAATATTACCTTTTAAAATTATTAATTCTCCAAACTTAATGCTGTTATGCCAACTAGATTTTTAAGAATGACTAATGAATCGAATAGTGGATAATATACTATAACTTAGAAATTTCTTTACCTAAAATATCTTTTAAGGAAAGGTGTAATTATTATTATCTCCATTTTTGGAAGAAAAACCTGACAGTTTTTTGTTTTTTGTTTTCTGATTTGTTTTGTATGTTTGTTTGTCTTTTTTTTTTCTAGACAGGCTCTCACTATGTAATTCAGGCTGACCTTGCACTCATGACAACTCTCCCACAGCCTCTGGTGTGTGTGAATACAGGCATGTGCCACCCACTCAGATATCTGACAGATTTTTGTGGTTTTAAATAAAACATGATGTGTCAAGGCTAGTAAGTGGAAATTTAGAATTCAGATTTAGCCATTTTCCCCCATAGGGCTGTCTTTCTAAGTAACTGAAATATAAGAATTCTCAATTGTTTCTGCATCTTCTAATCTGTTCCACTGGTCCTCAGGTCTGTTTCTTTGCCAGTACCATGCTGTTTTATCACAGTAGCTTTGTAGTATAGTTGCAGGTTGGGGATTGTGATACTCCCTGCCATGTCTCTGTAACCTAGAATTG
>NW_004624750.1:19671287-19751229 GCF_000247695.1 Heterocephalus glaber | reverse complement strand
TCTTTGCAAATAGGGAAGAGTAGAGGGGGTGAAGGGAGGGCAGGGGAAGGGGAAAAATAATAAGATCCAAGATACTCATGTAATGGTACGAGATCCCAATGATGAATGTAAATGTATTTTATACCTAAAATGTACCAATAAACTTAATGGGGAAAAATTATAACCGTCTACACTGATTTTTTAAAATTCTGTAGATGCCATCATTTAAGTGTTGACATTTAATTTCATAAAAGGTTTTACCTTTTGTATAGCTGGAGACACAACTTGATTTACATCCCTGCTTTCTTCCAGAGACCAACATTTGGCAGAAATTACCTATCAAGGTTTTAAATTACCATTATTTTAGTTTCTTCCCTTCTTGCTAAAAGGTTTTTGCTAAAGAGGTTAGGGGAAGAGGAGAGAAAGATAACAAATACTGTGTTAGGGACTGTATTCAGTGAACTTAGAATAAATTTCTTGCCTGTGATGAAACCAATCAATCTCAGGAACATTGAGAAACTTTATTTATGGATTATAAAGAACACTGCAAGGGAAAAGATATTAGGAGAGATTAAAGTTTTCACACAATGGTTCTAGAAATTGGCTTCCCTCTCTCAGACAGTTGTTGTACATTGTCTTTATCTGCTTTTCATGAGGGAATGAGATAGGTGGAAACAGGAAAATAAAAAGCAACAAAACAAAAACCAAATCATATAATCAGAAAGAAAATATTTGTTACGAATTCCTAAAACTCTTTATATTAAAACAATAATTTTCTTCAAAGAAGATGAGATTTTGATAAACCTTGATTTCACCTGTGTTAATCAAGTAGTCTCTGCTTGAAAATGTGAGAGCTGCACTGGGATATTTTTAGAACCATTTTATCATACATTTCGTGCCTTTACAGCATGTAGTTGCTAATTTTCCTAATAAGGTCACCTTTCAGCAAGTGGCATGTGTTTTCAAATTCATTTGGGGTACTTGCCTAAAAATAAGGGCAATTTGTGTGAGCTAAGGATCCTTATTTTATCCCATATGTCTTTCTCATTACAGTATATCCAAAGTAGAAAAAAAAATTTTGGCAGAATTTATTCAGATTGATCTCTGTTTTTTTCAGTCCAATAAAAGAGTTTGTTGATGTTAAAATTAACATCTTTCCTGGGCTTCTCACACATGGAAGTCTTCCAGGTGAAGACAGTTTCTCCCTATCATTCTGTGCTGACACGTAGTATAGTAGCACAAGGCATCCTCAGAAGAGCTCAATAAACTGTGATGACTGGTGGCCTAGAGCCATGTAGTCAATTGAGAAAGGATGAAAGAACTGTTTTTACTCTCTGAAAGGAAGGTAGAGTGATAATGCAGATCTTATAACTGCAGCTGATGAGGTGGATGGTTTAGAAAACTAAGGCTTTCTCATTTGCAGAGCTGGCAAAGTGGGTTTCTGGCATTTTAACCTCACATATGCCCTAATACATGAAGATGGTTATTTTGCTAAGCAGCAGGGGGAAGTTGGTGATCACTTTCTCTAAGTGTGTTAGCTAAGATCTTACTGCACTTGCAATTTCCATCCCCATGTGGGTCCCTTAATAAAAGCCCTAAGCCTTTTACCTCTGAACAGTCAAAAAACATATTTCCAGCTGAAGGGTATTACGGTTTCAAAGATAGTTTCTTGGTGAAGGTAATGTGTTCTAGTATGTTAATTGAAACAACAGGATAGGATGGTTACTTTCCAAATACCCTTGGGGAGTCTAGTGTGTCACGGTGATGGCATAAATAAGCTACAGTAATGGACTTCAGTTTCTTAAGCTAGAGACAAAATACAGAAATTTTGAGGAAGAGAATATTTTTCATGCCATAGATATTTGACAAATGCCATTCATAAATTAATATAAAAATCTATTTAACACAAATAAAAAGGCTCCACCATCTGTTTTTAGTGCTTCATTTGCTTAAAATCTGACTGAAATATAAATACTCTTATTTTGATGCACAAGTTTTCTTTGATATGAAATACTTAGTGGGTTATTTTCATTTAATTTATTTCTTAATAATTGTGATAAATAGAAAACTTTTATTGTTAATTAATTCATTCATGAATTGAATATTTATTGAGCATCTATTACAAGCAAGATAGAGGTTACGAAGATGAAATGAAGACAAAACTTGCTAGCAAGAAATTAAGAAACCAGGCAAAGACAAAACATGTACAGAAATCTCCCTTATCTCTGGGGCATATGTTCCAAGACCCCACTGGATGCCTGTACTTGTGGCTAGCATGAACCCTATATGTGCTATTTTTCACATGTTCTCTAGCATTGCTACATAGTAGCAGAATTAATCTGGTCATGTTTTGTGTCATGCAGCCTTCTTTGCAACACTAATCCTAAACTTTGGGGCCAATGTAAATAAATAAGGGTTACATAATACAAGCACTGCAATACCAGGACAGTCTATCTGATGGCTGCTAAGTGACCAATGTGTTATGTGTATAATTTGGACCAACGGATGTTTTGTTGCTCATTTGAGATGGCCTGGAATAGTATAGTTTCATCACACTACTCAGAGTGGCACACAATTTAAAACTTATGAACACTTTATTTCTGGAATTTTTCATTTCATACTTTTCAAACTATAGTTGACTAAAGATAACTAAAACTGCAGAAAGTAAAACTGCAAATAAGTGGGGACTACTGTACATACAACATTCTAGTGAAAGTAGAAAGTGATAATTGAGATACATCAAAATAAAGTATAATTTATTCAAATGTTCTTGGATTAACATTTAATGAAAACATATATTTCCATTTTAAATTTATACACTGTACTAGATACAATTGACTATTTGATGTCAGAAAATTTACATTTCCCTTATCTTAAACATTGTCATTACACAACAACATAAGAAAATAAGAAAATTTAAAATGAATCAGTTGTGGCTCTATAATAATAAATGTTTAAACAGTAAGCTGAGAATGACTAAGTTCTGATGAAATAATTGAGGTGCTTCTGAATGGTAATCTTAGGCACACTAAAAAGCAGATAATATATTTGATCATTCAATTTTAAGACACATTACAAGTCCACAAGACTGAATGATTTTAGATTTTGAACAAGCTGAAATGTCATCATAATAATTAATAATTTCAAGTTATTGGTAATTTTTGAAAACCCTGTATCCCACCAATTGTCAATATTCCCATTACTTATAAGTAACATGGTCTTTAGGTAGGTTAAAAAAAGACAATACAATCTTTGTTTCACTAAAGAAAATTAGCATAAAAGAAATCCAACTCAAATGAAACCAGGAAGCAGAGTTGACATGGTGATAGGACTAGATTTAACTCAGAGATTCTAGTTTCAAATTCTAGTTAGGGAAATTGGACAACCCAACCTGGAGATTGAAATCTATAAACCCACTTCAAAAAAGTTTTAGTATTAAACATGGGCGGTGCCAAATTTACATTTTAAACATTAATTATTTTATAATTATTGCTATTATTTCTCTGAAATGCATTTATAATTGATATCATGGGGTTTCTTTATTCCATGTATGGAAGTGTTTTTTGCCCAGAAGGTAATGCTCTGTGTTGCATGGCCTTTTTACAGGGCAGCAATCACTTGCCCTCTATCAATTTACTAATCATCCTCATTAATTATTCCAGAAGAGAAAGCTTTTAGCTTTTCATATACTAAACTTGTTTTCTAGGGCTACGATAACAAGTTACCATAGACTGGATAAGATTAAATACCAGAAATTTATTCTCTCCCAGTTCTGGAAGCTGGAACACTGAAGTTGAGATATTGGCAGTGTGGGTTTCTCCTGAAGGCTGTGAAGAGTAGAACTGTTACAGGACACCCTCCCTTTGGATTATAAGTGGCCATCTTTTCCCTGTGTATTCTAGTGCTCTTCCTCTGTATGTGTTTGTGTTTAAATTTCCTCTGGTAAGAACACCAGTCATAATGAAGTAGGGCCCACAGCTATGAGTTCACTTTAATTACTTCTTCAAAGACTCTGTCTCCAAACAGGGCTACGTTGTGAAATGCTGGGGATTGTCTCCATATGAAATATATATAATTTTTGGTGGTAAAGACATATAATGGTCAGCAAATGGCAGTTAGATAACACCTAGAAATTTTAATAAAGTATCAATATAGGTACACGCACACATGCACACACACACATATGTACATGTATATTCAATGAGCCAAGAAAGGAAAGCATCTATTCAAATAGCAAACAAATCACCAGGCATCTTATACCAGGCTAGGCTCTCTGGAGATGCTGTATATTGGCTAGCATTTTATTTTCTTCCAACCATATGGTTTTGTGCAAATGATTTAGCATGAACATAACCTTCTTGGATGAATAGGGGTGCCATGTGCAGGAAGCTTGCCCTTCACTCACAGAGGTGCAACCCCCACAGGAAAGGCATCTGAATCCAGCCAGAGTTCAAAAAAAGGAGGTTATAGATTTGACAACTCATTGAAATGTCACAGAGAATCATTTTCTAAAGAGAAAGCTGTGATTCCTCTATATTGAAGTTTAAAACTTTAGCAATGAGACACAAAGTCTCTTTTCAGTATACTCATATTTGTGCTGGTCCATTAAAACAAATATGCAAGATATAGTTTATGCTATTTTCTTTTCTTCTTTTATTTGTTGATATTTTAAATTATGGAGCTTTGTGGCCCATAGATACTAGAAGTGTTTATTCATTTGGTTGTAAATAGAAAGAATTCCTGTAGTGCTATAGGGTACTTATCCTGTTTCTCGCTTAATTACTTCACATTCTTAAAATTGAGAGGAACTCCAGTATGATTCAAATCATATAATTTATGCATGTAAAATGAAAGCAGAAAGAGTAAATTAAATTATGGCACATACCTCATACAGAGAGTAAATGTGGCAGTCAACACTAAAAAAAAAAAATGTTCCCAGTGGATTTATTTCCATTTAGCAAGAAAAAACACACTGATTAATATATGTCACATTACTCTTCATTCATTCATCCTCTCATGCACTATATTAGTCCATTTTTTTCATTACTACAACAAAATACCTAAGGCAGTAAACTTTGAAGAGAAAACATTGATTTTTGTATCACAGTTCCAAAGGCCTCATTTGGTGATAGCCTTCTTGCTGACAAGGTCCTAAGGCAGCACAGAAGATCACACATGAAGAGACAGAGAGTTCTTGTGTCTGTCTGTCTTGGATATCCCACTGCCTTTGCTTATAAAGCTACCTGATCTCAATTACCTGAGCTTCAGAATAAACAACACAGTCAAACTAAAGGCTCCACCCTCTTAATACCATTAATATATGACTTTGTGGGTTAAACTCTTGTCTGAATTTGGGAGAACAAACCATAACATTCACCATTCGTTTTGTGTTAGGCCATATCAATGAACAAAACAGAGAGGCTTATCCATACTGATTTTGTAATTTAGTAAGAAGAGACCAGGGTAAATAATAAAAACAGATACATACAAAATAAATTTTATAAATATATTGGAATGTACATGAAGAAAAAGCAGAGCAAGTTAAGGTGAGGAAGCTGTGTGGGGTTGAGGGATTAAATTTTAAATGAGAGATCAGATAGGGCTTCAAAAGCTATTGTAGAACCTGCCATTTTTATATTGAATCATGAATTGTTTTTCTATCAATTCTTCTTTCTTAAAAATAAAGTCAGCTTTCAAGGTAAGGTATAAAAATTTTAGCAAAGCACATCTGTTTTTTAAGATATTCTATTAAAAAGCAGGTTTCTTTGTCCATCTGTTTAATTTTTTTAATTTCCTATTTTAATTTTGAACTGGCTGGCTGGCTAGTTTCCTGTCTCTTTCTCTTAATGTTAAACTTGTGTCTCACATTTTACTTCTGTATCATTAGATATGAAAATATCAGTGATACTTCAAACTCACAAGACACTCATTTCTCCCAGGCAACTCTCTGAAGCCTTTGTTCATTTTTGCCTAGATACCACGTGCCATAAAAGGAAAAGAAGCCCAAACTTCAAAATAAAATCATCAGTGGTAATGTATTATTGAATAACCCCTAGGTACATATTTTTTCAGGTTAATTTGCTGTTAGCAGTATCTAATCCTGCCAATTCAAGGCTTTGTGACCAGGTCTTAAAAGTAAGTCCCTAAGCCCATGAAATGTTAGCAAAAGGGCAAAATTGTATTCTTAATGACAGGGTCAAACGAAGATAAAGGATCACAGAGGAATAGAGGGTAGTTTGAAAATATACAGGGCTATGTGAAGCTAGCAAAACATTATAAGACATCTAAATTCAGCTGTCAAAGGAACTCACATTGATTTTTGTGCTCATTGTATGCACTCTTAAGGTCCTCTAAATGGAGTCTTAGTTATTTGGCTCTTATATAACCTATCTTTCTCAGGGGAAAGTTAATAGTATTTTCCAGTAGGAAAATAGCAGCTTGGTTTTAGACCAGAGTAGTTGAGAGCCCATTTTGCTTCAGTTTAGATGCAAGAAAATGAAAAGGCTTAGATTTTTTCAAGGTAAAAAAGTCAACACAAATCCAGAAATCCTAAATCACTGCTCTAAATGCCAGTTGTCTTTGTCTTCCTGCTACGTGCCTTTGTTAATCAGTATCTGATCCATCTATTTTCAGCCTTCTCAGCCTCAATCCCAGGAAATTATTTCTGAGAAGGGAAAGAATATCATGATTCAGTTAAAAAAGTTCTTTTGTAAAAAACATTTAAAAATTGGTCACAAATTCAACCCAGACCCTGGCCAAAAGGATCTGTTTAGAAAATGTAATCTGTACAAAAAGAAAAAAAATATAATCTGTACATATGTATGACTCAGTTCTGTTGTAGCAAAATTTATTTTTCCTGAAACACCTTGGCAATAGTTCATTAAAACAAGCCATTTTACTACAGTCATTTCATGATATCACATAGTTATTCTAATGATACTCACAAATAGAAAATGTAATTGTTTTCCTTTGCATTTGTATATTTTTTGTTACTTTTATTGTCTCCTTATTGGCAACTGAAGGGTTTGTTATTACAGCTATAATAAGTTATTTCAGCTTCTGATCCAATGTAACAATATAATCCTAAATGTTAAATTATGGCATCTAATACTTGTTCCAATGAGCAGAAAACAGTCTAAAGATTAAAAAAAGGTCAAGTAGTATTTTACAGTTTAACTGCACCAGGAAGAGATGTGTAGTTATATGCGTGTGTGTGCGTGTGTGTGTGTGTGTGACTGTTAATCCTGATATCTCGACTTCATTATTTAAGAAACATCTAGCAGATTAGTAGTGCATGCTCATGGGGGTGTCTGGGTGGGTCATGAAGGCATAGCCTTGGGTGCTATATATGGTCCCTTGCCTGTTACTTTCTGGCACTGTTCCCTTCTGGCACTGTTCCCCTATTCTACTTCCCAGTCACCATGAACTGAGAAGTTTTGCTCCACCATGCCATTCTGATATGATGTCCTTGGAGCTAGCTACTATGGACTGAATTTCCACAACCTATGGCTAAATTAAATCTTTTCCCCTTCAAGTTTTGAATGTCATATGAGGTATTGTGTCCAACAATAGGAAAGCTAGTTAATTCAGAAATTTGGTACAAGATAAGTGGAGTCATTGCCCTGACTATATGTGACTATTTGGCTTAGAAGTTTTTGGAACTGGTTCATGGGAAAGGGTTAGAGAAGCAAGATGGAAAAACATAGATTACTGTACTATAAGCAGAGCCTGCTGGTTGATTCTGGTCAGAGCTCAGAAGACCAGAATGCTGATAAGAATGAAGCCAGTAAAGAGAGTTTCAGGTGGGAATAAGGAATCCCAAATGGACTAGAGTCTATGTGTGATATATTTGGGAGAAAATTTGTGTGTAGTTTTCACTTCTCCTGAGACTTTGAAGGAGATTGAGAGGGCCAGTGGGCTAATTAATCAATTAGAGGAAATTTCAAGACAGGCCAACATTCAGGCTGTGAAATGGGCACCACCACCTGTATTTAGCCAGACTGCTAGTGAGCAAAATTCAGAGCAGAAAAATACAACAGACTTGAATATTGACCCAGAAAGAACCATGTGTATAGTTGGGGCCAAAGGATATATGGCTGCTAAAGATATTAGTACCATTAAAAAGAAACCAATTACTTTGTACAGAGAAAAGAAAAAAAGCCACTGAGGGCCTCTCAGAATCAGCAAAACCCTACCCATTGCAGGCTCAAATATGAAAAAGTGTCAACTTTCATTTGAGAAGAGAATTCTTGGGATCTCAGCTCAAGAAAGGCCTCTTAAAAATTGATTCCTCAACAGTCATTTCACTGTGTTTAGCCATCCAGGCATTTAGAGGCTGTTGTAGCCATGGTCCAAGGGGTTCTAGCTTCTGCTTCTGCTAACAGGAGAATTTGCTGACATTCATGTGGTACTGGTTTTACTGGCATACAGATGCAAAAGTTGTGAGGACAGAAAGGCTTCCACCCAAATGAAGCCCTGGGAAACCAAGAAAGGAGCCTCTGAGCATTATGATGTGTGATGTTGTTCAAAGCTCAGAAGACCAGAATACTGATTAGAATGCAGAGAGTAAAGTCCTGCCTCATGAGGTTTCAGTTGGGAATCAGAGTTCATTTGGAAGTTGGACTAGCAGCCATGCATGTGACAAAGAACTAGTATTTATAATATATGAAAAATTATAGACATTTAAAAATAAAAAATCCAATTAGAAAATGGGCATAGGCAATTAAAAAATAAAAGTAAAGAATCATTTCACTGAAGAGATATACAGATAATAAATAAGTGTATGACAATATATTTATATAATTAAACTTTAGGGAAATAAACCAAAATGAGGCATCATTACAAACCTATCAGAATTTCATATACATAAATATATTAATATGTGTATGCAAAAATTCCTTTCAGATTTTAAAAAGTGTAATTGGCACTTAATTAGGTTTTGATATACTCAGGTTTCAGTTTAATTACAAATGCACTCATTACTTTCTTAAATATTTAGCAGTTGTACAATATGATCCAAAGTATTATAAACTAAGTTCTACATTTATAGTGAATCTTAGAAATGAATATTGCTAGAACATCATCCTAGGATGTCAGATGTATTACAGTAGGGGGGAAATATTGCATCTTAGTTACAGTAGGTATTTTTGAACTATATGTTAAATGTTTTAGACCACTAGAGAGTTCATTATATTGCTATGTTTATAACTTTTTAATATAAAGAGATTCAAATAATGTCCCAAAACATAACATAATTATTTGGGAATTTTTATGCTTTGGGAAAAACTTTTTTCTTCTGTAGCTTCCTTGTATTACAAAAATTATCTTTCAGAAAACTCAGTTGCCCTGGAAATATTATAAATCTGGAAATCTTTTCAAATTAGAAAAAAAATATTTTGTAGACTTTTTTGGCAGAGTAAATCCACTGAAGTTCTGGACACCCTAGTAAATAAATTGAGTAATAAATTTCAGACATTTGGAAAGATTTACATGATTAATGTCTCTACATGTTAAAAATCATTCACATTTTGAAAAAGTAAGTCATGTTATTTTCATTCTTGTACTTATATATTCCAAGTTTTCTCAATAGCTCTTCCTTATCTCACTTCTCAAAATAAACTTAGGGCTTCTTTTTGTTCATTTTTCATCTAACATAATAATTGTATGTGCTTATGGAGTATAATGTGATGTTTCAAAATGTGTACATTATATATTGTTCAAATCAAGGTAAATATATATATATATATTTGTGAACATTTGTCACTTTTTGCAAAAATATCTAAAATATTTTATTATAGCTTTTTTGAAATATGTAGCACATTATTATTATTATCTGTTTACAAGAGAACATCAGAAATTATTTCTCCCATCAAATAATAATTTAGTCTCTGATGACTGACATTTCCCATTTCTTACTCTTTCCTCTAATCTCCCTAGGCTCTTGTACCCATGTTCCTACTTTTCAACTTCTATGAGCATAACTTTTTCATATTTTATATATGAAGAAATCATACAATAATTTTCCTCCTGTGTCTAGGATATTTCATTTACATAAGACCTTAGAGTTCCATCCAAGTTGTAAAAAATGGCAGTATGTCGTCTTTTATAATGGTTAAATAGCATCCCATGTTTATATATGCCATATTTTATGTATTGAATCATTAGATGATGAACAATTGTGTTGCTTCTATTTCTTGGATTTTGTGAGCAGTGCTGCAATGAATATGGAAGGCAGATATCTATTCTGCATATTGATTTCATTTTTATTTGGTTTATATTCCATATTAGGATTGTTGGATACTATGGTAGTTTTATTTTCAATTTGTTGGGAACTTCCATTTTGCTTTCTATAGGGGCTGTACTAATTTACATTTCCACCACCATTGTGCACCAATTATTTCTTCTCCACATTTTTGCCAGTATTTATCTTCAGTTATTTTGATAGTAACCATTCTTATTGTGATAAGTTGATATCACCTTGTGGTTTTAATTTCATGTCCCTGATGATTAGTGATATTGAGCTTTTTTTCATGCCCCCATTGGCTTTTTGTATTTTTTCTTCTGAGAAATATTTAATTTTGTCTATTACTCATTTAAAAATCATATTATTTGCTGCTTGCTGTTGAGGTTTTAGAGCTTCTTGTATATTCTTGATATTAACTCCTTGTCAAATGCATAGTTTGCAAATATTTTTTTCTACTCTGTAGGTTATTTCTTTGTTATGTTGTTTGTTTCATTTTCTGTGCAGAAGCCTTTTACATGGATATAATACTATTTGTCTATTTTTGTTTTTCTGTCTGTGCTTTTAGATCTTATCCCAAATCTTACCTGAAACATTTACAGTTTTCCTTTTGTAACTTCATAGTTTCAGCTCTTCCATTTAAATCTCTAGTTCATTGTGAGTCGATTTTCTCTATGGCAAGAGGGAGGAATTTCATTTCATTTCACTATATGGGAATATCTAATTTTCCCACCACCATTTATTGAAGACCCTGTCCTTTTCTCAGTGAATGTTCACAGCATTTTTGTTGAAGATTAGTTGATCTTAGATGGGTGTGTTCACCTCTAAATTCTGTTTTGTTCGATAGGTCTGTGTGTCTAGTTTGAGGTCAATACTATGCTGATTTGATTATTAAAGCTTTGTAATATAGTTTTAAATGAGGTACTGTAATGGCTTCGGCTTGCTATTTAGAGTTCTTTATATATTCCTGAGGTTATCCCCTCGTCAAATGCAGTTTCTAAATATTTTTTCCTACTCTGTGTCATATCTATTCATTCTGTTGATTGTTTCCTTGGTTTGGCAGAAGACTTTTACTGTGGCTATTTGAGGGTTTTTATAGTTCCTTATGAGTTTTAGAATTATTTTTATAGTTTTGTGGAGAATGTCACTGATATTTTGATAGAGATTGTATTGAATGTGCATATCACATGGATAGCACGGGCATCCTTATAACATTTGTTCTTTTAATTTTTTTCTGGTGCTCTTTTCATTTTGTCTATCAGTGGTGTAAAGTTTTTATTGTAGAAGTATTTCACCTTTCTTATAAATTAATCCTTAGATATTTCATTTTTGTAGCTATTAAAAATCAGATTGCCTTATTGAATTATTTTTTAGACAACTTATAATTGGTGTATATAATCAAATAGAAAAGCAATCACTCATCCATCCATTATTGGAAATTTAAAATGGCACAGCCACTCTATAAAGAATTGTCAGTTTATTTTAAAAATTAACCATACAACCAACAGAGATCTAGTGATGGACATCTGTCCTAGAAAAATTAAAACCTACTCTATTCACTGCAAATTGCTCTATTTATTTATAGTCCCTTAAAGTATAATAAACAAAAGTTAGAGACAATATAGATGTTCTACAGAGTGAATAGTTAATTTGTGGTACTTTAATCCCATGATGGTTTTTTATTATTATAACATCTTTTAATAAACTACTGCTTTGACATTCACAAGTCCCTCTTTAACACTAATAATCCAAATATTCATTTTTATGCTGTCCTAAAATTCCTATAGGCACTTTTGTTCTTCCTTATTATTTTTGTACATTTTCAAATAGTCAATCTTTAAGCTCACTGATTAATTTTTTATCTATTCTATTGGTATCCTCTGTTGTGTTATTTATTCACTTAATATATATTTCAGCTGAAGACTTTCTGTTTTGTTTTGTTTTTTGTACCTGGGATTGAACTCAGGCCCTTGTGCTTGCCAGGCAGGTGGCAGCACAACTTAGCTAAATCCCCAGGTCTTATTTTTAAGAAATTATTTCAAACTCTGTTAAATTTCTCTGATAAAATACCAACTTATCTGTTTTTTCTTTAAGTTCATTAAATTTCCTTAAAACATATTTTAAGTCATCTGTCAAAGAGTTCATATTTATCAGTTTCTACACAGTCAGATTGTAGCACTTTATTTTGCTTTATAGGTGAGGTCATTGATCTTGAAAAGTTCTTGATAGCTTTTGGTATAAAACATTGTCTGTAGGTTGAAGGATTAGGTATTTATTATAGTCTTTCTGATTTGGCTCTGCGCCTGTCCTTCCAGAAGTTGTAAACAGACTGCTTATTTGCTCTGAGGCTGTGGCAACTGCTGCTATTCCAGCAGTAGATGGTGCCTTAAGTCCAGGCTTGCCACAAGTTTGCACTGGTACCTTGTCATTGTTTCAGCATTAGAGGGTACCCCAGGCCCAAGTTTATTCTAAATCCACAGTTGAAATATGTTGTCTAGATATACTGGGAAAATGCCTAGTGAAAACATTCTATTCGAACGCACAAGCTTCCACCTGGGACTGGGGCAGACCTAGATGCCTATTTGGCAGTCAGTGACTGCCCTGTGGTCAGGCACTATGTGACTCTGCCTGGCATCAGGCCTCACAATAGAGATACTGGTCCTATCTCCATACAGTGATTTGATCCCTCCTTCCCTTCTCTTCCTCAGAGTGAATAATGACTTTCTTCATGTAGTGCTCTTTGTGGTTGGGAGGAAAACAAGGTGGGCAGACTTGTGGTCATAATTTTGCAATGCTGGATCCATACTCAGAGCCCACAGCTTTCTGAGACTAATATAGCATAGGGACATGAGGAAAGCCCATGCACCTATGCCCTGTTTGCTACTGTAGTGTTCACATAGCTGAAGACACAGCACCCAGATGCAGATGTTTTTAATCAGAACACAAATCCATTCAGCTGATACTGGATGATCTGTTCATGAGCACTGATCTGGGGACAGTGACCATTGGGATCTGTTAAGTGTTGGATTTCACTAGACTGGTACTGAGTTCCAAGGTAAAGTAATAGGCTTTTCCTTTTCCTACACTCATAAGAGAGAGTCTTGTTCTATGATGTGTGTGCAGAGTTATGGAAGGGATGGTAGAGGCAATCATTTGGTCTTCAGACCAGCTTGGGTTCAGTAGCTCTGCCTGTAACCACTAGTCTTGGGGAATGAGCTTTCTACTGTGGTATTCTACTGTGGCAGGCCTAGTATTGAGTTCCAAGTTTATGACTTGGACTTAACTATTCCTTTCCCCAAACAGAAGGCATCTCTCTCCACAAGGCAGCGATTGAAGTTGGGGTAGGGGTAGCACAGCCAACTTATTCCTCCTACCTTCTTCAATGTGCTTTTTCTTGTTATCATGTTAAAAGTAGGTATTATGATCTCTCATCCAGTTTCTCTACCTCCCATGAAGGTAGTTATGTGGATGACTGCCTATTCAAAATGTTGTTTCTACAGGGAGATGATTTTGGAAGATCTTATTCCTCTGCAATCTTGTTTTGCCTCCCAAGTATTTCTTAGTGTACTAATAATGTAGATCTTAAAGTAATAATAAAGACAGCAGTCATCATAATGATAAAACATGGATTAAATCATAATTACATTTGCTCTCTGGATAGCTCTCGTCATACAATATAATATGTATGAAGCTAGAAATCAATAACTCCTTCTACTCTCTTCCAAAAAAGAAAATTTCCTTCTGCTAGGATATATATAGAGAAAGATTTATTTCATGCCTTTGCTGAGTCACTCCCCATATAGTCCCTGCTTTTCTGAGTTGCCTGATCTAATCGTGCAGCTGGTAGCACTGTTTTGATATGAGCTAAGTGAGCACTGGTTCATTTTGCACCATGCCTCATTGTACCACTGAAACAGGACTATTGATGTGAACTACCTTCTACTGAGACTTTAGAATTTTAAATATATAGGAGTGAAAATTTTAAGATTCACAGTTAATAATAAACAGGCTTATAGTGCTAACAAAGAAAAAATTTATAATTGTTATAATCACAGATCTTAACATTTTCTTAGCTTTCTCTTTCTATATCCATACCCACATTTTATGAATATGGATATATATCTCAATAATAGATTTTTTTTTCTGTCTTCTGCTCTTTGTTATGTTTGCTGAGCCTGTTTCATTCCCATAATCTTGTCCTTCTACATGAAAAGTTCTTGTTCCAGCTGCCTGGAAGAAACTCAGAGATGTATTTATTTTATTATTTGGAGCACTGTATTATCCTCTGAGATTACATCTAGAAGGACTTAGTTTTCATATTTTTAAAATTACCTACCAAGATATTCTCCTACTATTAGACTAAGAATTTCATTTTTTTGGCCAAAAAATAATTTTGATACTCTCTTCTGGCACCAAACTGAAATCTTGGTAAGTTTAAAAGAAACTTTTCTTTCAACTTCATAATACCTACTACTATTCATTGAAACACAAAATGTTTATAATTATCATTTTTTAAACTCTTTGAATGTGAGAAAAGCCACTGCATGTCCTTTTTATTTTACATACGGTAAGTCATTTCAACTATAAAACTGCCTTATTATTCCATTTAAGGCACAGTGGTTATGAGAAAACACTATATGCTCTAAAACGATGTATATCCTAACAACCTTGCCAAATAACAATACCAATTTCCCTAAAAGTCAATGTTAATAAACTCCAGTTTAAGGAATTTTGACATTTACTTGTAATTTGGAAAGCCAGGATTTAAACAGGTTTTTGTGGATATGGTACAAAACTCACAAATCCAATCACAAGAGAACACTGTGTACTGTAGGGAACAGGGAAAGGGAGCATTACCTCTACCCCTGAAGTAGCTCCTGATCTCCTGTGAGCCATGACAGCACAAGGTGAATTAAAGAATAAAGACAAGAAATGAGACTTAGAGAAGAATCTGGGTTCTGGGACTGATCAATGCTGCCCTGGAGAGCAAAAATGAAGGTACCCCAAGCTTGCCACTATTTATTGGGTTTATAGGAATAACAGATGACTCAGAGGGCAGTGATAATCCTAAATTGACAAGGATCTTATAAGTGGAGGAAGTATCAGATGTCTTGGAGGATGAAGGTAATCCTATGACCGTGAGGATCTTATGCTGACGAGGATGAGAAGCTTATGTTGTTTAGGGTGGTAAGGTGAGCAAAGATGTTATTACAACAGTAGGTGGGATGAGGTAAGCTCATAAGGAGTTTTTCCCTCCCCAGGTGAAAGCTTTCTCTGACTATTCAGTTCTCAAGGAACCAGGATGTCTTCAGCTGATGTAATCTTGCCCTTGAGTATCACGCCATCAGGGGACCATTGATGACTCAGCCATGACCAAAAATAAAAATGGAGTTATGTTTCAGCATATCATAGCCAGCCAGTAGGCAAGAAAACTAGGCCAATCACAATGTAATTGTGAAATAATTCTTTTCCTAAAATTATGTAGAATGGCTCCCAACAGTATACAAACCTGAGTTGCTTTGAAGAAAGACATTGTTGTGGTAGCTAGTATAGTGTCTCCTCCCTAAGATGTCTACACCCAAACCCTAGGAACTTATGAATATGTTAGGTTACATGACAAAAAGGAATTAATATTATAGTTACAATAAAGATTGTCAATCAGCAGACCTTAAAATAGGGAGATTATTCTGGATTGTTTGTTGGGCACAATATAATTTCAAGCATCTTGTAAATGTTGAAGAAAGAGAGAAGAGTCACTGTTAAGGCGATTCTATGTGCGATAGAATTGTTTGGTCATTACTGGCTCTAATGATGGAAAGAGAATGCTAGCCAAGGGTTGTCAACTGCCTCAAGAAGGTGAAAAAATTGAGAAAATGTAGTCTCTCGAAAGAGGTTCCAGAAAGAAAGGCAGCAAGAATTCCTGACATTTGCAATTCACCCATAAGTCTCAGATTTTGGACTTCTGACCTCTCTATACGGTAATGAATTTGTGTTATTTTAAAACACTAAATTTATGGGACTTTATTAGATCAAGCAATACAAAATAAGTATACCTATTTTGACTTTCAATTTGTCATACTTCACTATTTCCATTTGAAAATTAATAGGATTGATTCAAAGGATAAAGCAGTTTGATGAATGATATTGACATTCTGTGTTTCATAATTGTCCCTCTCATTGACACTTTCTAGTAGCAAGTCTTACATATTTGTTTCTTCTTAACCCTGACAAATTTCAATGGTCATTTTTATGCTTGCTTGCTTTAACCTCATTTTCTTTGGCATTTAGGCTTCAAAATTAAATTTTAAACAAAAAGAAAACTGAAGGTATAGAAATGGAACATTTTTTATTTTTTAAATATCACAATGCCTGGAAGAGGTGAAAGAAAAGTTGACCGGGAGTGCTTGTTACAAGTTGTCCAAAGAAAGGGAGGGAGTGGAAAGATAGTCAAGACACCTGAGGGTAATAATACGGCCCAACACATAAAGTGCTCAAAGTGAAACATCACTGAAACAGACAATATGAGTGAAACAGGAGGGAGAGATTTAACTGGAAAGGACTATTGCCCAGATTGTAAAAGAATGTGAGTATCTATTAGGAAATTTGGATTCTATCTTGAAGATTTGAGAGAATTAATCTGAGAAGGATATTTAACCTGAGGGATATAGTTATGAGTTTAAAAAGTAAATGGGGGGCAATGTGAATGGAAGTGTGTAGCAAGCCTAGACAGGAGGAAATGAGTTAAGAAGCAGTTTAATACATTAGTAAAAGGATGACAGTAGCTAGAAATGCAGTAGTAGTGGTCAGTTCTGTGGCAGAAAGAATTAGAGAAATCTGAAAGATGTCAATAAAATAGACTCAATATTATGTTTTCACTACTTAAATGTTGACTGTAAGAAACCAGAGAAATTCTTTTGCTCTCTTGGGTAAAAGGATGCAAGATAATGTGCTCTCTAATCTGAGGAATGTGGCAGATCTGAGGCAGAAGATGCACTGCTAAGTTCTGATTCAATTTTAGTGACAGGATTATTCTGTTAGAAGTAAAACTACTATCATTTCATCCTGGATTTCTACTTTGTGTTCCTAATGGACATCTGTAAGTGGTTCTCAGTAGCTACTTCTCACAAGCTAATAAATGATCTAAGCCCTCATCTGGCTTGTGTTGTGCCAGCCTCTGCCAACTACTCTGTGATCATGTGCAGACTTCCTTCATTAATTTAAGTCCACTTATATGGTTTGTTAGCAAATTAACAAAATAATTAAACACTAGAACATCACAGGGCATTGTGAGAAATGACATGTTGACCTGATATTTAATAAAGATGTAGTACCACAAATGAAAGTATGAGAAATAACAGGATTATGAAGCTAATTCTAATGTGATACAGAATAATATCAAAAGCCTTTAAGAAGTCAAATGACATTTAGGAATTTTGGTGAAAAGCTTTGACTGACTGCTTCATTATTATAACACAACACAAACTTGAGGAAAATTTGATAATATCAGATCAATAATATGAGCTTTTGTTCTCAATCCACAGTTGAACTGAAACACTGTCGTTATTTGAACATACAGACATTTAAAAATTTGTAATTAGACTTCTTCCGTTGTTAGTGGCATATCATTAGTATTTATTGACAATTACCTACTCATTACTAGTAGTATGCTAAGTATAATGGGAAAACCGAGCAAACTAAAAGATGTTTGAGCCCTATCTACAGAAAATTTACATCTCTACTAAGAGAAGCAAGGTTAACATGGAAAGAAATCATTAAAGGAAAAAAGAAGATAAATAAAATCCATTCTACATTGACAAAACTTATCTTGCATATGAGAAACTTAGCAAATTCTATTGTAATACTCAATTTTATTATGACAACATGTCTATCTATCTGTCTATCAATCTATTTATTCAGATTTCATTTTCTTGTGTAAAAACCCTATGTTGTAGCCATTGCTGGAGCCTGAGTCCTCTGGACAGAGACTCTGGTGTGGGTTTGCACAAGATGGTCGCTGAATTCCTGGTAGCGAAACTTGGTGAACACAGGCTCTTTC
This sequence comes from Heterocephalus glaber, assembly GCF_000247695.1. The sequence goes on along the minus strand of NW_004624750.1, from coordinate 19,732,954 downwards.
CAGAGGTCGAGGGTCAGGTAGCTGTAGTCCTTGGAGATGGCATCAAAGGGGCCCTTGGTGAAGTTACGCAGAGTGGCAGTGCAGCCCCTGATAGAGGTGTAGCAGTCAGCAATATCAGCCATGAGCAGCAGCTTCTTGGGCACAGGGCTGAGACAATGACAGCACCTGTGGAGGCAGGGATCAGACACACTGACACAGCCACAGCGGCCTGTCACCTTGCAAGGGACAGTGTGGGGCTTGCCGATCTTGTTCCTCCAGTATCCTCTCTGCACAGGGAAAATAAGCAGCTTGGCCAGGAAGATGGCCCCGTGAGTGGCAGTGGCTACCTCCTTGGAGCACTTTACACCCAGATCACAGTGACCATTGTAGTCCCCAATGGCAACAAATGCCTTGAACCTGGTCTGCTGGCCAGCCCGAGTTTGCTTCTGCACGCCATGAGCTTCAGAACTTCATCCTTGAGGGATGGGCCCAGGAAAAGGTCAATAACCTCAGAATCCTTGATGGGGGAGGAGAAGATAGAAATTTCCTCAGGGACTTGATCCTCAAGTGTGTGACCAGCCGGCCCTGCTTGGTGACAGAAATCCTTGTTCTTAGCCTTCTGGCCATGAGCCTGAAAGGTTCAGCCCAGGCCCCTGCTGCTCCTACGGCCCCTACGGCCTTGAAGCCACTGCTGAAGCCTCTGTGGAAGCCTGGCTCCCCCGGACCCCACAGGTCTGGGCCCAGGGCTCCCTTCAGCTGCACCTGTGGCATCTGCCATTTGATGTTTTCCCGAGGAAGAAGCATTATGACAATTTTAGAAAATAAAATAGTATTTGCTTTATGGAAATACTACAACTACTTTAAAAAGATAAATGTCCTGTGTATTACTTTGATGTTTCTCAAAAATAAAGACTATGATATAGCCATCTAAACAAAGTATCAAAGAAAGCATATTTACTAATGATTGTTACACATATAGCATGCAATTTTTGTATACTTTAAGAATATCTTGTGGTAAAGAGAAGCATGTACTTAAGCCAACATTATCTTAAATGTAATTTTAGACTCAAAGTCTACCTGTGTAAATAACCCCTGGAATATAACTTCTTGCAAGAGGAAAGGAAAGAAATTTTAAAAGTCTAGAAGAGGCTGCCTGGCATGTTAGTCTCTGGTATGTAGAGCAAATCCCTTGAATGCCTTAAAAAAGGTCGATTTTTGATGTAAAAGGCACATTTAATCATAGCTTTGAAAGTTTGAAAAGTGTCTCTGAAGTTTTGCCTCTCAGTGGATTGGAAATCTATTAGTGTATAGCCAGAAGGTCACTGAATAGCAGAAATAATACTTTTCAAGTGTTCTGATGCAAAATTTGTTGAGACGTACCAAAACACTATATTTCTAAAAGCAACGTACTGAAACTCCAACATAAATAAGACTAACAAAATACAATCTTATGAACACATAGCTGCTGTCATAATTCCTCCATGTTATAGTTAAATATGAATGAACCTTACAGATCTTTCCAGAAATCTGTGAACTTATGCAAATATTGCCACTTTGAAAACATTTTTGTAGCATTGGCCATAGTATTCAATAATCTGAATTCGTTCAGAATCTGTTGAAAGATTTCAATTTTGTTTTCCTCACTGAATTTTATACCTGTTTTATAGTTTTCTTCTTCTCTCCCTCTTTCCTTTCTTCTCTCTCTCTCTTCCCTCCTTCCTTCCCTCCTTCCCTCCTTCCTTTTCTCTTTCCTTCCTTCCTTTGTGGACTTTGGCTCTGTCAGAGGCCCATTTTTCATTCAATATTTCACACTCCTAGTTACAGTCTTCATATCTTCTTTTTAAAAAAGAACCTCACTTAGATATAACAGAACATGGCCAACCAGCCAAAGACAATTTCGTTCTTCTTCACACCTTCTCTTTACTTCCTTCATCCTCACAAGTGTGGTGTGACTATGTTCTGACCAATAGGCTATAGACATGTGACTGTACCACTTCCAGCTCAGTAGCTTCCCTTAAGCTTCCTCTTCACTTCTTTTTCCAAGCTGGTTCATGGACATTGTGCTGCAAAGTGTTTAGACTATTTGCATAAGGAAAAATGCTAGGGAATGGTAGAAGAGAAAGATTGAATAAATTGAGTTTCTGGATTACTTTGTAGATGTGGACTACTATCAATATCTACCTATATTTGGGCGTGAAACTAAGGAGCAGTACATCTGTTTGAATATATACATTCTTCCATCCAAAGATAATCACTCCTATTCTCTTTTTAAAGCTCAGCTACTTACATACTTTAGTAATCTCTATACCTCCAAGAAGTCAATAATTAAAATCCCCTCTCTGGTTATGATCTTCTATGCATATAAACCTTTGCATATACACACAAACATCTCTCCTAAGCACTGTGATTCTAGACTGACTTGCCTCTCTACCTGCCTAATTGGCCAATTGGAAGGGTTATCAAGACATAGAGAAGTCATGAAAGAGAAAATAAGCATCTGTTTGAAAAACAAAGGAAGGATAGGGGTATTCACCAGTATTGCATGCTACTGAAAATTCAAGTAAGATGAAAGGAGCCTAGCATAAGAAGATTACAGATGGATATAGAAAGTTCAGTGGTGTATGGATATAGTAATTGGATTACTTTAAAGAACAAGTAGCCCTAAACAGTGACATTAATTCTAAGTTGTGTTACTATAGGGAAAGAAAATGAGAAAGATAATACATTTTACTTATTTTGTATCATATTTCAATCACGGGTTTTTCTGTGCTAACTCCGTTTTTGTTTCCCCTTCCTTTCCACAACAGTTATTTTTGCCTTTGACTTAGTTCTTTACCTCGCTATAAAGAATGGACCTGATTAATTTGATTATTTTCTACTTTTCTTTCTTCACTTTAACATTTTTTCCCAAATCCATATGACCTCATTCATTTTTTAACAGAAATTTTCCTTTTTCATGTTAATGTGATAACTCACACCTGCAGTCATGATTTGTCATTGTCTACCTCCTCTCGGACTTGGGTTGATAATTACTCTCTTCTTCCACAGGCTACACTGTATTGATGGCTTCATTTTGCCTATAATGGTAAATTCATTTCTCCTCATCCTAAACAAAATGTGTACTTCTACCATGATTACTCTCCAGCTGCTTCTATTTCATTTCTTTACTGAGAGCTTTAAATGGCTGCTTCTTTTCCTATTACTACCCAATAGTGCCATGTAACCTGGCACCTTTCTTGATAATCTCTCTCAAAACTCACAAATGATATCCTAATTGACAAATGTTGTGGTGTGTATAATCTTTGTCTACCTGAGCCAATTCATGTAGAATTTCTTCTCTGGTTTTGTTGTCCATTTTTTCTTTTTGGTACCAGGGATCAAACTCGGGACCTTGTGCTTGCGAGGCAGGTGGCGGAACCACTGAGCTAAATCCCCAGGCCCTGTCCATTTTTTAAAAATTAAGTATAATTTCTCTATGACAGAAATAATATTAACTGTAAAACTTTGGAATTTACTCGAAAGTTTTAAAGTGACACAAACACAAATCAATATGATGAGTTTTTTAGGGTTTCTAATCTCTCATATGATCTATTTTTCAAAATATTTCTAAGATTATAAAAACATGTGTTTTTCATGTAGAAGAATTTAGACTTAATCCTAGCAAATGTATAAAGAATCACTTTATCATTTTTATTTAACATAAAAACAAAATGATATAAAAAGTTAACAGATAATTACAATGGCATTGTAAGCACATTGATGAGGCAAATGTGTGTTGTGAGAATATACCATGCATCTCTGAAGTAGAACTGCATGACTAGGGAGAGATTTCTAAAATATGACCCATGGGAAAAACTCAGAGCAACAGATAAGGAATAGAGAAGTAGGCAGTTCCTGATGACTGTATCTACTGTGTTAAGAAAGTTGCACTTTATCCTAAGGGCAAAGAGAAAAGCATAAATCATAAGCCAAAGAACTAAACTGTTGAAAATATAATCTTAAAATAATCATTCTCATTGCAATATGTAGAATAAATTGGAGAGATGCTGGGCAGGATGCAGAGAAAACTAAAGGAGGCTATTTTGGTGATGTAGGAATAACTAGGAGGAAAATAATTATGACCTCAGGTGGTATCTTGAGAAACGGAGAGAACTGAAACACTTGAAAGATATCCAGAAGAAAGAATTTCATTCAAATGAAGATTCTGACAATAGTTAAATATATGAATCTGGTGTTCATGAAAGAGATCTAAGGAAGAGATCAAGATTTGACCATCATAAGCACATGTGATGGATAACTAGAGCCACGGAAATGGCATGGCTAAGCTCAACAAAAGACAGTGTAGAATGTTAGCCCTGGGATACTATCTCAGGAAATGACCACATTTACTGATTGAAGGCAGAGACTATCGAAGCAGAGAAAGGAGTAATATATTACTCAGCTTTCTTGTTGTTGCCCAAAATACCTGACATGCACAAATTAAGGCAAGAGGGGTTTATTTGGCTTATGACTTTTCAGTCCTTGGTCAGCTTGCTCCAAAGCAGGAATGGTGACAAAAGGATACGGCAGAACAAATCAGGGAGCTGAGACTTTCATTAACAGGAGCTGGGGACCAAAACAGGGGAACACTGCCAGGGGCCAGATGCAGTACCTAAAGTCAACCTTCATGACCCACCTAGACATAACCAGAACTGTGCTTTCTAATCCCCAAAGCAGTTGGGAAGCCAATCAAGGTGACAGTCCAGCTCAGCTGTCAAAAGTACAGAGGATGAGATTGGCTGGGAGATTTCCACAGGTAAGAGAATGACCAGGAAATGAGAGAAACGTGTAGTTTTAAAATTAACAACACATTATCCTTTTATTCTATATTTCATTTACTTTAATATTTCCAATTATATTATTCTTAAAAATAATAATAAGGGGTGACATTTTTAGGTCAAGCAAAGGAGGTAAATAGGTGTTGAACAGTTGAACAACTGAGCAACTATGGCCAGAGAAATTTAGATTAAATAGTGCATGGAAGATGAAGATATAGTTAGGGATAGAGCTGGAGTATCAAAACAGGAGAATGGTAATGTGTGGCTGAAAGGAGAAGTGGAATTGATACAGGAAGAATTTTTCTTAAAATGAGAAATGTTTCAGAATATAACTATTGAAGTAGAGACTCCAGTAGAGGGGAAAAAAAGATATATAAAGCAAGTCGTTAAGAAAGAAGGAAAGGGTCTTGGAGCACATTATGACATTTCCTTTGGACAAAAATCATAACACCTCTTCCATTGTAAAGGAAGAAAAGAAAGACCAATTAAACTATAAGGAGATTTTAAGTTCAGTGACAAGAAATTTAAGACTACATTTTGATGTTTTTTATCTTAGGGATTCTGTCTTATTATAGAGGAATTTAAATAATTTTCATTGTTTCCAAAACCTATTTTCTTAATATTTTTCATGTATGCATGTGTGTATACATACAATGAATGTAAGTATGTCTGTATGAACATGTGTTTCCATGATTGTATATACACATGGATATATGTATGGCAGTATAACAATTTGTATTTATGCATATATTTGTCTGCATGTGTGAATGTATGTACACTGCAGGAAATACAGTTTATACATTAGTGAAAAAGAGCCTAGACCCTGTATTTCTAATCCTGGTCTCACTCTTTATTAGTCATTTGTCTCCAGGGAAGTTTCCTCACCTTTTAAAACTTTGCTTTTCTATCTATAACAATGAATAATAAAATCACCTCCTAAAGTATATACAGAAGACTGGACACATGATAAAATATTTTTAACATTACCCTGTTTTAATTTTTATTCATTCTGCATTTTATATTTTGATGTTTCCTTTTATATATTTTTATCTATTTGGATTGGTTCATTTTTATATTATGCAAATATTCTGAATTTAGCATCTTATTTCTAATCCAAACTACAAGTAATCTTACACCAATATATCTATCTATCCATCATCCATCTATCATATTTTCCATATTAAATGAATAAAACATGTAGTGCTTTATAATATGTGGAATTTAAAGCTTCTCTTTTGTTCTGCAGCCACCTCTACCTGATTTCAGGTAATTTTTTCATCTTAAAAATGTTAAAAATCTCTTTCAATAAAACCTATACAATCTAACATTTTGCAAACACGTTTACCATGCTTTTAATTATTCATATATATTTTCTATATGTTTTGTTTTTCAGTTTTCAAAACTATCCTTTCCCTCACAATTTACCAATCTTAGTTCTTTCATCCATCATTTACCTCTGATATTTTTTGAAAAAATAAACTTTTCAAAACAATGGTCTAATTTATGAAACCTTGTCCAGTTATTACCTTCACTTTTGAGTAGCAGTCTGGCAAAATGTGGGTATGTATCGTGGGCCATGATCTTTCCCCTCAACTTGCGTGGCTGTCGTTCCCTTGTTTTCTGGCATTTGGGGCTTGAAAGGACACTTAAGCCATCTTGCATCTTACTTTTTCTGTATTTGAAGCATTCTTTGTGCTTAAATTTTGCATTATCACAGATACTTTTGTTGTATGTATTTTTTATGAATTTATTTGGGATATGATTGTTCTCTCAAGCTCAAAATATAAATTATTTTTTAAAATGGTAATTTTGTAGAATTCTTCACTCAACTACTGTTTATATTCAACTTTCTCTGCTTTCTTTTCTGAGAATCTCTCTTATATAAGCTGGGCCTTCTTTTTGCTTGCCATTTTTCTCATTTTCTCTGTCAGTGTACTGTGACCTTTTCCTGTGGATTCTTCAGTTTCTTTGCAGTTTTTCCTGTAAATCACTAATTAAATTTTCTACAATGTCAAGTCTGCTAATTATTGATTCAGACTAAAATGTTTGTTTTTAAATCCAATAAGTGCTCTGTTGGCCAACAATTTTGTTATCAGTTTCAGTTTCATAGTGGCAATATTTCACTGATTTGTTCTTCTTTTATTCCTTAAGGAGAATGGAGAATGTATTGAATCAGATATTATTTTCCTTTTCTTGTATTGAAACACTTTCTCATATGCTTTTATTGTTCTTCAGGCTAATAACCTTTTAAAAAATTCAATATACATTTTGTACAGTCTTACAGTTATAGATAGCTCTGGGTTTTGTCAGTTTGTTGCATTCCCCTATGCAGATCTCTCAAAGAGGACCTAGGCCAGCAACCAGTGATTCAGTCTGCCTCCTGTAAGTCACTAGAGTGTCTCACTTTCTCATAAAATTAACATGTCCAAACTAGACTAAGAATTATCTTTTCCCCTTCTGAACTCTCAAAACAATGGTACTATCATTCTGCCAATCATCCAGCATCAGAATATCTTTTACTTTTCCCCTTTTGGATTCTTTTATAGAGTACTCCACTCCACAATGATTCACGTGACCTTTCCTTTACATTTTTTTTTTTTTCTACTGCTTCTCATGTTACACATTTATTCCTCTAATGACTACTCTCTTGGAACGGTCCTATTTCAAAGTGATCTGTATAATGTTGTCAGATTATTCTTCTTAAAGTACAAACTCAGTAATGTATTTTTAAAAGTTTTGAATAAGTCTTTTCAGATACTAAATTAAATATACAATCTTTGGCATGTACTTAAGATGTCCCAGTTTCACCCAACACAAAGGGTCCTACTTTTAAAGACTTCCACTATCCAGAGCATAGTCTGTAAACTCAGGTTGTCAAGCAGGTCTGTGGCTGCCCACTTGACTTGCATCCCTCTATTAGTGCTCCCTTCCTAGTTCATTTTAATACTACAAATATATATTGAACTTCTTTTGTGAGCCAAGAATGCCTAGTTATTAAAAATTAAATATAAACATAATATATTCCCTTAATTTATAGGCAACTCTGATATAAGCAGCCCATAACATAATGCAATAATTTGGTTGGCCAAATCAATAAAATACAGAGCACAGAATAGAAAATAAGGAATTCTGCCAGGGAATTCAAGATAGGCTTCACAGAGAAGGTAACTTTAGAATAGTAATATAAAGGCTGGGGATTTAGCTCAGTGGTTTTGCCACCTACTGCACAAGTGCAAGGACCTGAGTTCGATACCCAGTACCAAAAAAATAAATAAATAAAAATAAAAATAAAAGATTCATTACAATGGTAGTATAAAAGATGAATTTGTATTTCGTATCTAAAGTGGTATGCCGTAACAGGGTAATGAACGATATGGAGAAAGTGAAGAGTATAATTTATAATATGGCCAATTTCCAAATTTGAAAAGTTAAATATTCTGTGATATTCATCTCTAATGTACACATACAAAGGTGTAGAATAATATCTGTCCTTAGATAAATAAAAGAAAGACTATCAGATTTGGAAGCGTTAAATGTGCCTGATGGAGAGCTGAGTTGGGAAGCAAGAAAGCTGAATTATAAATTTGTAGATGTAATCTTAGGTGTTCAGACTATGTCTAATGGGCAATTGAGAAGCAAGGATAATTCTTGAAGATGGAATTGGATGGCAAAATGAAATTGTCAAAATTTTAAGAAAGTACATCAGCAGTGAGCTAGACCATCCTACAGGACTTTATGAAAATTGTCCTTTGAGTAGGTATGAAGCTCTTAAACTCATAAAAAGATTACTATGAGTGCACAAGGTTCATCAAGTGGAGACTGAGAGAGGGTTAGAAAGAAAGCTGTTATGTGAACCTCAGCTTGCTTCATCTTTGACAAGGGAGAGTGGAGGATGAATTTCCTTCATCTCAATTTAGGTTAAGACCATTTTAATATATTTTTTTATTAAATTCTTTTATTGGTACATTTTAGGTATACAATATATTTACATTTATCATTGGGAACTTGTACCTTCACATGATGTATCTTGGTTCTTATTTTTTCCCTATTCTCTGCCCTCCCTTCACCCCCTCTACCCTTGCCTATTTACAAAGACTTTGTTTCCATTTTCTCCTTTTCTCATAATTTTTCCTTTCCCTTCTTTCCTTTCCCCTACCCCTCCTACTTCCCCTATCCCTTTGCACCTTTTCTTCCTATTTCACATTATCAATTATTCATTTTAATAATTTTAATTCTTATTTACACTTTCAGAGTCTCACACCAGAGAAACTACTCAGTATTTACACATGTGCCCTATTTATTTCACTTAAGAGTATGACCTCATATTAATAGGCACTTTCAACGAATAGGCAGAATGTGAACAGAGTGGACAGATAGTTGACTTTTTACAGATTCTCAAAGCAGAAAATTGGCTAGATAATAGGTATTCTAATAGTAAGAACAAAGGAGAAGCTATTTTTCTTGAGTGTTTTTTATGGGCCGCTTGAAGGTCAGGGATCATCAGTATTATCTTAGGTCCTATGTCATTTCCTGCAAGACCAAACAGACTTCACTTTCATGCATCTGGATTATGTGGGCTGAGGAGGAATAGCTGACCACTCATAGTAAAGATTTTTTTTTTTTTGGTTTAGGAGACAGAAGCTGAGAGATCACCAGTGATGAAGCAATCTTCTGAGAGCCTATGAAAGTATTAATGAGGAAAAGGGCCTGCCTCAGACAGTTGCCAGACCCACTGAATACTAAATTAAAACACTCTGAGCCATTTTAGTCTGCTCTGATTTCCATTCTCCGTGTCCTTCGTGAGTTCCAGCTCTGAAGTGACCATTGATAGCAAAGCTGGAAGAAGAGGCCACATTTCTCCCTGTACTGAGAGTTCCTCTTCCTGTCTTAGCATCCTTCATCCTACCTTCCAATAGCTCTGATGGATAGGAGAAAAAGATTAAGTTCTGGTATTAGATCAAGTTGGGCCTGATATTTTACTTATGATACTGAGGTAGTAACTTTGATTTAAAGTGACCATTTCTGAAAATGACCGAAAATCATCATGATATTATAGAAGCTTTTATTCAGCTGAAAAGAAACAACTAAATGCTTTTTAGGGACGAAGGGACACTAATATGAATTTGCTCTATGATTACATCCCATGTATCACAGTATCCAATATACTAATTACATAAAGAAATTTTATGAAGTTATCTGTTTGGGGGAATTATCCTCTACACGCAAAAAGATTAATAAACTGAACTGAGAGAGATGAGTAGGGAGGACCATCCCTCCTGTCAACTTTCTTCTTTATCCCCAAAGTATTATCTCATACTGTTACTGGGTTTTGAGGTGCTAGAGTCTCCTGGAGTTGGTTACTAAGTTCTTTCTGTCATGAGCAATGAATCAGTCAAGACAAGCACAAATGGTAGCCACATAAAAGTAGGAAAAGAAGTATGTGTTACAGTGCAAGGGTGGGCCACCATGCAAGAGAACAGTGGCAAGAACTCAGTGTGGTCTATCCTTTCTGTATCACCCACTCCTCAGGCTGACATCAGGTCTAGGCCATCCTATCAAAAAACCTGCTCCAGTTCTCATGAGAAGTCCACATGCAGGGCTTTGGGAACTGTCCGGAGCGAGCATGAGTTCCAGGATCTCATCATGTCTCCTTTCCCAGCCAGTTTCAGACACAGCCTACCTTCCTGTCTCAATACATGAAGCTATTTTTGATACGTTCACTGCCTTTAACCTCCTACGAGATCCGGTTATTTATTAATTTTTTTCATAGGTATTTATTGAGCACCTACACATGTAAAACAATAGTTTATTTAGCTAGCTAGGGAAAGAGCCTGAGATAGAGCTGATTGATCATCCATATTGATAAAAATTAAAATAAGAATAGACAGTGAACTAGGCTGTGGGGCCAAGAAGTAACTTCCTCAGGCAACATGGAATACAGACCCCTCCCTAATAAAGGCAGTTTCAGCCCCTCCCTATGAAGCTCCTAAATTTCCAGGAACTTGAAATGCTAAACAACCAGTTTTTTCTTTAATATCCCAGTTTCCTTTAAACCCTATGCACTGAGCAACTGGGTTAGAGAGCCTGAGGTCCAGTTGGTCATTTAAATTCACAGAGCAACCTGTGATAGGTGTCCTGTAAACAACTGAGAAATTCCTGTGCCTCACTTATCCTTGAGAAGTTCTGGACTGAGGAACTATGTGGGAATTTCACTTTTGGGACTGCCCTCTTGAACAAACCAGGAAGGAGCCTTTTTTCTTGTCTTTATTTCCAATAAAAACTCCTGTAGCTTCTTGATTCTTTTGCAACTTCGTACTTTGATTTTCCTGAAACCGCAACCTTTGTTTGTACAGACTTGACCCTTTCACTATCACTCAGAAGTTACTCTGTTTGTAGTATAGGAGAGAATGGGGCAGATTAAAAATTCCATTTCACACTGGGTTTATATCCTAATTTGAAGAGATTAACAGTAAATAGCACAAATCAAATCTGTGTAACTTTCCCTGAGCAATAAAAGTGTAGTGGGATAAAGAAAACATCATAGCAGGGTAAAAGCGATCATTTAAGCCTCCTTTGGAAGGCAAAATCTGAGAGAGTCTGGAAGGAAGTGGGAGAATTACTAATGCGAATGCCTGGAGGAAGGTCAGTTCCAAAGCCTTCATTTTGGCCCTTGGGGCTTTGTGCAGCAACAAGTAACTTAACGTGGATGAGGGAGAATAGCAGAGGGAACTAAGGTCAAAGATATAATACAACCAGATCCAGATCGTGTAGGGCCTGGGCGTCACTGCTGAGCCTTGGACATTTACACTGAGGGAGGCGGGAAGCCATTAGAAGGGTAAAACCTACAGTGCCCTGATTCATCCTATGTTGTGAAAGAGTACGGATCTTCGGCAAATTTTTAAAACTAGTCATATGATTTTTTCATAGCCTGTTTTTGCAGCATGATTATTTCTATCATAAATAATAAGATAATAATTAATAATAAGTGGACAATAAATAACTCATATAAGTTAAAACTTCACAAAGCACAGATACTAGTTCTTCCTCACCTCTGTGAATAAAGGGTATTTTAGATATAAATGATATTAAACCCGCATTTGTCAGAATGTGTTTTATATTTCTTCTAGCATCTAGAATTATTCCATCAACTAAAACATTTGATTACCTTAGATAAGTTATGCTCTTATTCCAAATAGTATAATATTGGCTGTAGAATTGCTTTTTGCTATCAATTTGACTACAGCATAGAAATGAGGTCATCTTCCTCTTCATTCTTATTCTCTATAATATGAAACTCTTTTAGGCCTTTTTCATAATGACTGGAGCTGTGTTTTTGAAAATGTATTTGTTTACTCTTGTATGATCTGGGTCCTCCATACAGCCTGAACTTCCTGGCTGTCTTATTCATATTTGAATCCCTACTGTCTCATGAACTGTTTGACTCATAGTAAGTAGTGCTTGACATTTGTTGAATGAATGCATTCAAGAATGAAAACAATCTATTATCATGACACAAGTTACCACTATGAAGGATAATCCCACTGAATGTGAATCATCCCAGTTTATTCCTGTATCTCATGGCTAGACTCATAGCGAGAGTAAATCATGGTCTTTGACATTACTGTAAAAAATATCAAAGATGAATAAAAGAAAAGAAGGAAGATGAAAGAGAGGGAAGTACTAGAAAATAAGAGAAGATAATCAAAAGGAAAGAATTAAAGGTTGATGAAAAGAAGAAAGTTACTGTACATGCCCATGAAAGTTACTGTACATGCCCATGGAAGGTTGATGAAAAGAAGAAAGATTAAAAAAAGAAAAGGAAGCAAAATTCACTGTTGCTGAAGCTGCTTTTTTCCCATATTCTTCAGAGATCCTTACTTTATCCTCTGCACACAATTTTCCATGTTCCTTTGCATCTCACCATTTTTAATCTTTTAGCAGTGAAAGGTGTATTATGAACTAATACTTTCTGACTTGCTTGACGTTGAGTGATCAGAAAAAAAAATCCATTTCCCAGTAGGATTTTCATTCTGTAATAAAGCATAAAAAGCTATAGCTGCTTGTCAAGAACTGGTGAGATTTACCTAGCCTCTTTTACATGTTAGGTAGCAAGCATGCAGAACGTAACAACCAAGAACCTAGTGATTAATGTACCTGACTCTGGAAATCAACTCTAGTGAACTCACTTTATTGTAGAATGATTCTAGACCAGAACTTAGTAGTCACTTTCTGTATTTTTGTTCAGTCAGCCTGCCAGATGGAAGATGAATGCAGGTTTAGATAGATTTGTTGTATCATTTGGAATGCTCTAATCTAGAGAGACCCAAAATATGAACAATTCAGATCTCATATTACTTTAAAGACACTCACAGATGGGAAGACACTATTTCTGAGGAGATAAAAGGCATACTTCACAAAATCAGGTATTCAAGATCCCTGGCCATTAAAACTTCTTACCTAAATGTAAAGCACCATGGCCAACATATTGATGACAATGGAAAAGACAGAATTTCCGAAAACACCAAAGAACTGAAGTTTTATCCTCTCAACATTTCACACACTCTCGTAAGATGTCAAAAATATGTTACCTGTCATTCTTTTCAGAATCTCACATGATAAATACAGCATCAGCTTTGTCTATGAGATGAGGAAGGAATAAGAGGGAAGTAGTAATATAGAGGTCACCTGACGTACTTTTTCCTGGCTCGGGTACAATTCAACCTGAATATAGATTAAATGATCCAGACTCAGACTATTTACTGTTATGCAGACATTAAAAGTAAAACATGAAGATAAAAAAATGAAACTTTCACTGAGACTTTATCAATAGTTTTGTTGGGATGATTTAAGAATTTCTTTTCATGATATCATACAATTGCAGCAAGAAATGGGTTGAATGATTTTGACTATCAAACTCTGTTACTGGTAACAATTTTCCCATGTTGGCCTTGTTAAGACACTTTTTTCTTCTTTTGGGGGGGGGGTTGGGTACAGGGACTTACTACATAGTCGAGGGTTGTCTTGAACTTGTGGTGATCCTCCTGCCTCACCCTGAGTGCTGGGATCACAGGCATTGCACCATTATGCCTGGCCCAATATACTTTGTTCTTACTATGCCTTGTTACTGTACATGCCCATGGAATGAAAAAGTTGTGATTATTTAGAGCACTGATCAAGGAATCGGGCAATCTGGATTCCAGTACTGAGTTCTAATCCTGACATAAAATAATTTGATAAATATATGTATGCATGTGTGTATGTCCAACATTTTATTTTAGATTTATTGAGATTATTGACTTTGACTTTTCTCCCTCATTCTTTTTCACGCCAGATTGCAATTTTTCTTAGGACCTACACTGTGATAATATCTTCCTATCATCATCTTTATAGTCACTGTAGATCTGTAAAGCCTGATAAAAATTTATTGATGATAAAATAATGGGAGAAAGTTAAAAAATTAAAACATTGATCAAATATTCAGTGTACTTGCATATATGGAATACTTTGTAACTACACAAGATTTTTGCTAGAAATTGGAGATTCTCTGCCAAAGAAAGAAAATTCGGTTCTCATGCCAAAAGCCAGCAGAAACAACTCATCAAAAAAGGAGATGAGATTATCATAATTTTTTGAAATACATTTTCATAATCTGCATGATGCTTAGAATTTTTGAAGTCAAAGAATATTATTTTGATTGAAGACCTAAATTTAAGACTGACATTTTGTTTCTGTCAGGTTAGGTAAATCTTTTAACCCCTGCAAGTCTCAGCCTAAAGAGCTACTGAAAAAAAGACCAAATGCTCTTTAGAATCCTTTTCAAGTCTAAAACTCTGTGAACACAAAATAGTGTTTGCATAGTGTACGACAGGTGTGTCATCAGCAAAAACATAAAGAACTTCCTCTTTGGTATCTTATGTCCCTTCCTGCCAATTTAACTCTCTCATTGGATTTCTGACCTCTCCTACATCCTTCCTTCTAAATAACCCTCCACTTTACCCTATCTCCTATCCTTTTTTTTGATGGATAATATGTTCTTGGCAGGTCTATTTCAAATATATTTGACTACATAGCATTTTCATTAGAAAATAAGCTTGTAAGTAACCACTTTGGGAAACTTTGTCTTCAGTCTTAATCTTCTAGCATCAGAATGTTTCTATTTTATATCTGTATTTTACCAGGCCTTTTGTTTAGCAGAAGATATTTGGCAAGCACATTCATTTTGTTCCAATATGGGAGGGGCTAATATTTCTATGGTTTACTTATTCTATTTTTTAATCATCTGCTTTCTACAGGAAGTATTGTAATGGAACAAACTTGTTATTCATTGTTGGTATCCTATGCCATGTAATATTCAGGATTTTGATTGGATAAGTTTTAACTTTTCTCCTGTTATTTGGGAGAGTCTTTTTGTAGATGACCTACATTATCCTACCATTTTAATTTATGTAGATTGATTTTTTTGCTATGTAGTTATAGCCTTAAAATACATTTCATTCTCATTTTGACATTTGAAAATATGATTCCATTAAATTTTTCAACTAATAAAAATCTGGTTTCCTGCCTTAGCAGGGACAAAAGATAAAACAATCTCTTCAGAATATTTTCTTTGGTATGTATTTGTGGGGTATATTGTGATGTATATACTCATGCATACTTTGTTAATAATCAAATGAGAGTAATTAGCATGTTTATCATCATAAACTTGTATCATTTTTTCATGGTGAATACATTCGAAGTCTTCTACTTTGAGATATACAAAGCATTGTCAGCTACATCCATCTTACTGTGCCATAAAATGGGAACAGTGTTAGAGAGGAGGAATAAGTATGTTGTTGAGATGTATTTATAGTGACAATTCTTCTCTTTCTAAGCTTCTCCAGTAGCTGGTATTGTCACTTAACATTGCTGACATGCATGATTTAGGATTGAGGCTCTCCTCCCACATTTTACATACCTCTCCTGAGCTTTCTGTCTGCTAGATTTATCTGACATCTGTCACAGGGACCTTCTGTCACCACCTCCATTGCATTACCACTGTAAAACTGTTGTATATATTTTTTATCCTATCATTCTCACAAATATAACAATCTTCTGAAAATTTGACTTTCTAGCCTCAGCACATGCACTCTGGCTCCTGATAGAGAGGATTATAATTGTTGCGACAACTAGAATGTACACAAGATTGTCATTATGTCTTCAGTTATAAGACAACTCATATTGATCCAACACTTTATCTTTCTTTCATTAGCTCTGGTGTAACTCAAACCATTATGAGAGCTACACATGGCAACTATTTTGTTTGTCTTAGAAGTGGAGAGAGATGAAGTGACTCAACAATCATACTATTAACTTGGAACTAGTCCATTCTCCTGTGTTCTAAACAAGGACTTTTGACTATACTGTCACATCTCATATGCAACATGTCATGCGTGCTTTGTGTAAGGAAATAAATCTCAGTTTTTAAACACTCATGACACCTCGAAGTGGTGTACTGTACAACTCAACTCTAACATAACAATGTCTTTATGTCTGTGCTCAAAATCTGCCAATGACCCCTCATTTAGTTTTGCACAAGGTCTTTACATGATCTGTTTTTTTCTCCCTTAACTTCCTCAGTGATAACTTTTCTCACTCACTCTCATACTTTCATAGCAGGCAGAGTCCAACCTCAAGGCCACTGAACAGGCTGCTTTCTCTGACTGAATTATTTTTCTGACTGGTCATCTTTTAGGTATTCAAATGTCACCTTCTCCATGAAGCTTACATTGGCCGAACCACTTTTTACAAAGTAATAACAATTCCTACTCCAATCCTCCTGTTATGGTCTAGGGCTAAAGTGTCCCCCAAACTCTAGTGGGGCTTTTGGAAGGCGATTGGATGATTGAGGTAGTACAGTCATCAGTGTATTGATCCACTGATGTGTTCACAGCTAAATGAGCTATTGAGAGACAGGGCCCTTTCTATTTTCTTATTTTATTTTATTTATTTTTATGTATTAATTGGGTTTTTTTGAGATATAGTTCAGGCTGTCTTTTAAGTTACTATGTAGCCCAGGCTGACCTCAAACTTGTGACTGTCTTCCTGCCTCAGCCTTTCCAGTGCCAGGGCTGTGATCCACCCCTCCTAGCTTGGAGCCTTTTCAGAAGAGATGAGTCACTTGGGGCGTGACCTAGAAGGTTGCATTCTTGTCCTTGGCTCCTCCCTTCTCTCTCTGCTTCCTAGCTTTTGCAGAGGGAGCAGCTTTCCTCTACTATGCCCTTTTGCCATCCTGTGTCTGCCTTGGACCCACCCGACCGACCATAGATTGAAACCTCTGAAAATTGTGAGCTAAAATAAACCTCTCCTCCTTTAAATTGAGGGTGTTGCTCATTTTGTCCCAGTGACAGAAAAGTGACTGATACACCTCCTTTATCTTGCTTTATAATTTTTCCCATAGTACATGTCCTCTTTAATATACTATGTTATTTACTTTTTTAATGGGCACATTGTCTGTTATTTGTTTTCCTCAACTAGAAGGTAAGCTCCTTAATGGTGGGAATTCTTACCTATTTTGTCTGCTGATGCATCTACAGTACTTGCTATTTACTGACTCAGTAAATACCAGTTGAAATAATGGACACGCACTCTTCCAGTCTCTCTATAAGTTTGCAGACACCCACTCTCTTAGATCTAGGCTTCAGGTTATTCTCTGTCTTGCTAAGCTGCTGGCTAAATAAACCCACAGTTCTCTTGAAGGGGAATATGGCTAAACAAGCTCACTTATGAAGCCAGAGGGAAATCCAATTTAAAAATCCATCATATTCTGTAATAGAACATAGCCTGATGAAAGATTTTGAAAATAATTTAGAAGCTTCCTGGTCAGCATCACTTTTATCAGCTGATATATCTCTATACTGTAGCTCGTCTTTTCAACCTTGAAACTGTGAAACACTCGTCTCTGGCTCTAAGTCTGAGGGAGAGTATCTAAATGCTGTTTCTCTTGAGGCAGAGTGAGCAAGTCAGGGAGAAATTCACTTGCAACATTCTCCCTTTTTACATTTCTCAATAAATAGAAACTATTTTCTTAACTTTGGGGGTTAATCTGTAAATGCCTAGCATTCTCTAATTAGACGTGTATATGCGTATGTGTTCGGTAGATGTGTATGTATGTACTGAATTATTTTTCCTTTAGACCTTCCATATTTGTCAGGGCATGGCAGACTGTTTTAATTCTCTTCATCCTAAAACAATGGAAATTCTGTTCAGAGAGGTGGTTCTTCACTTATAGGATACAATGTTCAAGGACTATAATTCATTGTAGAAAGACATTTCCAATCAACCTGTTTTGAGTGATGACTTCAAAAGAATGGAAAATATTTTAAGGCCTCTTGCTTTTTCTATTACAGTTGAATAGGAGAAAAAAGATGGCCTTTTATAGATGCAACTGTAACAAGCTCAGTCTAAGAAGATTCCTCTCTCTTTTTACTCTTTTCCTTAAGGTATCTCTTAGGGACAAAGGGAACTTCATTCAGCATGGATTGCCCAGGGCAGATGTTAACTGAGGGCAGTGGTGTTGTGTGGCAATCCACTAGCTGTGTCAGGTGTTCAAATTTGTTGATTTACTTGGGAAAAGAGAAATGGGAAGGTGTGTTTGTGAATAAGCACTTGTACTTTTCTGGATTTGTGTTGGGCACTGAAAATGGAAGTGAGGAAGTAAAACAATAAAAAGAGCCCAAAAGGTACAGATATCTCTCAAGAGGACAATCTGGTACAATAAGTGGCATGCTGATTTTCTCTCTGAGCATTATATTTTTGTTCTCCCTGGATTTTATCATCAAATAAATGAAGTGGCAACTGACTTGTTCCTGGATTTCATGAGGATTAAAAACAAATTTCCCTCTCTCCCTCCCTTCTTCTCTTCCTTCCCCTTTTCCTTCCCTCTTTCCTTTTTTCTCAAGGTAAAAATTGACTTTATTTCAAGATATGTCACAAGAGGAATAGCAGCACAGTATCTGAGAGAAGTATCCAGTGCTTCTTCACTCTATTTCATAATAGAGCCCATTTTAATTAAAATCAGGTTAAATTAGTTAAATGACAATAAGGAGAATGCCCTCAGTTTCAAAGTCAGTTGTGCTTCTAAAGCACTTTTACAAGGGTAGTGAATTGGGAGAAATATTAGTTTTCTCTCTTAAAACATTACACTGCTTTAGAAAACAAGACTGAGGGACGAAGTTATCAAATATACCTCTTTTTGATTATTCGCCTGAGCAGTAAGGAGTGGGAGAGGGGCAGATAAAGAAGTTTTAAGGAGAACAAACCTTTCCCACAGTGTGTAAGAATCAAGACTACTGTTTGTTTTTGAATGAACATTGGTAAGCCCTTTTTATATAGGGCAGGCAATAAATATTTTAGACTTTGCTGCCCATATGCTCTTGGTCACAACTGTTTGACTCAGTTTCTATTATACTTTGTGGTTGTGTTTTGTAGGAAGAAAAGTATCTTCTCCCTACCCATCTCAAAATTCATGGCTCAGGGTTCACTAACAAAAGACAAATTAACGAGGAAGCATTCACATTTATTTATTATAAGTCTTCATGACCTAGGAGTCTTCATGAGGAAATGAAGACCTGAAGAATTAAACTTGAAAACTAGGTTTGGTGAAGCAGAGTTACCTACAACACAATAGGTTTAGACAAAGAGGGCCTGATAGAATGATAAGACAGAGAAATTTAGCAAAGCCTAGGTTCAAATTCTTATCTGTGTGTCCCTTTATCTTCAGAGATGAAGATAGTTTCCCCCAGTTTTATAGTGGGCACCACTAGAATGAGGGTTCTTTTTCCCATTTCAAGAGACATTCAGAAAATTTCTCCTAGATATTATGACCTGCAGAAAGTCAGAAGGGCAGTAGAAAGTGAGACTGACATTGCTATTTGTGCTGTTTTCTCAAACGCCACTGTGCCTATTTTGGGGTAGTATGTCCTGAACCTCACCAATTTCAATAGAAGTTTATTATGGATGCTGAAACTTATATTTCATATGATTCTCATGTGTATAAAGTATTTTTTGGTTTGAATTTTTAAAAATAATTAAAAATACATAAGTCATTTTCAGCTTTTAGGCTGTGTATAAAATCAAGACTTGGACCTTACACCATAGTTTGCTTACCCCTGCTTTAAATCTACTACTAATAGATGCCAAGGCTGGAAATGAATATCAGTACATATTTAGGTTGGTTCTAAAGTGGCCATGTTTTGAGTTTTGAAAATATTTGATTGCTATGATGTACTAGGCACAAGGACTAGAGGGATAAATTCATGTGATCTTATTCTCAAAAGATTTCTCAATCTTGTAGAAGAGATAGCAACATTAACAGTTAAATATAATTTTCTACTCTAGCAAAGTAGATATTAAATACATATAGAAATTTGGATTTAAGAGTGATCAATTTTAACTGAGAATGGAGGGCTCTGGGGACACTTCACAGAGCTAATGAGATTAAACAGGACTTTATAGGATTGGAGGACGAATGAATGATATCTGCTCACTGGATTGATTTGTTTATAGCTTTAGTTCTAACATTCTATTGTTAAGGCAGCACTCATAGCTGTAATATTTGTTTCAATTAATCTGCAGCAACTGGGTTATTATTTTTGATGTGCATTTTAGAGCACAAACTATTCTCCCTAAATAAGATAAAACACAAAAAGCTTTCCAAAACCCTATCAAATACTAACTTTCTTGGAAGCATTCAATTAGAAAATCAAATGGTTAATTGTTTATACTCAGAAACACACCTTAAAGTATAAGGGAAAAAAAGAAAGCAAAAAATAAAATCACAGAGCAGTTTCTTCATTTGTTCAATCAGTTAAACACTAATAAAAAAATACCTTTTAGGTACAAGTGAAAATTTAGGATTGGTGGTGATATAATTGTAGCAAAATTTTTTGATTGTGTTCTAAGATATGATTAACAATATGTGAATGCTAACTAAAAATGGAAAGAATATAATGTCTTTTAAAATTAAAAAATAAACTGTGGTGTGTGGCAGAGGGTATGCTACGGGAGGAGGGACACCTTTGGGCTTAGACGAGCAGGCTGTACAGAGAATGTAACATTCCTCTCACGACTTCAAGGAATCTAAGCAGTCAATGATGGGCAAACCCAGAGTGTTAGGACTCTGGTCCAAGTTTATATTAGACGTGAAGGAAGGAGCTTGTTGGTATCTTCCAGAAACAAGAATAGTAGTGGCTTAATGGAATGCATTTTCTGAAAGACAGA
Organism: Heterocephalus glaber; assembly: GCF_000247695.1. The sequence continues at coordinate 19,711,901 of NW_004624750.1, read as the reverse complement.
GAGTTAAAAACCGAGGTGAAAGATAATCGAAATCTTGAATATTATGTTAAGTAGTTTTGATTTTATTCTAATTGCATTGGGATATTACTGAAAGGTTTCATGCAATAAAGTGATATCTGATATATAATTTTAAAGCTCTGCTGTTGTGTAGGAAATGAAATGTGGTTAAACAAAGGTAAAAGTCTATTACAGGCGACTTTTAATTCCCATTATGAGCAGACATAATTTATAGCAAATTTATAGCAATTTTCTGAAGCAAGATTGATAATCACATTTATGCTTCTAAATCATTCTAAAAGTTTTCTTGAATTTTAGGTAGCAAGAACTGGCCAACTTACAAATAAATGTGCTTTCTGGCAAATGGACCGATTTGAACATAAGGGCTATTAACATTTATAAGGAAACAGACCTACATCTATCATAACTGAAACCTCACTGAAATGTTTATTGAAGTCTATACCAAGATTTTAGTCAATATCTGATATTAAAATATTTATTGTGGGTCTGTTTTGGATGAACAAATTTGCTATTGTGCCAGGAGGAATATGAAACTTCACAAGATACAATTCTCACCCTAAAGAGTGTGTTCTATTTTCCAGGGAACTCATCTTAAAGAATTAAAACTTCACAGATTTTGTGTAACCCATCTGAGTCATCTGAGTCAGCTTTTGCCCAAATGGCCCAATTTCCTTCCTGGTAAATGAGACATTTAGCTGGCTAGCTGTAATTAATGGTCTATTTCCAAAAGCATCTTTTACTGTGATGAGTGTTGCTTCCATGCATTCTCTTATAACCTCATTTTTTGCTGTAGTTAAAAGTTATTTCAACAGTGCTCTTTTGTTTATTCAGATTTCTTCATAAGTCTTTGTCTTGCAGTGTCTACCAACTTAGTGTCTGCTCCATGATATGCGATTTACATTTATGTGAATGAGTCCAGAAGCTATGTAAACATAATGTATTTTGTGTGATTATATAGTCTAACAACCCAGTGAAGAGATTATTCTGATTTACTGCTTTTTATAGTTGAGGAGACTGAAGCACAAAACACACATATTCCCAAGGTTTCACAAATAATAAATTGATGGGAGCAGATATGGAATCCAGGCAACTTGGCTTAACAGCCTGCACTGAGTTGGACCTGCTGTGTTTGCCCACAGTTCTCAATCTAAAAGATTCCTGTCTCCTGAACTAGAACAAAGGGAAATGTCCCACTGTCTACTTCTCTGGCCACACTTCAGTTGTACCCACTCACTTCACACTATAGCCGTCCTCAGAATTGGATCATGCAAAGTTCCCCAGATGCACCTCTGGTTCATGCTACTGGGCCTAGAGCCAGGGCATACTCCACCAGCGTACAGCCTGTGCAGTTGCATGGGATCTCACACCCAGAGGAGCCTTGTGCTTCACTGAATTCTGTGCTATAGTTGTTTCAGAATTATTGTAACTTTATCTTTGAACATATATTTAATAAGTGACATTCAAAGGGACAAAGGCGCATGAGCCCAGAAGATGAGTGCAATATGCATGTCCAACCCTGCTTGTCCAACTTCTCTGTGTTACCAGTCACACTGGCAGAAAATGATGACCCAGAAAGAAAGAAAAAGATGGAATAACCTTGTAGTTTCTTTTTGTCTCAGTCTTTCCTATTTCTTCAGTAAGCCTGAATGTAGACAATATTGATAGAATGTGTGCATCAAGGAGTAAATGAAAACAGCCATGGTACGGTGTTGCACCATTTCCATTGTTCTAGTAAAAAAAAAATGTATTTGCACATATGAGCTATGAAATACAACGGTGTCATTTATGGGTTAAAGCTTTTTATATTTTCATTCAGAATTGATATTAAACAAAAATGAGTGGTACAATTTTAATTTAAAAATTTTAATTTTTCTTAGAACAGTATTAACTAGCAAATAATAAACACAATGACAAATCAAAGGAAAGACCAGGGAAGAAAGAAAAAGCCTTATAGTTTCAGAAATTTAATAGCACTTTTTCCCATGCTCTGTGTGTGTGTGTTTATGTGTGTGTGTTAGTGTGTGTGTGTGAGTCAAACTCAGAACCTAGTATATGCTAGACAAGTGTTCTACCACTGAGCTACATCCTCAGCCTTCGCTTGTGCTTTTCGAATCAAGAATTCAACTCTGTTTTCATTTTGCTCTGGGTCACATAATGTATGCATATAGCTGGCCCTGCTTAGCACATGTTCCTGTAGTCAGCAAGCCAGGCTTTCCCCAAGTCCCTGGCAAATAGCTAAAAAATCTTCACATTTGCCCCAGATGACACTTGGTGATTCCTTCTCTATTTCTTCTGGCCAAACTAGGTGCTTCATTTTCTATAATCTCACAATGGTTAGTACCTATTACTCATTCCTCATTCACTCACATTCATTGATTCTACAGATATTTGTTGCATTCTCTATGCCAGACAGTGATCGGGGTAGATTTTATATCTCCTTTAATGGCAATGTCCTTATGTTGTGTCTGTCTTTCTAACTTTCCTATGAAACATAATGCCCTTGTGGACAGATACTGTTTTTCTCAGTTATCAATTTATTTATTTATTTATTTAAAAATGCAACTGAGTGCCAGCTATATACCAGCCACTGTGATTTATTCATCTTCATTCCTATCATAATCACTATATGAATTATAACAGATGATAAATAAATATTTGTAGGCAACCAAATGGATGGAATAAACAGGAGCATAAATGTAGTTGTGTAAATCCTAATCTTTATCAAAGCCTCAGTGGAAGAATGAACCCAAACTCGAGAAATAAATTTGTTCATGATGATTCTTATCCATATCTTCTATCTGCAGTTCTTAGTTCACTGACAGAGACAGCCTAGAGGCTTCTGCATGAACTATATCAAAGGTATTGCAACTCATCAAATGGCAAGCTTGGAAGAACAAGGTAGAACCCTGGATGGTGATGGCTATCAGCAGAGAAGTCAGCCTCGTTGCCTTTCAAATCCTCTCAGCTGGGTGTGAACATAAGGCTGAAGGTGGCAAGATATCCAAGAAAAATACACAAGAAGAGAAAACATTGTTTTTAAATTTTAAAAATAGCTTTAGGAAATCCTGGCGCACAACTTGAGGTGATGGAATATAACTGTGAAATGTTGTGGGGGAAACAGCTATGTACACAGTGGGTTGGCCTGCATGATCAGAACAGGACATTTTTATCTTTTTTTGGATCACAGTTTCCAACAGTGGATAAAAAGGCAGAATCACGGACATTATGTTGCTTTGAATTCTGGCCCTGTAATTACAACTCAGAAGGTCCATCAGTATTTGTGGGAAAACTATCATAGGGAGAAGAAAAATCAGCTATAAGGAGGGATAGAATATAGATAGAAAAGATAGAATGGTGAGGCTACAGTTATACCCCAGGATGAATGTGGAGCTTCATACGCATGGTTAAAATGAGTACCTACCTGTATTTGCAAGTTAGAGAAGGAGCCAAAAGAGAGGTGTGAATAGCAGAATTTAGTGATTATGTTAGCAAAAGAACAGTTATTGGGTATACTTTTTGAGCTGAATTAATTACAGTGAGCCAAGTGGATATTTTAGGAAGAACATTTCAAGTACATGGAGCAGTTAAGTACAGTTCAGAACTTGCAAGATAAGATGAAGTGGCTGAAATGGAGAGAGTGGAGGCAAATTCAGTAGAAGGTAAAAATCATAGAGAAAGTTCAGGGAGACCAGATCACATAGGAGTTCCTAAATTGTGGTGAGAACTTTGGCTTTTATTCCAAGTGCAATGGGAAAATATTAAAGTGCTTTGAATGAGTGAGTGGCATATCTGCTATTTAAGGAGAGTACCTCTGCTTATTCTGTCGACTCAAAAGTAGAAGCAGAGAGGTCAAAGAGATAGTAAGAGAGAATAATGGCTTGTATCAGGCTTTTCCTTACAGAAAGTGGCACTAAGTAGTAAGATTCAAGAGACAGTTTTAACATATGGTGATTTTAGATAAAGTCAAAGAAGGAAAGAGAAGACAAGTATAACTTCACAACTTTGGGGAGTTCAGAGAATGATGGAACTGAGTGGAGAAAAACTGCACCATGAGGTAGGGAAATACTGATAGTAGTAGAAAAATATGAGTTCAATTCATGATATGTTAAGTTGGAAATGTTTGTTAGATGATCCAGCAGATGTGTCATCTGTGTAGTTGCTACAATTTGTATTGGACAAAGAACTATGGACAAAAGGAGATCAGAACATACCTGTGAGAAGACACACCCACACCCACACATACAACTGGAAGGTAATGGATTTTGAGTCTGTTGGGTACAAGACTGGATTCAGTGAGTAAATCATATTATTTAACCCTCACCATACTCTTATAGAAGAAGGTAGTATCCCCATGACAGGTAGGAAAAATGAGATGCAGAGAGGTTTAAAACTACCATGTGGTAGATTTGTTCCTTTAAAACTTGTGCATCTATCATGACGATTACTCTTAAACAAGGAAGGAAAGCAGTAATTGTATGTACTAGATGGGGAAACAAAAATATGAACAACTTATACATTTTTTGGTAAATCTCATCCATTCTCATGGTAATGTGTTCAGGGTTTAAATCTATGGATGGGAACAAATATAAGCCATTCCCGGACTATAATCCCCACCCCCAACCAACTGAAGTCAGCACTTTCCAATTTCTTTGTAGCTCTTTATTTTTATGAAGAGAGCAATTTTCAGCATAAACAAACAAACAAAATCCAAAGGGTGTAACATAGTTTATGTGTTTCAAATTAGGTCCTTTACATCTTACAGAATTCTTCCCATTTCATAATTGAGTAATTGTGATATTATTTGATTACTTCCTCTGCTTCCACCAGAACCTACATTCTTTAAAGACAGGGACTTCACTTAAACCACAATCATTATCCCTGCCTTCAGCACATTATCTGAAAATATATTTTTTTTCTTATTCACTCAGGTGATATTTGTTGCGCAAATCTGAGAGTGAATGAAAGATTGTGGGAAATTCATCTGGGTGTCATAGTTTAGCCTGACTTTGTCTTTCTTTGATATTTCTTATGAAGAAAATGTACATATGGATCTCCTTCCAACTTTCTGTTGTTAAATTCAGACAACGATCAAAAGAAAATTGGGAATAAATTTTAATTTGAGGATTGTGAATGATAACTTTTTTAGAAACAAGCTGTTTATGAATATTCTATTATTTTTAAATAAATGTTTAATTAGTACCATAAGCTTGTTTCTTCATTTCTGTATCTCTCTTACATAAAAAGAAGGCTTAGTTCACAGGCTCAGAGGATGTTCTTAGTAAATATTTATTAAATGGAAGAATAAATTTTGATAGGATTATGTGTAGCTTTAAAGCCCCGAAAAGCACAAAAGCTGCAAGGTGATACATAATAGATTTAAATAATTCAGCTGCTACAATTGGGCATATGCCAGTTTTTACATTGTTCTCTGCCTTGTAATGACAATGTTAGCACTTAGATATTTATTTATTTTTTTCTGACCTGCCTGAACTTTCTTTGATATGTGAAATTCTCCTAGCCATAAGATAAAGCAAAACTTTGGCTATAAGTTATTCAGAGAAGAGCTGTAACTGTGATAGAACTATATGGGTCTTGCAGATTTTTTTTTCAGTAAAGTGGAAAAAAAGGCTTTTCAAATCCCAGCATTTGCTACTATGTATTTGACCCATTGTTTCAGCCTGCAATTTCAGATGTTGTGAAAATTCCAATAGACTATAACACCAAAAGAACAGTGTTCACTTGCTGAACCTTGCCTCTTGCTGATAGAATATAAAGTGTAATAGTGAAGGAAATTTTAGGCTGAGACTTCAGCTTCAAAAGACAAAACACATAGGTTTCTTCTTAGCAGGAGTGAAACATATACATTTCAATGGGAAAATGGGAAGTCAGAGGTTATAATAGCTGTAGAACAAATCGCAAGGAGGAATCAATATCAAAATGATAATTAAAGGTACCATGGAGTGCACAGAGGGTCAGAACACTAATGCTTCAAGATACTAAAAGAAGTAAGAGAGGAAAATTTTCTCATCTGCTGGGTAAATATGCTTTTGTTGTATTTCATTTTATTCCCAAGTATAAAGTACAGTACTCAAGCACAGTGGAAATTTTTAAAATAAAAATACTAAAGGACATATAGAGATGTAAATATTCTTTCTTTTATCAGGTAACAAGTGTTCATTAAGAAATATTCTATTTTGGCAACTCAACTTTCATAATTGATGAGGTCGATTTTATGTCAGGTATTAGACAGTACTAGACAGGGAGAAGAATTAAATATAACAAGACTCTGATTTGGGGAAATAATTGGTGCTTCCACTTACTGGGACAGGGAAGATAGGAAATGAACAGGTTCCAGTGAAAGATAAAGGTTTTCTGGACATGTTCTTTTGGGTTATTTATCTTATTAATTACTGAATAACTAATACTTAGCAAAGACCTAGACTAGTACTTATAAATATATAATTGCTGAATAAGTGGAAGACTAATCAACATCAATGGAACTGTATTTAAAAAACATTGATGGAGACACAGATTTAGGAAGCATCAGTACTTAGGTCATATTTCATAGGAATTGTTTTAAAAAGCATATTCAGAGAAGTTAGAATCAATGACAGGCTAATACGTGGTTTCCCACAGGTAAAAAATTACTTCTCTGTAGTTCAGAGTGTGGAAAGACGCATTTTAGTCTCTCTTCTATGTACAGGACGTTCTGAAAAGGGGTACAGTGAGAACAAGATGATGTGTTTAGAAACCTAGGCCTATGCATTGAAGAAGGGCAAGGAATAAGGATAAGGAGGACAATATGAATGCTTTCAACCTTGATTGATACTGTTGTGTTACAGCTTTTATGGGTACTTCATTTAGTTGTCATATCAACTTTATGGGGAAAGGTAGACAGACATGGGCAAAGACTTCATTTATTCTAATTGGTCACAATTCTGTTCTGATTTGTAGGAGTTGTGTCTTCCTAATTGATAAATATTTTGAGTATTACCCTTCAAGGTAGCCATTACTGACCACTTTTAACAAACAAGGGAAATAAAACTCAGAGAAAATTCAAGATAATAGTACTTGTAATTATTTTAGCTGAGATGTGAACCCATTGGACATCTATGCCAGCAAAGCCAAAAGCTACACTCAACTTCTTTCCCTGACCACTCAACTCTATGTTCTTTTCCCCAGTGGCAGAGAAAACAGACAGCAAAAACTCTAAATCAATTATAGCCTCCATCATGTTCACTTCCTGAGTGAGTGTCCTGCCAAATGAACAACATTGTCACATTTAGAACTCTCCGTGAAAATGACTTGACCACTGCTTATTCTGTGCAGGTGTGTGGAATCTTCCTGTATTCCAGCTGATCCAGCCTCTGGTATTGGCCTCTAAATCCCTGGACTTAAGGAATGTGATTAAAACCTGCCTCTCTTCTCCATACCTCATTCTCCCTTCTTATACACAAAATCCATTTTAAGCAGATAACTCTCCCAAAAGAGTATCTATTATATAACAAACAGCTACAAAGGTGGCTCTTGTATATGCTCTTTAAATCAAGTCTAGAAGTAATAGATTTTAAGAGTGTAGATATTCATGTAAGTGGTATGTCAGTAAAATACTGAATAACACAGTTCAATTGGATCTGAAATTACTCTGACAGGAAATGTTCAGGGACAAAGATGACTGCTACTTAAAGGGACTCATTTAGGTAATTCAAATTGCTTGTGTATTATGCAGAAAACATTCTATCTTCTTCAATAATGAGTAACAACTTGAAAGACTAATGGACTAGCCAAGACTGATTCTATTTTCAAAGAACCCTTTGGTACATTGCACCTAAAGTTTACATTTTAGATTTAGTATTTTTAAAAGTGAACGAGCAGATAGAGTTTTAAAAATTATTTTTGTTCTTACAATTCCAATTTGATTAAATTTCTTTGTTGAAACTTATCTTGAATTGTAATTAAGGACATTTTTAACAGTTAAAAATCAAGTAACAAACATTTAAATATTTAGAGAATTGTTTGTCTTTTGAGAGCTCCCATGAATATCTTTTTAAAATGTTTCAGATGAAAAATCAGGTGTAATGGCAATAATAGTATCACAAATTCACAATTTTAATTAACATTGCATTAATTAGCAGCACATAGATTAGAATTCAAGAAAATGTATGCCTATGTGTTTATGTGGGGATATAGTGATGCAAGTTTCTCAGTGTTCTAGTAGTTTTAATTATTTCAGAGAGATTTAGCATTTACTCATTAGGATCTTATCAGCACAGAGACTGTCTGGAGGAAGTGTGAGTTATATTCTGAAAATAACTCTCTAACATCAGTGCCAGTTGTGCATATTGTTAGCATTAACCCATCTCTCTCCCCTTCTACCTCCACTCATGGAGAGGCCCAATAGATTCTTCTAAAAAAGTGATTTCAAATTTTATTTCTCATCTCTAAGTCTATCATTTTAATTCAAGCTCTCATGTTTTGATTCTATGTTTCCTCTCATCTCAATTTTTCACTGTTACCAGAATTATTTCTATTGCAGATATATTTTGTTTGTTTCTAGCACTCACTGTTCAATTACCCTTTTCCCTTTTTTTGTTTGTTTTTGGCCCTTCAATGAAGGCACCGATTTCTCTCAGGAATTCCTGACCAGTCTATGTCTTTTGGCTTTCAACCCCCATTCCAGCACATATCATTTGTTTTAGATAAGGAAATATCACTCAAGTTGGTAGAATCAGATTGAATTTTGGAATATGCAGTGTAGCTATGGAAAAAACACATTAATTCTGTTTGGAGTAGAACATATAAGGACGAGGTGGCTCTAGAATGGCTGGTTGCTGTCTAACTACTTGAAAGAGCTATGAAAAACTGACATCATTTTCATTTGGATTAGAACTCAGAGAAGAATGCAGCTTGAGCTGCCTGATAGCTTTCCCTTCTTCAGATGTAGACTGAGACAAAATAGAGTCCAGACATACAGATTCTTAAAGTCCAGTTTGACTGAGTAGCTGTTTCATGAAGTTACCCTCATGAGACAAATTACCTTGAGATTTCAGTCTGGTAAAACCAAATGGGTCTTAACTGATCCATCTTAGAATAAGGTACAAACTCCATAGCAGTATATTCGAATTTCTTCATGCGGGACCTTCAGCATTCTCTTCATTATTGTGTCTTTCTAATAGCTGTATAGTCCATTGCCCATGCAGGCTGAGTGTCTCACAATTCATCCATTCTGGTTTTGAAAATTTTGCTTATTTATTTATTTATTTATTTATGTATGTATTTATTTATGATTCAGGGTCTCACGTCATAGTCCAGGCTAGCCTTGAACTCACATTCCTTATGCATAAACCTTGTGAATACTGGTTTTACAGGTGCGTGCCAAGATGACTGGCTTCTCTCATCCATTCTTGCATGATATTTTGCCTTTGTGTACTTGGTAAACTTCTACCTATCTTGTGACCAGCTTAAATATCACCTGTTCCAGTAACATTTTCTCTAACTCCCCGAGGAGGAATTACCTACTGTCTTTTGATTCCCGTAGCCTTTTGCTTACATTTCTATTCCTGTGTAAAGAAGAAAAGCATCTGTCTCTTCTGTATTCATTCTCACTATGCTTCTGACATCAAATACACTGTTGGTGTTGGAGGGTGTTGGTTTCCACATTACCCACACTTCGCCAGTTTTCTGCTGATACCAGTGATGTCCTGTAATTTCCTTCGATTCTGACCTGAATTGCTTGGAGTCAGCACAGACCCCGAAAGGTAGGGTCTCTCAGTCTTCAAAGGCAAGTTGTCGTCCTTCTGTACTTTTGACAGTTTAGAAATCAGTGGTTCCTCCTCTGTCTTGAGAAGTTGTTAGAATGTTTCACAGAACTGTGCAAAATACTTATATTTACCAGTTTGTCCAAAGGAAATAGCCAAATGGAAGAGCTATCTAAGAAAACATATGGTGCAAGGATGCATGGAGTTTCCATGCCCTCTCAACACCTGCTACCCTCTCAGCACCTCTGTGTGGTCACTGGCACAGAAATGCTCTGAAGCCCATGGTTAAGGCTTTTAGGAAATTTTATTACCCAGATATGACTGATCAAATCATTGACCATTGCTGCTTCAGCTAACCTCCAGCCACTCTCTCTTCCCCACAGGTCATGAAGTGGGGCTAAAGATTCCCCAGATTTAACTAGTGGTTAATCTCTCTTACAACCAGCCCCTCCATATTGCAGGGCACTCTGACAATCAGTTCATTAACATTAACTAACTCAGGTGTGCTTGAAAAGCTCTTTTTAAGAATATTAAAAAACTTTTCCTTCACTTTTACTGTTCCAGAGCTGTGTCAGTCGTCAGGGACAAAAAACTGAGCATTATTTTAAAAGATGCCACTGGAGTTCTTATTATTTAGGACATTATAAGGGTTTTTGGAACTCTGGCCAGAAAGCAGGAATGAAGACCAAATATATATTTATTACATCATGACATCGCATTATGTTTAAGATTCACATAAACTTGTTATTCTCGCCAGATTAGAGCATTGTTATTTCAAGGGCAACACTGTATTTGTTCTACTATCTCTAACTGGAAAAGCTCAATGTGGTACTCAGTAGGAGGTTGATGAATAAATAAATGAATGTCCAAAAATATCCAAAATTATCATGTACTGTTGGTGTTTTATCATTGAATAACCTGTTAAAATGCAAACAAGATCCTGAAGAATGCAAATTTACCAATTAGTAGCCCTTTAGATTCATTCTTTAAAATTTGCCGGCTATCTCTACTGGTTGCCTAGAGCCCTTGAATCCCCCAATCTTGATTATCAGAATTACCAGGGAAGTTAATTCCCAGACTCACTCCTGGGCCTTGTTCCCAATCATTTGGATTCAGTACATCTATAGTGAGACCTAAACACATATTTTTGAAACAAAAAGTGATGATTCTGATTCTCACACATGTTGAGGAAATATTAGCATAAATATATGTAGAAAATGATAACTTACATTGGTAAATTGAGTTGGTGGAGTTGAGAAAATCAAGAAAATCTTGGCACTTGAGACATTTACTTGATTTGGGTTTGGATGGCACTGTAGAGAATCGCCACTTGACATTTAGAAGAAAATGAGAAGCAATGAGGAGCAATGGGAAAGAGAAGACCAATGGAGTTGGTGTCAAACATTTTAGGTCACATTTTCCACCTTGAAATGTTTTTTATTTTTTCAACAATTGTCCTTTTCATACATTTCCGAAATATGACATAATAGTCTGGTTTAGAAAAAAATTCATAATTTTCCTTAATTTGCATTCCTGTTTCCTATATATTTTAAACTAAGTTAGTGATTAATGTAATCAAGTTGTTTTTGGTTTAAATTTTTACTGCACTTCTAAACTGGAAATCTGCATATTATAAAGGGTATTGGAGTTGTAGCAATGCTATCGTAGTAGCAAGAAGAAAAGTCACTGACTCTCTAATGATCTGTTGATAGCTTTAGACCTGAGAACATTTTGTGAATTAGGTTAAACGCGCTAACATTTTGAAGAAACTGGAGGATTAACTTTTAAGCTTATTAGTTCTGCAAGTGGCTAATAATGCCCAGCTGCTAAAAATAGATGAATTTCTTTTTCCTGAAGGTTTCAAATGGCATATTTATTACATTTGCATTTAGAACTCTGCTTCCTTTGATTTTCATTTATGTTTACCCCTTTTTACCTTTTTTGGAAACATTTCTGAAATTGCCCGAAAGCAATTTAGAAATGTTGCCAAAAGCAAATGCACACTCACGTATATAGTTTCCTGCCTTTGAAAAAAATGCTGAAATTCTATGCATGGTTAATTTAATCATTTTTGGTAGAGGGAGAAATGAATAGCTATTCTCTCCAAATTCATAAATTTTTTCCATGGCTAAGACTTTGCAGGATTTAAAAGATGGAATTCTAGCAGTTAAGTTGTACTGTTAATTATGAATGGCACAGACTATGTGCATGATGACATATGAAATTCATAAATATGAATAAAGGAGTATGTTCAATAAACTTATGGTGAAGGAAATATAGGCTTTTCAAGAAAATAAATGCCATACATCAGATCATTTATGTTTATAGTTCCAATTCTATCCATTTAAATTATTTTTAAATGAATTTTTTATGAAAGTGTTAAGATAATTGATGACATTGTTTATCTAACAAGGTTGCTAACCCAGTACTTTCTGAAGCTAGAATTACTGATTTATGATATCTATTTAAGTAGTAGGAAACTCTCTAAATTGCAAATTAGGACAGTTTTAATTGAGAATTCTATCCTTCCAAATTATGTTATTTAGTATAACTTTCACCTATTTTCTCTGTTTTTACCAGAAACCCACATTAAACTGAATATAGCATTAATGGAGTAGTATTTAGTCCTAATGGTTTTGCTGTAAGTTGTAGTTGAGGCTCAAACCAATTTTGAAATAGTAATCTGCCTCTCTTTTGCTCTGTCTCTCTCCATCTGTGTCTATCTGTCTCTGTCTGTCTGTCTCTCTCTCTCTCACATACACACACACACACACACACACATGCATGCACACATACACACACACATAGCATAATATGGTTTGGAGGCAAAACAGTATATAACAGGATGTTTTTGCTACCTCATGCTTTGTCATAGTTGGTTGTCTCCAGCTTTGCTTTAAAAGTGTTTTGGTCCATCTGTTAGAGTTTCTCTGTATACTAAAGCTTAAAATAATCTTTCATTTTGTAAATATCTGAGAGGAGAAAAGGTACATTTCTACAAAAAGAATATGTTTTATGACTTGTTTTCTCTCAGAATAAGGCACATAGATATACAAAAGGTAGAAAGAACAAAAATAATACTTATGTTAAGGACAAGCTAGTTCCTTACTAGTCTTCATCCACTATCTCTAAGAGGCAGTGTCTCTTGTATTTGAAAACTTTCAGTATATGCTTTCTATTCTTCCTGAATGTTTTATGTAAATGGCATGAAGCTCTGCACATCCACCTGCTCCCTTCTACCCTAGTAGGGTGCTGTGAATTCTTCTGTGTTAATGATTTGCAGCTCACTATGACTCAAGTAAAACATGACTCCCTTAGAGTTTACATATTTTGTTTTCCAATCTTTTAATTCTACCAGAAAAATCTTTGATTTACTTCTCAGATTGTTAGTATAGTTAATGGATTATGTGCTTATCACTTCCTTAGGTTCACTTAAATGTTTATGATTTCTTTTTTGATCATCATTACTTCTTGCATTTGACTTTTTCTCTTTTGATTCAGCTCTTTCTAGAATTGTTTTTTATTAAAAGCCAATTGGTGGTAAACATTCAGCTCTTGTTATTCTGAAATGTCTTGATTTCACCTATTTTCAGGGTAAAATTTACCTGGATAGATAATTCTAGATTAACAGTTATTTTCACTCACCACTGTGTAGCACTACCTATGTCTTCTGGCTTCTATTCTTAATGTTCAAAGTCTGCTTTAATCTATTTGTTTCTATGATGGGTATAGATAGTGACAGGTAATTAACTATCTGATTCCTAAGTCATCTTGTACTTGAGAAGCTGTGGGTGTATAGGGGTGCAGTGGGTGGTTTACAGCTGACTAAAGACATACCAAAATTTCCATCTCATCTATAGGCTTGTCCTCTAATATCTCTCATTCTCTTCTCAAGCAGGTAAATTGACTTTCTCTAGTCTTTCTCAATAACTTATGTGCCATCCATGGAATCCATACGGCTGTCAAGGGCTCCATATATTGCCTGAACTGCATATATGCTATTTTCACTGCAAGTGTACTTAGGCCAGTGTGACACCATCAGACAGAAAAGTCTCTCATCTTTAGGAGGGAGCCACATATCAGAAAGGAGCTTTAGCAGACTGGAAACTTCATGTCACAGTTGGTAACAGTCTGCTTCCTGCTGCTGGCATTAACCTCATCCTGTCTCTTCCTGGCAGTTGTAGTTCTGGTCCAATTTACTGGTCACCTATCATACCATCCTAACAAGATCTTCCCTCAGCACCACTCATTCATGCCTGCCCACCGTCTCTTATGTATTTTTTTCTCCTTCTCTCACCCTGACAAAAGATATCAACTTTACATTTCTGAGTGTTTCTTCCTGTTTTGAGATTCCTGTATGTTTCTTTCCTTTGGCTTCATCCTTTATCTAACTTGAAAAACTATTGCCTGCATCAGATTTTTAAAATCTTCATTTGGCAGGTATTTCTTCTAATGACAATACTGGAGTGATTAAAAAATTTCTGTAATCAAAATATTATGTTTTTATTGTCATCTGAAACATATGAGTTGTTGAGTATTCTACAGTTTAAATAAACACCATCACGTTCTGGGTGAAAATCTTAACACTCAACTGCATGGAATGACATTTTAGAATCACCTGTCAGATCTCTGAGTAGGGTAAATGCATGAGAGCTTTATCATGGACATTAGGAAAGAGGACTGGAATGATGGCCTAATATCAAATCAGTGTCAAAGTTAACCAAATTAATTGATTAAAAGGAGGCACTTAATAGGACCTATTATCAATAAAGTAGGTATTGATGCAGATTAAAAAAATTTGAAGTGGAATCCTCTGAGAATTAAAAATATAACTTGAAACATTCTTTATTTTTATCTATTTATCACAGGCTGATGAACACCCAATTGAAATTTAGTGACATGTTTGCAAAGTAAAAATGGAATTGCCATGAATTATGCAGAGTTCTAAACTGCACATAGGCTCTGTAAAATGCAACCATTGTTACCAACCCTCACATATTGTCTTTCCATCAAAAAAAGAGAAGATTCATACTGCTATACATACCATATCAACTAACAGGAAAGAAATATGCAGAATACTCAGCTCCCTACATCTGAAACTGAAGCAATAAAATTGCACATTGAAAGTGTTGTTCAGATGAAAACCACTAAATTGCCTTTGATTTTTACAGTAGTTTATGCTGTCTGGAAATTATGGCCTGGCATTTCAAAGAAACATTTTAAAAGAGAAAAATGGGTGGTTTAGAATATTTTTTTCTGCATACTCTGTGCCAGGATGGATTTTTTTTTCAAGAGGTGAAAATCCTTGTATGCTGGATTCTACCTTTGAAGGTATAAGAGAAGAAATGGAAAATATGTGCTTTGCGCACATTTCTCTTTCTCTTATCTCTCATTTTGTTTTTGTATACCATAGCCCGCAGAGATATTGATTTTATTGCAACTGAAAACTATCTGAAGATGAAAAGCAGTTGCAGTAATAATAGCAGAGAGTAAACAAAGCTAAGATAGCAAAAATGAATGCTATGAATTCTGAGTAGAACATGACATGGATAAACTCATGTGTTCCACTTCATTAAGTTGGTTGAAGTTGGAAGAGTTTGCAGGACATTGTAGTATAGAGGTCAACATGGTATATATTTTGACCAAGTTGAATTCTACTTATTAAAAGATATGACAGTGAGTAATGGCACCATAGCAGAGTAGTTAAGAGAGCATGAGATTTGCAGTGAGGCTGAAACTGGCTTTAAATCCCAAATCCATTATTTACTAGTTGAGTGGGCAATTTACTTAATCTAAATCTGATTTCTCTAATCTGTCTGTGTCTATTTGTTAGATCAAAAATGAGAATTATATAAATTATCATCAAAGTTAAATAAAATGAAAAAAGTATTCATCATAATGTTTGGCGTGCATATGTAGTAAGCTCTCAGTAAATGTCACCTCTTTCATTTAGTATTATTACATGACAAAAAAATTGTCATGCTGGGGAATGGCAAATTATAATTTTAATTATTCTAAAATTTATAATAAATTAATACCATTAGGCCCTTGATAGACAAAAGTTGCTTTCCATAAACTTTAAAGAACAGTGAAAAATTATTTTTAAGTATATTTTTTATCTCAGCTGTTTCATCCACTTTCCTGATTATTCATAAGCTTTGAACACTTCTTCCAAAAGTAAGTACTTGTCAGTCCTCCTAATGGCCTCCAAGGAGAGAGATGTCAAAAAATTCATTTGAAGCCTATTTTGGCATTTAATCCTGCTGAGTCTGTGTCTCTACAATCTGACATTCAGTGCAAGAAATAAATGGTGATTATATCATCAAGAAATCAGATACACCCCTCAAAACTTTCCAGTGACCCATTCCTTTCATATTCTTATGTGGAAAGATTTAAACTCAGATCAGAATGACTGAATGCGTGTGTGTGTTTATATGTGTGTATGCTTGTACATGTATCTGTGTGAAAATTTATATACCCAGAATACCAAGTTTGAATCTTTCAGGGAAATCTTCTCTTAGAGCAGCCATATGTTTGCTGGGATTGGATATTAAGCTTACCTTCTAGTCCAACCACACAGTGGATTTTATTCATGTGCACCACATCCAAAAATTCCAGAACTTTTCCTTATTTGATTACATACAAATATGGAGAGACTTATCTGAAAAGCATTTCTTGGCTTGGATAAAATATTTTCCTAGTCTAAACTTTCAGTTCTCCCTACATTCATCAGAATTATTGGACTACAAGTCTGAGAAGCCATCTCAAGCAAAATTAATAGAGAAAATATATTATAAATATAAAACATAAATGCCTCATAAACTCAAAGGTAAGATAGCACTCAGTCTCCAAAAGAGAGATTGCAATTATAAATTGGCTAACCTTTGAAAACTCTGTAGTTTACCTGTCTGTATCTATTTTATTCTTTTACCCTAAAGGTTGACTGCTTCTCAGGTTATTTGTTTGCAGAAGATGGCTGGCTTATTTCTGCTGCTTAATTTACATCTCAATGTTCAATAGAATAAAAAGAAGCTTACTTTAAAAGAGAATCACTCATTTATCAATTCTACATTCTTACCAGGGTAAAATTCAAAAGAGAAAGACTTGTGACCAATGTACAAGTGCAATGAGATTGGACATAGAAGTAAGATTATGCAGCTTGCATATGATTTCTAGACGCTTCTCTTTCATGTTTGTTAAATTTGTTAAAGTTAAGGGTTTATTATGGAATAGAGTTAGGCCAATACTATAAAGCATGTCCACTAACCTCCCTCTACATCCCAATGACTAAGGAAGATCTCTATGTCTCAGAACACGATAGAAGACCCAATGTTCATTTTATATCAATTGTATGACCTCTCTAAAGTGTTAGTCACTATATTTGTACCTTGGTCATTTGTCATGAAAAATCTGAGGACTTGTTTTACGTGAGCTTTTTCAGATTTAACTGTGATTATTTTTTCAATCATATTTATGTAATATGTTACCAGTGTATCTGTATCTGCATATGTTGCTGCTATGGTTTGGATCTAGAGTGTCCCCCAATGCCTCATGTGTTTAGAGGTGAGCCTTTTGAAAGGAGATTGCATCCTGGTAGATTTCTTAGCTGAATGTACAGTTATGAGGTGGGGGTCTCATAAGGGCAGGTCATTGAAGGTAAGGCCTAGAAGGATATATTCTTACCCTGAGCCACTCCAATTTCCCTCTGCTTCCTAGCTGCCATGAGGTGAGCAGCTTTCCTCCTCGAGTCCCTTCCACATGCCATTTCTGTCTTGGAGCCAGCCAACCATGCACTGAACCCACTGGAAACCATGAGTCAGGTTAAACCACTCTTCCTTCAAGTTGTGAGGGTCAAACATTTTGCCCCAGTGATGGGAAAGCTAACTAATAGAGCTACTATTTATAATGTTAGAAAGTTAGTCATTTAAATATATATATATATAACATTCATAATACTCTTCCTATGTGAGCTGTTAGGTTATTCAATATGTTGTGGCTGATATATATATATATATATGTATATATGTATATCTATATCTATCTATTAGAGAGAGAGAGAGAGAGAGACAGAGAGATACTTACCAAGTAGAACCTCTTAAGCTCTTTAAAAATATCCAAGATAGAATAATAAAGATCAATATGTGTATATGTGTGTATAAACAAGTTTGGTGGGCAAATACTGGGGAATTATGGCTTGTGTGTGGTGTCAACCATTGATGAATTTTGATCTCTCCAAATACATACACTGTTTACAGAAATTGAGCAAAATAGACACATATCCATATCTTCTAGGATCTTAAGGCTCATGCACAAGTTTCAAAAAATATAAGAATCAATTGAAAAGATAATCATTGTCTATTACCTTGCCTGAGCATAGCTTTATAAATTCAAGTTTCCCTTGCTTAAAGTGTTATTAATTTGCTTACAACACTATTTTCCTAAACCATGGAAAATTTCCTTCTGTCTGCTCTAATCAGCTGCCTATTCAATAGGACCTGGCAGAGAAAGTGCAGCTTCAGCTACTGAGATTTCCAAGAGAACTCTTAAGGACATCTGTTGCTAATCTCCATTCTATTAAATTTCCCGAAGATTCAATTCTTTCCCCTTCTTATTATTTTTTATTGTTTTTGTTTGTTTGCTTTACTTTGTTTTGAGACAAGTTCTCCTAAGTCCTCAGTTGCCCAGGCTTGGCTTTAACATGTGATCCTCCTGGATCAGCCTCTCAGTGCTAGGATTACAGGAAAGAACCAACATACCCAGCTTCTTCTTTTACATGATTTTACTTTCCATACAGCTTTCCTGAGTAGATGAAGCTCATCTGACCTGGCTTGCATCATGCTCAATCTGTGTTCCAGATCTCACCACTTCCTGGATCTTCTGTGACATCACTCTATAAATGTTTCATTCAACTTAATAAAATTTATTAGTGTGTATTAGTGATGCAGAATAATGAGTTTCACTTTGGTATTTTGTTACATGCATATAACATATTTTGGTTATTTTCATGCTCATTACTCTCCTCTTTCTTCCATCACTTCTCTCCCAATATTCTTTCCCATCTCGAATAGTCTGTCTGCCTTCAACTTTCCTCTCATTTCTCTTTTTGTATTCCTCATATAAAAGAAAATATGCAATATTTAATTTTTAAATTTTGCCTGTCATGCATATTTCCCTCCAAAAGATATTCCATTTGATTCCTTAAATTACCTCCCTATTTTCCCCGTCTTCTGTGCCAGACTTCTTAAAATAAATGTCTTCAGGCCCACTTCCTCCATGCCTAGTTTAGCTGAGCCCTTACAATCTGACTTCTATACATATGCTACTTTTAATTTGTTTTTTCCAGGTGGGTATTCAGAAATATGTACTGTTATGATTTTCCAGTGCTCAGGACATATATAAAGTATGGATCAATTTTATATAATTATCATTTTAGAAAAAAATTGCGGTTTCCAAGATAATTTAAAAACATCTTTGGAATACATTTATTTTTTATTTAATTGTAATATATTGCATAATGAAGTTTAATGGGAAATTAGAATTTCTACCTATATTATAATATTCTGCTACAGAAGTAAGCAATTATGAATACAAGTAGCCTAAAACAAACATAATGGTAGCAATAAGTATTATTTATCAGGATTATGTTAATTCAATTGAAAGAGAACTGAGAGGATGAAAAATGTTCTACCAAGTCGCTTGCACACCTTTGAATCTGCAGATATTCCTCCCAAACTCTCTTTTAACTGATCTTAACCAATAACTTTCCCTACTACCCTCTTGATCAAATCACAAAGCCAAACCAATGGCTACTAAAATACAGAAAGAATTCCTCTCTTTGGTGGGAACCAATTTTATAAACTACTCCTAAATTTAGCTGAACTTCAGATGACTTCATGCTAAAGATCTATAAAAGTTGTGTCTTCTCAAATGTAGTACACGCATTGATCTTCTGAATAAAGGGTGATGCCCAATGGTGCTCTAATTTATTCTCTTTCACAAAATATGGTGGGTTTTATATTGCCTACAGAGGAATGGTAGACAGAAAGGAGAAGTATGCCTTTTGAGTCTCGAGAAGCCCAGTAGTAAAAAGGTAGAGGGGAAGAAACCAGGAGCAGAAAACTGAGAGGAGTGGGAGGGACATCCTGGTAAAATGGTACATTTTAAGCTAGCAGAGAAAGAAATGTCAAAGAGGAAGCAAGGGTTGGCTCAAACACTCGAAAGAAGTAAAGTAAGTGATACATCTTAAATCCAAAACATCACTGTGCATGGGCAAATTAGTGTCCAGTTAGAATTTTAGAATCATAAAATGCTAAGGATCCAGTGAAATAATCATTTTAACTACAATAGTTTTCCACATGCAGTCAGTGAGTGTGAGTGAAAAGCAAGTTTCCAAATTTATAATCTAAAACCTGTAGCCCCAGACTGACAGGAGTGATTCCAGGGTTTCAAGTATCCATCAATTTAAATATAAATTAAATTTTAGATGTAATTGTATCTGTAAAATCTTACACACATTCCTTTTAATTTTTACATGTCTGTGACTAATGAAGGATACATTTCTAGTAGTTTTGTATTTTTGCATATCTTTATCAAAACAAATTATAGTATTATATGGAGTCAATACAATGCTGTGACCTTATATAGAATTTTAGATAATTTGGAAGACACTAAACTCTTTTGCTTTCTATTTTACTATATTATTTTTCTTAAGTTTCCATCCTAACAGTATGAAGTATTTTTGTACAAGGTTGTAGAAATAGAAAGTAATTTATCATTAAATTATTTTATATAATATGTGATACATGCAAAGTATTATATCTCCCACAAAGAGATGATCTACTCTTATAGATGGGGAGAACTTATACTCTTATAGATGGGGGGACTTGGTGGACCAATTTTGATTACAACATATACAGGTCACTTCACTGATTTTTTATTATGAGAATGTAGACATATATGTTCTAAAAAGTGATACACATTAAACAATAGATTTTATAAATCTTGTCTATTTTTCACACTCAGAAATTATAAGATAAAGCAAATGGTTAGTAATTTATGTTTAACTATAGTCATTTAATTTTTTGAATGTGAGAATGCTACCTATCGACTTAAGAACAATCCATGATTTTTTTAAAGTATTTAGCAAGCTTTTTATGATCTCCTGTTACTAATGCATCTTTAAAAATAGTCAATGACCTTGAGTGCCAGGGGCATAAAGTATGTATTGCAATAGTTGTTGTTTTTTTTTACCTTTACTTGTTTTTAATAGTCTTTGAGAGAATTCCCTTGTACACTAGAAGAACTCTGAAGGATATTTTATTTTTTGTGTAGTGATGAAATTAAATGTTGTCCTCTGTACACTGTGGGAGCAATAATAAGTTGATTGTAAAATGTATTTTCTATTTCTTTGTAGACACATCTTTTATTTAACTTTTGTTGATTTTTATGATACAGGAAATTTGTTGGGGATTGCTTGCTAAGCCATTTTCATACAATTAAATCTTTACAAGAAAATAAATTCTAATGCAAGCAATTTTAATATGCATCTATGTACTCTGTAACACAAGTAATGTATTTCTTTCATCATAGAGTTACCAAAATCCAATTCAGTAGCATGAATATTTTATCATGGTATCTGAAAAACATCTATATTAATAAGATTGTCAATCTCATACCTCAGGAAAATATGTTGGTGGTATCTTTATTCTACTGTTAGCATTTGTTGTCAATCAGGTAGAGAAATGAGAAGTACCTCTGGGGAAGTCCTACAGCCCTTATGACAGAAGAAAGGGAAGGCAAAAAGTCCAGCTTCCACTTTTTTCTCCTTTAACACTTTTGAATACCTATCTCTGATTATTATTTCCTTGGTAAGAGGAACAATTCCACTTCTTTGATTTTAGGATCAGAATAAGGGGTCCTGAGTACCAAGAAAGTTCATTTAACTTAATTGTTTTGCTTTGTTTTTACATAGGACATGCACATCAACATAAATAAATGTTGATTTAATTTTTGGAGAATGATGAATTGTTTATCATATACTTCATTTAATCTTAAAATCTTGAGAGGAAGAAAAAAAATGCTTTCTTTTTTGTCTTCCTTCAGCAGCTTTGCTATAAGCCTTGGGGAGTTCATGAAACCACCAATATTGCTTCCCTACTGTTTTTCTGCAGTGGAGGCAAAACTTTAACTCTGTATCACTGATTGCTATTGGGTTAAATTGTGGAGCCTTCTTACTACTCATGCCTTCTTAATAATTTCAATAGGAGAAGCTGCCTTTCTTATCTTCAGGGTCTTTACTTTTCTTTTGTTTTCATCAGTTGCTAAAACTAGAGTGAAATTTAAACATTGGACTCTATGGACTATGGATTTGCCTACCAGTGTATGAATTATGTGTTTCACTTGGGTCTGCTAGGAGTCAGTATTTCATCTAAAATGTTCTATGCACTTGAGATAGGATGAGGAACAACTTATTGTTCTTAGTACAGAACTTTATGAAGTTTTTATCCTCAGCAGGAAGGAAGGAAATCATTGAAATTTTCATAATAAATTGGTTCAATTTAACTGATTAATATTATTTACAACTATCCTTGTTGTTTTAATCATAAAGCTCTTATTAAACTCAACAAGGGAACAATATAAATTTTAATATTTATATGAGACATGAACTTAATAAATAATATTTCAGCTTTTCTGCATATAAGTAATCATTTTCCTAATGTAAATAAATGACAAGCCCTTCTGTAGGTCTTAAAGAGAAAAAGTCATTATAAAATCATGCTTGATTAGAATCATCCTTGGTAGAAAAATTTCCAAGCTTCCTTCTTAAAATATTTCCTCTAAAATGATTTCATCTTTGAGATCCTACTCTTCAGTTTAAACCAACAGTTTCCTTTCAAAATAATGACAGATTTTTTTTTAAAGTTTAGGGAATTATTATTAAGATATAATTGGTTTAGGGAGAACTGTAAGGAAATTATGCAAAAATATAAAGAAAGAATATTGCACTAAACTTTAATATTATGCACAAGCTTTTTGTCTTTTTGGAAAAGATATAAATAACGGAAAACAATTGAGTGGTAACAGTCTGACTGAACTTGTGGAGGCACCTCTAACCCAAAGGGATATTAAAAAGGGCACATGTACAATGGTGTACATTTTTAGGTAGGAAGGAGAAGATTCTTCCTTTCAACATATAAGCATGTTTGGCCCAAGGCAAAGCAAGAGGATTACACACTTGGTCTTTTTCTTCATAAACAAAGGTCTTGTTGTTTCACCTCTATAGCAATTTTCTAGGCTATGTTTTTACTGTTTGAAATGAGAAAGAAAGATTTCTAGAATAACCTTGAAAGGAGAATTCTTTTTTTTTTTGCCACAAGCACAGTACATTATCAGTTTGGCGTGAGGCTTAGAGATCACAGAAGTGTTCACTTCTTGGTGCAGGAGGCAGCAAATTCACCTATTTTTGCATAAATAAGCACTGTTTTCATCACTTATAGAAGATAACAAAAATTTATGAATCTTTAGGAAAAATTTACGTTAAGAATTGATATTTCATCTCTTTTTTCATATTAGCAGGATATTTTCAGTGATTCATGTGATTAACTCTATATGAATCAAATCATAGACATGATGAGACTTTTCTCTAATAAAAATATCATTCTGTTTTTATATCCAGTCAGAAAAATGATAACCAATTTAACTTGCAACCAACCCCTGAGAGGCTGATTTATACCATATAATCAATAAGTAAGAATCCTAAACAATGTAATTTTAGTATAAACAGGAGATAATACAAAGGGCTTAAAGATATTGGCAATTCTGTAAGACAGTCTATACAAATTATGCAAGTTATACCTATTTTTAAGTGCTATATTGTGTGATTTAAATAGACCATATGCTACAAAAATAAAATCAGGACTTGTGTTCCAATACATTTTTTGTTGCTGTTGTTTCATTATTGGGTTTCAGAAACCATCTGGAAAAGGTAATTTAAGTGATTGAATGATGAAATTGTTAGGGTATTTTAATAGTTTATGAGGATAGCAAATAGATATTTGAAATTAGATTTGTTCCCTAGATCCTGAAATAAAAACTTATTTAGAAGTCAAATATAACAAAGAATAATGAAAATCAGAATACTACTATTCATCCTTTTATATTTAAGAATGATTATGAAGACTTTTTTCTCATTTTTCATATGTTAATAAACATTTATTATATGTCAATATTTGAGAAAGTGGTGTTGAAAGTGACCCACTAAGATTTTATGAGCACAATTAATTTTATTTCTTCAAACAGTTTGGATTTTAGTAAATAATGGAAAGATCAGAAGACATCTTAGTTTTGGGGAATTAAATGTTTGAAGAAATAGAATCCAGAAAAAATACACCTCTTTTGTAAGACTCTGAGAGAATGGAATCATTTAAGCAAAAAAGTACATATTGAGGATTAGAGGACATGAAAAATTACCAGTGAAATGAAGCCAGGATTATGGAAGGTTTGAAAGACCATATGGAGTCTAGGCATGGTAGATTATCTACAAATCCTATTGTAGTAAGGGATAAAGTCCAAGGCAAGATAATTATGATGACTTTATATCCTTTCAAAAATTGTTATCAGTGATGATTGGCATATTTAGTGGTAACTATACTTTGATACAATCCCACAATTTGGTTTTCTGATCATTTAACACATAGAAACAACTTCAACAACTTCTTTTCCTTTTGCCCTTCTTTTCTTCCTCCTTCTATTGTTCTTTTCCTCTCTATGTCTCTATACATACACACATATACATGTGCATATACCTATATTTCATTAAGCTTCACTGAATATAAAGAAATATTTTACATTTTTAAAATTTTTCTATATTTTAATTTTCAGCTTTGTTCTTAGTACATAAAAATGTTTTTGAATAGTAGACCAGAAACAATCCCCACTCTAATTATGAGAACAGAGTGAAGGAAACTAACATGTACTAAACAAAAACCACCTATTTGGATACCTTACATACACACCAATCCAACCTTCTGACCAACCAGAAGGAGAGAGTATCTCCATTTTGCAGAACATATTGAAAAGAAAAGAAGTTTATTAGCTTTTGCAAGAGCACATTTATAGGTAAATGCCAAAAGCTGAATTTGAACTCATCTGTTTGACTTCTAAATCCTCACTTTTTCCTCTTTATAAAACTTTCCACCATCAGTGGCCAAGTATATTAAAATTAGTCCTTTCAATAACACATTTGTTTGAAATAATTTACCATAGTTTATGTGTTTGTTTTTCCATTCTATTATGGTCCAGGAAACAGTCACATGTCAATTGTTTTAATAGAAAAAAGTTGAATAGACTCTCTATTTGCTCATGAGAAGCCATAGGATATATTAACAATCATGCATCTTATGAAGTACAGACTGTAGTCAACAGATTAAATAAGCTATAATTTTCCTGCTAATTAAAAGTAGAAATTGATAAGAACAGATACTACTTTCGATCTTAGTGAAAAGGTTGATGAATAAAGAAAACGTGGTTTATAGACATGATGGGATATACTACTCAGCCACAAAATGAACAAAATCCTGTCATTTCTGAAAACATGGATAGAACTACAGATCATCTTATGGAAAGTAAGCCAGGCAAAGAAACATAAGTACCACTTGATTTCACTTATAGGTGGAATCTTATTTTTTTTAGACAGGGTCTCACTATATAATTCAGACTGGCCTTGAACTCACTACATACCCAGGCTGGCCTCAAGCTCACAGCAATCCTCCTTCCTCAGTCTCCCGAGAGTTGTATTTAAAGGCATGCACCACCATGCCCAGCAAGGTGGAATTTTACAAAGCTGATCACATAGAAGTGGTGGTTACCAGAGGCTAGGGAGAAAAGGAAGAGGAGAGGGATGGGGAAGTGTTGATCAATATGTACTATGATATGGTTATATAGTAGTAAGTGTGTTATTGTACAATAAAGTGACTAAAGAGAAAAATTATGTACCATATTTTTTTTACAAAACTAGAAGAAGAGATTTTGAAAGATTTCACCACAAAGAACTGATAAATCTTTGAGGAGATAGATATGTTTGCTCTGATTCTAATATTGTAAAACATATACAGTCTGTCAAAAAAATGTATACATGCTTCAGTAGTTTGCCACACTAATAAAATGTTGGAAAGGTGATGGCCACCACTTTGAGTACCCCTTGCAATTGGAAAGGCTAAAAGTAACTTGCATTAATCTCATAATGTCCCAATAAACTTGGTAGTAAAATATTTACACACGAGTTTTCCTGATGTTTACATTTTTTGGCAGACTCTGTATATATTTGAAACACTTATGGTATCCAATAAGTATACTCAATTTTATTGACCAATGGAAATATAAAATTTAAAAAGTGAAAGCAATATTTCTGGAATATTAAAGAGCCAGCAAAATAAAATTGGTTCTCTTTTTTCTGCTTCTCTGCTATCCATATTTTTAATGTTAATTCTTTCTGTTATCTGAATAGTAGAGAGCACAAAAGGTAAATCAGAGTCTAATTATATGCTGGTCTTATAACAGGATACCCCAGTAATTTTCCTTTACAATATATGCTTCCCTCATTCATTTTGCCCTGTCTCTGTATCAGCCTCTCTGTTCTACCTGACAGTTTATTGAGGAATAAAAGTTCAGCTTTCATAGCTCTTTTGTTCTATGCAGTAATTTCCATCCTTGCATCATAATAATGAATTGCTTTTGTTAGGGAATAATACCAGCCAGCAGTTGTTCAACTTTTCCTACAAGGGAGGCCCTCCACAAAGCATAATATTGACTTACTCTTTATACTTAACACATGAGGTTAAGTTCTCTTGCCATCCATGTTCACAGATGTGGCTCTTGAGTCATTAAGTGGTAAAGGGGTAGGGATTTGAGCCTATACACTCCTACTAGAGAATCCAGATTCTTAACCCTGAGTCGTACCATTCAGTGAAACAAGGAGTGTTTTAAGTCACATTTTCATAGTTAGTATAATCTGGGTATTTTCTAACTTTCAGAATCATTATGATTAAAGTAGATAACTTGAAGGAGACTGTCATAGTGTCTGACAAATTATTTTCTCATTAAGCAGCAGTTATTATGTATTTATATGATCATATGTAAATGTAATTAAATGTGCATGTGGGTTATATTTTAAATATTATAATCATTGCCTTTATCACTCTGTGGCATACTTAGCTTCTATTACAGGAAACCTTAGGAAAGGATTTGGCTTTATTTATTTCTTTGCTCAAAGTACTTAATATAATATCTTAAACTTAACAGTTACTACGTATTTGTAAACCAATTAGAAATGTACAAATTACTTGAGCAGTGCCATGTGTTTGAAACATTTCTTTTAAAGTTACTTTGTAATTTCCATACTACGGCTGAACCCTTGTGGAATAAAGTTAGGAAATGGCATGTATTCTATTATAAGGGATGAAGACTGGTAAATGTAGATAACAAAATTAGTTGAGAAATGCTAAGAAATTGATAAAGCACATAAAAATGTTCCTGTAGGAATTTCTACGATAGATGTAAATATGAGTGTAACCTTCAGAAAGTTTTACAAACATAAAGCTTGAATATTTATTTCACAGTGGTTGCAAGGTAATACATGTTTTGTTCAAATAAAATAGAAGCCGCAGTAATATGTTTCCTGACAGTATTTTGATTCAAAGAGGTTACTCTCAGACAATGGGATATATTCTAAATCCCTGGTATACTGTTAGCTTAACATTTAGCATATAAATGCAAATAGTAATAATTATATTATAATAATATATTACTGATAATTATTTAAAGAAATGACATTCTTACTAGTTTGTAAGTCCAGAGTGAAATCAATAAAAAACAGCTAGTGAAAGTGATTAGTATGGTTGTAAAATAATGAAACTACTAAATAAATTTAGAAGCACATGAGGCTTTTTCTTTTTCCTCTTCTAACTTTTTTTCTTTATTCATAGGCTCATTCATGTGTAGAATTCATCTTTAATTCATTTCCTTTTTCTTATCATCATTCAACCATTTAAACAATTCTGTTGTTTTCTATAGTGAAAATGGTATTTATGCGTTTGTACAGTCATTTAACAAATACTTTTTGATTGCTCAAATACTTAACAAATACTTATTGATAAGCAGATACAATTTGAAATGACACATTCATGGTTCAAATCCCACCTCAAAAACATAGCAGATGTGTGCTTGCAAGTGAGTTTTTATTTCTAAGACCCTAACTCTTTCTCTTTTCCCTCTCTGTCTCTCAAATATTATTACAGGACCAGCAAATATGTAGAGCAAGTGGTACTTTTAAAGAGAATATTTGAATAATTTTAACAAAGTAACATAAACTTACCTTTCTTAAACCTGAACTTTTTTTCTTTTTGCTTAAATTTTTTTATTGGTACATTTTAGGTATACAATACATTTACATTTATCTTTGTGTGCTTGTACCTGTATATGATGTATCTTGGTTATTTTTTCCCCATTACCTGTGCACCCTTCACCCCTCCACCCTTCCCTACTTACATACTTCATTTCCATTTTTTTTTCTTTTCTCATAATTTTTCCTTTCCATTCTTTCCTTTCCCCATCTCCTCCCACCACCCCTACCCCTTTGGACCTTTTCCTATTTCAGCGTATCAATTACTAGTTATTAATCCTTTTAGTCCTTATCTTAAACCTGAACTTTAAAGAACCAACTGAAATCTTCAAAACTCACTTAAGAGATACAATTATACAGCTAATAAATAGATATTTATAGTTAATCACATCTTTTAATATAAATCCCATTTGCACAAAGGCACTAGAACCTTCCCAAAAAGGATCCATAAATCCTTTTGCTCTGAAATATTTATAATTTTTTTTTATCTTTTTCACTTAAACAGTGTTTCAGCCTGATAGGAAGGTAATTAGTACAATTTTATATCCCCTTCTTTTCACGAGGAGCAGCATATTTGAGTGTGTAAAGAAATATAGGCTGACTGATA
Source organism: Heterocephalus glaber (assembly GCF_000247695.1). Next base: position 19,683,121 of record NW_004624750.1, on the reverse strand, counting down.
GCACATCACAGAGTAGATATTCTAAAGGAGTCATGTGAGCATTGGCAGATAGTATAACCCTGTAACATGACTCAACATTTTATAGCCTTAGTACAAGGGCTGTGGACAGCCCCACAAGGACTGTCTGTACAATTTGGGCTGTTGAATGAAGTATAACAATTCTAGAAGAATCCTACTGAAAAAAACACAGATCAAGTAACTTAACCTGCACATGAAACATACTCTATTCAGAGAGGTTAGAAGCAATCTCCATATCAATAAGGACCTGAATTCCAGAACCCTTAATTCTAGCATTGCATCACGAGTCAATCACACACTCTAGATCCAGTCACCTCTGAACAAGCCCCGCCCATGACTACATGAGCCTTTGGACTACATCTAGACACAAATCATAACATTCCGTTCCCGTCCCCCCCAAGGACTCATGTACGTCCCTTTACACAAAAGGCATTTAGTCCATCTCCATGAGTTGCCAAAGTCCTAACGGTTTTAGCATTGCTGAAAAGGTCAAATGCAGTCTCCTTTGAGATTTAATGCAAACTCTTGTCTGCAAGCCCCTGTATGAACAAAAAGAAAGTTAAACACTTCCAATATTCAATGGCACAAGATAGACATTTCCACTCCAAAAGGTACAAATGGGGGAATAGAAAGAAACAAGACCAAAGCAAGTCCAAATCCAGCAGGGTAGACATTAAGTCTTGTAGTTCCATGTGCAGCATCCAAGGCAATCTGTGGCAAGATATGAACTCCAAAGGGCTGTGTGGCTCCACCTCTACAGCACTTCCGGTGGTTGTAGCTCCCATAGGTTCTCTTTTAGGCTAGATCTGCTCCTTCCTTGCAGTCTTTCTCAGATGATCCACATTTCTGGCTTCTTCATAATTCTGGTATCTCCAATGCATATTTAGCTTCACATTCACAACTTCACACACTGCCCTCTCAGGGATACACTGCCTGGCCTCCCAGGCCTTCTTCTCAAAGATGAGTGAAAGCCTTCCTGACCCCACAACTCTTGCATTCTGCATGCACTAAAAACTAACACTAAAAACTAACACTATGTGGAAGATGCCAAGGTGTGCAGCTAGCTGGAGCAGGAGGGGTCCTTCTCTCTTGGCTGTAGGGGTCCAGAGCCTATGAACCAAATCCCAAAGAACAATTTTCCTAGGCTGCCACCATTCTGGAACATGGTGCTCTGGGGCTCTCTTCTTAAAGCAAATTATTTCACATTTGCAACTCTAAGGCTGCAAAGGATAGAGTCCTGCTGTTTTTTGTGATGTCCTCAGGCCATCTTTTCTGTTGTCTTCCTCTGAAATACTTGGCTTTTCCTTGCCAATTTTTTCAGTGACCAATTTCTCCTCTCTTCCATGTTTGCAGGATGCAACTTTACTGGAGCTTCCTTTCTGGCCAAATTAACAATGCTTTGAGTCATTCTGCTGGGCTCTTTGCTCTTGATTGTCAACATAGATCTGGCTAAAAGCCCCCGATAGCCATGCTACTGCCCCAACATTAAATTGCCTTAAAATTTCTTCTGCAAGGTTAATTAGTCTACCACCCTTAATCTTAGTCTCAGGAAATGTGTTTAGACAGGAGCAAAATGTAGGCAAACTTTCTGCTCACATATAACACTCACTGTCTGAAGTCCAACAGCCAATGCAGTCCTTCTCAGCAGAAACCTCCTGAAACTGGTTTTTATCAGCAAATTTTCTACCAGCATTCTGGTCTTCTGAGCTTTGACCAGAATCTGCAATCAAGTAGAGCCTAAGTTGTTCCAGCTCTACTTTTTCAGCTGGCATCTCCAAACATTTCCTAACTCTCCTTTCCACAAGCCAGTTCCAAAGGCTCCTAAACCAACCACATGGTCAGGTACAGTCACAGCAATGATGGCACTGTTGGTAGCAAACTCTGTCTTAGTTACTTTTCTCACTGCTGAGACAAACTACCCTCAAGTTAAGAGAGTAAAGCTTTATTTAGATCACAGTTTGTAGAAGTTTCAGTCCATCATCTGCTGACTCAGAAGAAGGGTGGCATGGCAGACAGGCATCACAGAGGAGAAACTGTTCATGGCAGGAAGAAGGTAGCAAAGCAAGCAAGGGACCTTAAAAGCTTCTTTGGCTACTGGAATTAGGGTGGGTGCCAAACTAATCAATGGACTGATCTAGTAATCACTGACCCTTAATCCCAGCACCCTTAATCCTAGTATTGCACCATGAATTAATCTTACACTGTAAAAAATAAAATCATACATTCTAGATTCAACCACCTCTAAACAAGCCCCAGCACATGAGGCTTTGGGGAGACATCTAGACTCAAACCATAACATCTACTTCTCTTCTATTCAGTGCTTACCTACACCCTTTCTGGCTAGGGCCACCACAAATAAAATGTTTTATAAAACAAACTTGAAGAACAATTGGGAAAGTGCTTCTGACTTAAAATATCTCTTCTGAAACTCTATTTCCATTCATTGATTCCTTGAGTTTTCAACCATACAAATTTGTTGGGACAGTTAGTATGTAATAATAATTATAATGCTAACTAACATTTGTGTAGATTTCCAGTTTGCAAAATACTTTCTTCTTTCTGATATTATTTGATACAATAGCTCTGGATTATTTTTTTAAATTTTATTTTATTAGTACATGTTTGTAGTACAAACAAGTTTCCAATCATCTTTGGGAATAGTTAATGCACATACTACAGCTTGTTTTCTTTTTTGAATCCCCTCTTCTCCCCTCCCCTTCCCTCCTTCCCTCCCTCCTCCAGTTCCCCTATCCCAGTTTTCACTCTTGTTGATGTTATTAATCTTGGTCCATGTTATGTCATATAGTATTTACCCTAATTGAGGATATCAGCTTCCAGTACATGGCATATCTTTATTCTTCTTATTTACCTTCTCTTTCCTCCTCACCCTGCAACTTTTTCCCTTGATCCTCTTTCTTATTGCAAGAGATCCATCACCTTGTCTCCTTCTATCCATCCTTTATTATTCTCTTTGTTTGTATTTCGTCTCATGCAGTTGAGAGATACCATATACCATTTAGGTTTCTGTGTGTAGTTTATTTTAGTCAAACCTATGTTTTCCAGGTGCATTCATTTTCCTACAAATGTCTCAAATTTGTCATTCTTTATAGCCAAGTAGTATTCCATTATTCATACACTAATTTTTTAATTCAATCACCTGTTGATGGGGATATAGGCTGATACAGGATTCAGGTATTACAAATTTTGCTGCTGTAAACATTGGTATGCATATATTGTTGTAATATGATGTCTTAAGCTCTTTGGGGAAAATACATAGAAAGGGATAACTGGGTCATATGTTCACACTGATTTTCATAATAGTTGTACTAGTTTACATTCCCACTAATAATGAAAGAGGGTTCCTTTTTCACCACAGGCATGCCATTATTTCCACTTTGTAGATGAGATAAAGCTCAGAACAATTAACTCATTCAAAGTTATGTAAATAAAACATAGTAGAGCAAGGACAAAATATAGGATATATTAGTAAATGTTTTTTCTCATTATCAATTCATTCAAAAAGTTTTATTTAATATTAACTGTCTGTTCTAGGAACTGAGATCCAAAAAAACCAGATGTAACATATTTAAAAGTTATACAACCATATGTATACTAGGGAAGAATATATGTTGATGAAAAACCAGTCTTCCCTTAAATAGATAAACATAAAATAAAGGGAGGAAGAGATATAAGATGGAAGAGTAGAAGGAGAAAAAGCAGGTAGGAAGGAAGGGAGAGAGGGGAAGCTAGAGAAACAAGAAAAGTTGAGTTTCATCAATTGTCAAGATGATAAAACTATATATTTTAGGTCAAAGTAACAGAAATACTATCTAAGTTAAGGGAATTTGGGGAGCAAAATAAATCTTCTGCTTCCCCAGAGTAACCCAGGTGTCTTATTCACTTTCTTTGTCCCTGGAACAGAATTCTTGGCCTCCACAAGTTAAAGGACGAAGAGTTTATTTTGGCTTGCAGTTTGTAGAGGTTTTGACCCATAAGCAGGTGGCTCCAAGATGGAACAGCATGGCAGAGGAGTATGGTGGAGGAAAGCTGCTCGGGAAGAGAGGGAGAGAGAGGGAGGGAGGGAGAGAGAGGGAGGAAGGGAGAGAGAGAGAGGGAGGGAGGGAGGGAGAGAGAGAAATATCAAGAAAGGAGGGAGGGAGATACACCCTTCTAGCACATATCCACAGGGCTGTTTTCTTTGAACCAAGTTTTACCTCCCAATGTCACATTTGGACTATACCACTTATGAATATCATGCCACATGACACAATCATTTCTCAAAAGCCCCACCTATGAACACATAAGGCTTTGGAAAAACATCTAGATATACACCATAATATTCTACCCTAGCCCTCCAAAAGATTTATGAGCATCTCTCTATCCAAAATACATTTAGTCCATCTCTAGAAGTTGCCAAAATCTTAAGAGTTTTAGCATTTTTCATTTGCAAAGTCCAAGTGTAAATTCTCCTCCAAGATTTAAGGCAAACTCTCCTGTGAGCTCCTGTAAAAATCAAAAAGAAAGTTAAAACATTTCAAGCATACGAAAGTAAAGGATAAACATTTCCATTCCAAAAAGGAGAAATAGGGGGATAGAAAGGAATGGAATAAAACAAGACTAAAATCCATTAGGGCAAACATTAAATCCTATGGTTCCACGTCCAGCACCCTGGACAAATTGTGGTGAGATATGAACTTCAAAGGGCTAGGGTGACCTTAACACTATCGCACTGCCAGTGGTTGTAGCCCTTAATGGCCTCTCTTTTGGCCAAGCTTTGCTCATTCCTTCAGCTTTTCTCAGACATTCATTTCATGTTTGTCTTTTCCAACATCCTGGGGTTTCCACAGCAATTTTGGCTTCATTCAGCACTAGGCACTGCCCTTTCAGGGGAACACTGCCTGACCTCTGAGGCCTGTTTCTAAAATCTGGGTGGAAGCCTCCCTGACCTCACAACTGTTACATCCTGAATTTGTGTAAAACCAGCACCAAGTTGATGAATTAAGGTCTGCTGTCGGGTGGAATAGTAGCCAGGCCCTTTTGTATCAAGGCTGCATAGGCTTCCAAGTGCCTGAATGGCTAAGCATGATGCACTGAATCCTGAAGAATCAATTATCTGGTCAGCCGTTCTCCAACAGAGTGCCTTGGGGCTTTCTTCTTACAGCAGTTATCCACAATTATAGTTTGCAAGGGTTAGATCCTTGTGGATTCCTCACATTCTCTCATGGCATTTTTTTTCTCTTGTCCTATTGTAAGCTGCTTGGCTTCATTTTCATGTTACTCTTTTTTATAGCAACCAAGCTCTTCTCCGCTAAATCTTTGCAGACTCTAACTTAATAGGAGCTCCCTTTCTGACCAAACTCAAAACTTTTAAAATCATTCAGTTGTGCCAATTGCAATAGATTCTTAAGGAAAAGCTAGCCAAAAGCCCCTAACAGTACCCATTCTACAGCCTAACCAGTAGACTGCCTTGAAATTTCCTCCACCAGATTAGTCCACTGCTCTTAACCTCAGTCTCCCTCAAAGTCTCATGACAAGAGCAAAATTTAGACATATATATTCTTCTGGAGCATAACACTCATGGCCTGGAGACAAACTACCGGTCCTTATTTTCATTTGAAATATTCTAAACCTGGTCCTTTCCATTGTCTTCTGATCTCTGACTAGGAATCTCCAATAAAGTTTGGCTTACAACATTCTAGGGCTGCTTCTTTAGCCAGCATCTCCCAACCTTTTCAACCCCTCTCCTAAACCATTTCCAAAGGCTCCTGAATCACATGGTCAGTAGTCACAGCTGTGGCTCCACTTCTCTGGTTCCAAAATTTGTTTTAATTACTTTCTAGTTGTTGGGAAAAAATACCTAACACCTTTAACACAAGTTAAAGGAGGGAGTTTGATTTTGGCTTATAGTTTGTAAAGATTTCAGTCCATAGTCAGCTGGCTCCAAGGCAGGACAGTGTGGCAGACAGGAAAAGTAGCTAATGGCTTGGGGGCAGGAAGGATAGAGGGAGGGGGAGGGACAAGGAAGGAGGGAGTATGATAGACCCTTCCAGGCCACTCTCTCAGTAACCCACCTCCTTGGACCAGGCTTCTCCTCTCAACATCACACTTGGCTATAACTCATCAGCAAACTAATACACTCCCAAATATCCTTTCCCTATGATCCAATCACATCTCAAAAGTACATACTACATGTTAAATCCTTTTTTTAATCCTTTTTCCCCTTTCCTCCCTTTTTCCTCTATCCATCTCTTGATCCGCTTCCTTTTTGGGGCACGTGTTTGCAATACATAATGTTTACACCTCTTTTGTGGAGATGGTACATGTACATAACACACTTCAATTTTTTTCATTCCTTTTCCTTCCCCTTCTTCCCCATCTCTCTATCTCTTGATCCTCTTTCCCTTTGAAAAAGACCTATCTCCATACTTCTTATTATCTATATTTTATTTTGCTCTTTATTTATACTTTGGTTTTCTTCATTTTAATGGCTGGCTCATAGAAGAGAAGGTAGAGATATAAAACATGAAGGAGAATTACTTACCTTTGCTATCTTTAAAGACAGTGTGGGCATATGACATGGAATGAAGGCAGCTTCTCTTCTGGAACAAAGAGCAACCTCCAAGTGCATCACACTGGCAAAGGGAAAACTGAAGGCCTAAAAATACAAGAAACTGAGTTTTACCAACAATCTGAACAATCTTGGAAGCAGATTCTTTCAAGACAAGCAGAGCCTGTCTTGGTCATTACCTCGATTTTGGTTTTATGAAAACTTATGCAAATAATCTGGACTTCTGGCCTATAAAACTTAATATGTGTTTTAAACTGTTGCGTTTGTGGTACTTTATTGTGCAGTAATAGATAACTATTATATCCTTTCACCTCCTAGTGACCATTTGCATTACTCTGGAATATTATTAAGAAAGGTACAATGAACATTCATGTATCATTCTTTGGGCAGCCCTGTGTTTTAATTTGTCTTGGGTAGATGCATAGAAATAAGATGCACTGATTATTCTGTAGGTACTTCTTTGAAATAAGAAAAAAACTGGCAGTCATTTAAAAAGTGGTTATATTCTTTATAGATTCCATCTGCGATGCATATCTTGACAATACTTTGTGTTTTCAATGATAAACTTTTTTTTTTTAGTGAGTATGTGACATGATCATCATGAAACTGTAGGGAAATGTAGGAACAGTGCTGTTAGAATAAATTCTGTTTCAAAGATCAGAATCATTTACGACCCACTTAGGGTTTCCTGCTGGGCCTAAGACTTAAGCTGACACAAGATAAATTAACAGAAGGAAAGCTCTGGAGAGAAAATTTGTAAAAATGTACAGACATTTATATGTGCAGAACTCACACAAAATAATGGAAAACAAAGAAGCAGGTAGAGCTATTGCATATGTGTAAACCATATTAGACAAGAGTTATAAGTAGTGAAAATGTGACAGAGCGAAGAGAGTTGAGCTAGAGCAGGTAATGATGTAGAATTAAGATGAAGAGTTGTTATATCACATTTATACAGATTTTCCTCCACTTGAACTCCCTGTCACTGTTGATAAGAATGTCTTCCTTCTTTCTGATATAGGGAAGAAATATTTCACATAAGCATTTTCTCTCCTGCTTTTGGGAAAAAAGGAACAGCAGAGTACCCTTTCTACATCTTCTATTTTTTAAAAAATGCATTTAAATCAAAATAATCCTTGTTTCAAAATGGAATGTTTTGGACTGGTAATTGTTGCCACTCTTCAAAAGAATTACTAAAAATAATTATTTTAGCATTTTTAATGTGCTTATTGCACATTTGTATGTCTTACATAAATTTAATTTGGAGATGCTGTATTAAGTCATAGGGTACCTTTATATAATCGGAACATGTGAGTTTTGTAAGATATTATTGTGAATATAAATTTACAATCTTTATCTTGTCTTTTTTTATAAATTGCACAAAGGCAGAATTTAAAAATTTTAATATACCCAAACATATTATTATTATTATTTATATATTTCTTGGTACATTTTAGGTATACAATACATTCACATTTATCATTGGGTGCTTGTACCTGAACATGATGTATCTTTTTTTTTTTTCATTATCGATTATTCATTCTAATCATTGGTACATTTTAGGTATACAATATAATGACATTCATCATTGGAAATTTGCACCTTTACAAAGTCTCTCTTGGTTCTTATTTTTCACCCTTGCGCAGTCCTCTCTTCAGCCCCTCCATTCCTATTTACAAATATTTTGTCCCTATTTTTCCATTTTCTCGTATTAATCCCATTCCCTTCTATCCTTTCCCCTAGCCCTGCCACTTCCTTCCCCTTTGCCCCTTTTCTTCCTATTTCACATGACCTATTATACATTTAGTCCTTATTTACACTTTCAGTTTCTCACACCAGAGAAACTATTCGGTATTTACACATCTGTGTCCTATTTATTTCACTTAAGAGTATTGCCTCAATGTGCATCCACTTAGCTATAAATGTCTCTAATTTCTCATTTTTTATGGCTGAGTAGTACTCCATTTTATTAAAAAACCACATTTTCTTTATCCAGTCTCCAGTTGATGGGCATTTGGGCTGTTTCCAAGTTTTAGCTATCACAAACTGTGCTGCTATGAACATGGGTGCACATATATCACTGTGGTATGATTCTTTTAATTCTTTGGGCAAGATCCCCAGCAGTGGAATAGTGGGGTCAAATGGGACTTCCAGTCCTAGTTCTTTGAGGTATCTCCATATTGATTTCCACAGTGGTTGCACCAGTCTACACTCCCACCAGCAGTGGAACAGGGTTCCTCTTTCCCCACATGAACATGATGTATCTTAGTTCTTATTTTTTCCCCCATTACCCCTCCACCCCTCCCTATTTACATAAACTTTGTTTCCATTTTTTTTCTTTCTCATAATTTTTCCTTAATGTAAAGTTAGTATTAACTTAGAAATCTTTATCTATCCTGAGATTTTAAGGACTTTACCCTATGTTTGCTTCAAGAAATTTTGGTTTTAGGGGCTGGGGATTTAGCTCAGTGGTTCTGCCGCCTGCCTCACAGACACAAGGTCCTGAGTTCAATCCCTGGTACCAAAAAAAAAAAAAGAATTTTTGGTTTCAGATTTTGCGTATTATATAGTTTGGGTGAAATTGAGTATTACCTCTCTGGTATATTAGTTAGAATTCTAAGATATCCCTCAAGAATTCTAAGATCCCTTCATATTATACACACAGTAGATAATTCTTTGGTTTGTGAATATGATGTACTTTGTTACACTGATTAAGTTATATTTTTTAGTTAAGTTATATTTATGGCACAGTTGACTTAAAAATAGAGGAATTATCCAGCATTAATCACATGATTGCTTTAAAAGTACAGAATTTTCTCTGCTAAAGATGAAGAATTTAGACAAATTCACAGGGTCAGATTGTGTTCCTTGCTGAGATGGAAGGGACCATGGGCCAAGGACTAGAGACCAGGCTTCAAGAATTCATGCTATTAACTTTTTCTCTAATTTTCAGGAAAGATATTTGGTACTCCAAAAGATTAATGAACTTTTCCACTGACACAGATCTATTATAATAAATCCTGACTGACAATTAAAAATAATTTCTGGCTGACCTTAGTGGCTCACGCTTCTAATCCCAGTCCCCTGGGAAGCTGATACAGGAGGATCACAAGTTTAAGTCCAGCTTGGGCAACTTAGTGAGACCATATCTCATAATAAAATAACAAAAAAAGTAGAGGGTGCAGCTCAGTGCAAAAGCTCTGGGTTAAATCCCAGGTGATGAAAAAAATTATTATCTTGCTGTGGCCAAATACTGATTTTCCAGTCTGCATTACTCCCACATGTTCAATCTCTCAATTCTGTTGTATAAGATGCCACCATCAATTTCTAAATATTCCCAAATTATTTACAAGATCACATTATCACAGTGCAATGAGATACTAAGGAAATATTTGTATACTCAAGAAAGACTGAATAAGAATATTCTAAAAATACTATTTATTAAATTTCCACTGTTCTCCTTGCTACTGATATTGTTAACTATTCTCCTAGAGTATGAAGTAAAGCTATTCAGGATTTATACTGATAACAACAGATCTATTTGTATATTGGTTTAAATAATTTATTTTTATAGGCTTTCTAAACTCACTGTAAAAGACTTAATTTATAGTTCACTGAGATGGTTAGGACTTAAGATCATATGAAATACTATAAAGTTAAACCTTCAGAGAAATGAACACCTTATCTTCTTTAGTTTAATTGTAACTTTTATGTTTTTCAAAAACAAACAATAGTTGTTAATCTTTTTCATGGCCAATGTTTACTGCTAAAGTCAAAACACTGTTAATGCATGAAATAATTAACAATTTCTAACCTTCTGATTAGTCAAAAATTAGTTTAGAAGGAGTTCATTAAGCTTTGGTGATAAGTTCAATCTCCAAATCCTGCTTTTGATTTTGAAACATGGATGATATATTTTTACCTTTCATTCAGGTAAAAGTGCTGGAAAATACCATTTGGATATTTTGTTTATTTCTTTTGTTAAAACCAAAATGCACTGAGCTGATACACAAAGGATTCTTAAACTTACCAATTGGTACAGTGAAGTACATTTCTTATTCTGATGATGTATTTTTTGGCATAGGTAGGTATTTGGGAAATTGTTTTATGCATATTTTAAAAACAGCATCCTTAAAAATAACTTCTTAAAATTTCAGTGAAAATGTACTATAATATGTAGTTTTATTGACCTTAATTACATTTGCAAACACAGATTTATGGGTTTTTCTCATAAAAGTCAAATTCAGAGTATCTCAGTTTCATACAGTTTGATTAGTCTGTTCGGGAATATTCTGTGCACTTTAGATCATATCAACATAGGAACTTTCTCTGTGAAGAAAATTAGCTTGACTTGCACAGGAAGTTTCATAAAGAAAAACCTACTATTCAAACATAGATATTGTTTAGAAAGAAGCTGTGCCTTTAACCAGTACCAAAAAAATTAGGAGCTAGTTTATGATGTTCTTGAAATAAATAGAGGTATAAACTTTCATTCTGTCACTCTTTTACTTCTTTGCCATGGTATCTTTCTTTCTCTGTTATAAAAAGAATGAAATCCAAAACAATAAATTATATTACTAGGAATGAAAATGTGTTTTTAATTAAATGTAGAGTCCTGGGCCAATTTATTCTCCCAGGGTTTGAATAATAAACAGCCTGTTATCACACTTCTCTTGTGTCATGACAATTGACACATCCAAAATATGACAGTGGTTTTCTCCAAGTCTTTTGATGCTTTTTATATCTACATAACAGATCATTTCTCTTATCATCAATAAGAGGTAAGAAAGGGCCTAATAATAATTTTTCATTAGCTTTATCTTTGCTACATCAATTCAGTGAAATTTAGAGAACAGCTTTAAAGTTAAATTTATGTAACATTTTTAGTTACTAACAGCATAAACTCAGACGATTCTCAGTTACTCATTTTTTTGAGTAATGATAACAACAATAATATTGGGTATCTCTTAGAGTCAATTTGAAGGCTCTGTGTAATGACAGTTATAAAATCCTTAGCACATTGATGTGCAATGTGTTATATTCTTTTCTTTTTTCATTTCCATTTCTTTCCCTCTCTTCAACTTATGAAGTCCTTAATAAAAGAAATTGTACCAATTGCCAATATTCTGTACTTGACAAAAACTTTGTAGGTTTCTTTTCCAACCCTTCAGAATATACTTTCTCTTCTATACAGATGGAAAAGAGAAACCTGATATAATTTTTTACAGATATTTGCCTTTTTTTTTTT
>NW_004624750.1:19623479-19664649 GCF_000247695.1 Heterocephalus glaber | reverse complement strand
AAAGGTACAATTCCCAATGAGAAATGTAATTGTGTTGTATACCTACAATGTACCAATAAAAGAATTTAATACAAAAAAAAAATAAAAGAATGATTTCCCCATAGAATTTCTAGAAGTCCAAAAGTGAGTTGATACCTTGTTTGGAAATACTTTTATTTAAAGTTATTTATCAATTCTTGACTATGTTCAATATACTGATGTGGCATTTAGAATTTACCAATTTTCCAAATAGATCGTAATCTCTGTTATAAGCCCTATGGAGCTTACATTTTGCAGGAAGGTGTTGGTAAGATAGGGAATAAACAAAATAAATAAAACATTCAAAGAGAAAGAAAATCAGGTAAAGGGGTACTCAGATATGGTAAAAGACCAATGAATTGCATTGCAGTAGACCAATGAATTGTGACTTTTGGATAATGCTCGGCAATGTACTAGGAAATCACTCAATGAGACCAGAACTAGGAGAAGAATACATTCAAATACAATGAGAAAATCATTGATTAGTTTGTCAACGTTCTCAGTTGAAAACAAAGTAGATTTAGTAGTAAAAAGCACCTTCCAGAAAGCCAGAAAATAGTCAGGAAAATCCTTGGCCATGTAAACTGTTGTTGAAAATAGATCATCATCACCAACAACCAGCACTAACAGCGTAGTGCTCAGATCAATACAACTTGTATGTTGAATACCTTACCATAAAATTCTACCACTGCAACCTTCACAAAGGCTTACTCTTTCACCATCATGATCACTTGCAGATGGCTCTACACATACCTCCTCCTTTCTCCTACTTTTCTCATAAAGGTTTCTCTGTTCCTTCTAACTACTTCACACAGCATATCTAACTTGCAGGGCTTAGGTCATGTGCCTGTGGCCCAGCAGAAGGGAGGCTGACATGATGAATTCTGACATCTGGATAGGAGAATAGGATTTATCATATGGAAAATTCCCCAAATACCCAAATGACATTTAAATCATTTGGGGCAAACTAAATATGATATATAACCACTATAACCAGAAGTCTTTAATTAGCTTCTAAGCCACATAATTTCTTGTTTTACTTTATTATGTTTATTGCTCTCCCTTTGCTCATGAAATAGGTTCATAATACTGTACCTCTGTATCTTTTAATAGTAAGATTTTAGATCATTTTAATATTTTGGGGAACATAAATTTTTCTTTCACAAAAGATAATCCCAGAAAATCATTGATATTGATGATGATAATGATGGTTATTGTGATTATACTTGAATAGCTAGTAAAGGTGAGACTTTTTTATTGTTGTTATTTTTCCTTTTTTTCTCAGAAATATAAATCAATTGCAACTTATGCACAGAACATAAATTATAATTTAATACACTATAGGAAGTTGGTATCCTAAACACTTATCTTTTAATATTTATTTTTTCATAGAAATTGATTTAAAAGTACTTTATTCTTCCCGCTTTCATATCTGGTAAGATAAGATGATGATTGATTGAAATATACTCTCAAAAAGTATATGAAGTATTGTGAATATGCCAGTGATAGAATTATACACCATGAACATCAATGTGTTTTGGTTATGATTTATGAACTATGTATTTTCATTTATAGATTATAATATTTTTCTGTTTTCAAAATCCTTAGTATTTCCCTGCCTTTCTTAACTTAAATCTAATTTTAATAGCTCTCAGCTATAAAGTATTTACATAAATTCTTAAAAACATACATTATTCATTTAAATACTTTACATATATTTATAAAGAAGTCAAGTGCGCATAAATGATGAGTTGTTTTTTACTTCATTTAAGTAAAATGGAACTAAGCCAAAATAGCAGTGAAATTTTTGGCAAGGAATATAACATAGCACAGGTTTTACCCTGTAGGTCTCATTAAGGAAAGGCAGGAAGTGAGACTTCAACCCAGAGCCTGAACTGGAAGAGAGGCTGTTTGGTGGAGCAAGATGGAGGCTGAGTAAAATCCCCCTGTGTTCATCTCTGTACAGATGCACCAAGTTGGACAGGCATTCATATGCCAAACTGCCTTCATAAGAACTAAGGAAATCGGGTCAGAGAGTGTACTGCCTGCTTTTAGTATATCCAAACAAGAAGATACTTTGAAGGAAAGAGATGCTTAAGTCACTCCCCCAACTCCAAGTAAGACAGCATAGAGAGAGAGAGATGTCTCCTGTTTGATGTAGCAAGAAACAGTTAAGTCTAGGCTTTAGCTTGAAACCAAATACTAGGTTTATCATGATAAAACTTGGTGTTAGGCAAAGCCCTAGGCCAAACCCAGTGTACTGCTGAGCCACTGGAATTGCTTACCCAGGTGGTTAACTGTGACCACCATTTCTTTTTCAACCTCTGCAACAGAACAGGAAGTAGGACTATACCTGCTGGAGAACAGAGCAGGAGAGCTAGCATAGGGCTGTGCCTTGGAGACCAGTGAAAGTCCTTCATGGGTGAGAATTCCCCAGAAGAATTTAAGGCATGATGCGCAACCTAGTGCTCACAGATGTACACTAAAAGTCCTGAGTGCCTGATAGAGATCTGTGCCCAAGTATTATAGGCTTATGCTTCAACCTGCATCAATACCAGCTGTCGCTTGGGCTTTGGTACACCCCTGAGATCACGCAGGTCCTTCCAGTTATCAAACTCAGGTACAATCCACCTTACTTAGCATCAGTCTAGGTGACCAAAGGACTCCCTTAATAAACCTGTCCGAACCTTTGGTCAGCATAGCATGGTACATTTTCTGGGAATAGAACAGGTTAGTCAACATAAGACTTTGCCTGGAACTTAGTTCAGGGCTGGTGAACACTAACACTGGGGAAATCCTAATGTCCCTCATCTCCAGGTCTGCCTGTGAACAGTGTCTCTGGAACAGTTCCAATGTCAAGGGAAGACACTTGGCCCTAATCAACTGGACTTTCACTCTAGCTATTATCAGCTGTGCCTTGTTGCAGTGGTCATGATTCAAAGCTCATCTCAGTAAGGGAAAGCCTTGGTCCTGTCCCAGTGTTGTGCTGGTTGGTGGGCTGTGGGCTCTGGATGTACCACAGCTTCATGGTCACATGTGTGACTGGGATCCTGGGGCTGATCCATCCACAGTGATTCTGATCAGAGCTGAGCAAGATACCGCAGTGCCTACCTGTAGACTGTTAACAGTGGATAAGGCATCAGGGCCTACCTTGAGCCAGGGAGAGTCATATGGGCAACAATCACTCTCACTAGGTAGTTTCCTGGTTCTTTTTGAACCATTTGAACTATTTGTGACAAAACTGGGCTTAGATTATCTTCTACTACTGACAGAGTGACAATGCACCAACACAGACTCCTTGCAATTCTGCATCTGGGAACCATTTAATGCTGAAATACTGAAAGAAGTTATAGGCTCAGAGAACATAAACAACATACTTAAAATTTCTAGAAAGACAAGACACAAAAAAATCTAAAGATTGGAATAAAGACTAAATCCTTCAGTCCAGATAATATTACACACCAACAAGCACTAAGAGCATTCAGCAAAACATAACCTCACCTAACAGTTAAGATAACATGCCAGAAATTGGCCATAGAGAAACAGTATGGGAAAATTCTCAAATAATTAAAAACAATTGTTTTAAGGAAATTCAATGAACATAGGAAACAAAACAAAAAATAGACAGTAGATATTACATCAAACTAAAAATCTTCTGCACGACAAAAAGTAAAGAAAGAAAAAAGAAAAAAAAGAGAGAAAACAACAACAATCATCATGTTGATGGACACAACCTAGAGGATGGGAGAACATATTTCCAAGAGGTTAATATACAGAATACATACGCATTTTCAAAAATGTTAATAGCAAAATGGAACCTGATTAAAAATGGACAATAGATCTGCATATATACTTTTTAGGAGAAAACATACAAACGGCCACCAAGCATGTGAAAAAATGTTCAATATCACTAATTATCAGCAAAAGGTGAACCAAAACCACAATCACTTCTGTTAGTATAAGTGGCTACTGTCAAAAAAGATAACAGGAGCTAGCAAGGATGTAGAGAAAAGGAAACCCTTGCATGCTGTTTATGACAATATAAATTACTATGGTCATTATGGAAAAGAGAGTGAAGGTTCGTTAGCAAATTCAAAATAGAACTACCTTATGCTACACCAATCCCTCTACGGGGTGTATCTCTAAAGGAAATTAAATCATTATGTCCAAGAAATATTTGCAGTCCTATGTTTATTGCAGCACTGTTCACAACAGGTAAAAAAAATGGAAAAAAACCTAACTGACCATCATTTGATCACTGAATAAAGAAAATGTGTTGCACACTAAACATGAGTGGACATAGAAGAGTAAAATCATGTCATTTTTGACAACATGGATGTAGTTGGGATCATTATGTTAAATGAGACAAGCCAGGCACAGAATGACAATTACTGCATGATCTCACTCATAAGTAGAATCTAAAATGTGGATCTTATGATAGATGAGGATAGAATGTCCGTGACTGGAGTCCATAGGGTTGGAAAGAGATTGGGAAAGTTTGAGCAATAACTACCAATTTACAGTTAGACAGTAGCAAGAAATTCTGGTGTGCTGTTGCACAGTAGGGTGACTACAGATAAGAGTAATGTAGTGTACATTTCAAAAGGCTAGAAGAACAGTGTTTGATATATTTTACCATAAAAAAATAATAAATGTTTGAGGAGACAGGTATGTTTAACTGGATTTAAACAGTATGCAATGAATAAATATACGGAGCCATTTCATGTAACACCCTTAACATACTGTTTAAAAATATTTTTATATATTAGATAAACAGTAAATTTAAAAAATAAAAGAGTTCTATGTGTGAGTATATTAATGAGTTGCAAGTATTATCACAATGACACAAAATGAATATGCTGAAGTATAGAGGCATGCGTGTTATGACCAAATTCTTAAAATTTATTTTCCAACCCAAACCATTTAGGAGTTTCAGATATTCTCTAAAATTCATGACTGCCTTACTCTCCAGGTCATTCTACTCATAGCACCTTGGCTCTTCAAGAAAGTCAAATTCTAATTGTGGCCTTTGTGATTCAAAGCAAATGATACTCTCTTCCAAGTACTCTTTACTTGGTGTTTCTGTGCAAGACTGGCAGAAAATTGTACTATGCATGATTTCCTTTTTGAATTAGCCAGACTGCAACTTGCCACAATTGAAAGGACTTTGTATCAGTTGCCGAGGATGTTTGGAGGTGCCAGATTTCTACAGCTCCCCACAAGGGAATCCTGACTAATTTGTCACTTCCTAAATCATTCAGCTGTCTGTTTTGCTAACTTTACCAATGGTGCATCTACTACACTGAGCACCTGACCAAGGGGACTGGACATTCCACAGAGACATGTACCATAGCCAGAACTGTTAAGCCACATGAATTTTCCTTGAGTTAAGAAACTTCTAATATTATCATGACTGCGATGCCTTGCCCTGTAAGTAAAGGAATATCTTTATATGCTTGGTAGTCTCATAGATAAGCTCGAAAGGAGATTAATCTGATCATTGTCCAGTGAACGGAACAGAAAGACGAGCCTGACCTGTTAGCCTTTCCATGGTGACAAACACAGCAACAAAATAAAACTACATCACTTTATGTATAATACACTTTGTCCTTGTTAGTGTTTTTTCATGTGCATTCTCCATTTCACTAGACAAATCTCACAAGATTTTGGGCAATGTGGTCTGTCATTGAGCACTGCAATGGGAACCCTAAGATTTAGATCCAAGCCAGAATTAAATCTGTGTGCTATCAGCATCTGAGTCACATTGTGTATAAGATAATGTGAGAAGGGTAAATGAGAACATGAATTAGCATGGACTTAGTAAAAGGATATGTAATATAAAGTAATGATATTATTGTTGAACCTAATAGGTGAGATTAGACATTAAGATTTATTCAACCAAAAACTTCTGTGAAGGTTCCTGGAACTATATGAAGAAGGAAATCCAGTTTAAGAAAAGAAGACCTCTCTGGACAAACAGAGTGATGATTTTTTCATATTTGGGATTTACAGGAGAAGATGACCTCTGAAGCCTGGAGATATCTAGGACATCTGAGTTACATAAGCAACTCTTTGAAATGCAGCAATTATTTTTGGTCAGAAAACACTGGAGGAAAATTTTTATCATTTGTTTTATGTGGAACAAATAGTACCTGTTCAGGTACTGGAAATTGAATGATGGCTGCTTTATTTGTAGAAACAGCAGATAAGAGGTGACAGTTTTGACATGACTGTAAAGTTATGCACATGAGCAGAAAAAGAGAGATTATTATCCAACAGACAGTAATTTTATTTTCAGAGCCTAAAGCAGTTTCATCTCAATTTCCAATGAAAATATGAAATGTGTATGCATGCATATACACATATTGCACAAATGCAAAAAAAATGCTTACTATAGGGCAAGGCTGGGGAATTTGGATGAAATTGTGAACAGCACTATTGAAGCTGCTCTAATTTTAAATTCCCTCTTGCAGCTGCAGCATCCTGCTTTAATCTCTATGAATACAACACATCAATTTAAATAAAAATAGTTATCTGCATCATGCTTCTCTTTACCAGCTGCAGAACTATCATCAGCCTTTGATTTACTCTCTATTAGAGGTATAGAAATAAAGTCATTAAAATTAAAATAGTAATGTCCTTTTCTCCAGTTCCTAGATTCTACAAACTTCAACTTAATGTAAATGAAGGCAACCAATTCACCAAATGAATGATTTTTTTCATTGAGCTGGAGAGAGAAAACCCTTTCTGATCAGAGGTTTTTCTCTCTATTCTATGGGGTTTTTCCTAGTGTCAATTGTATAGTTGACATCCATTGTAGAAATTCTGGAATGCACTATAGTTTTCTCTCTCCTCTTGTCCTTGTTAAAATTTCTTATACCTCTTTGTCCTTCTTATTCTGGAAAATCTGTTCTGACAATGCTTTTTATCTCTTACTCTGTTTCATAGGCACTACACAGGGACAGATATCACCTTAATGCCTCTCCTCTGAACTTACAAAATAACTGTTATGGTTTGTATCTACATGTCCCCTGAAAGCTTCATGTACTCATAGGTGGAGGTTTTTCAGAGTTGGCTGGGTCTAGTGTGTGTGATACTAGGATTAAGGGTGTGTGGTACTAAATTAGTGGACTGATTGGTTTAGCATAGTTCTAAGTGTGGATAACGGGAAGGCCCAACCTGGATGTGGATAGCACTACCCAAAGGCTTATAGCCTAGATGGAATAAAAGGGAAAGGAAGGCTCACTGCTGCTGCTTGCTGCTTGTTACTGCCTTCTTGCTCTACCATGAACTGTTTCTCCTCTGCCCTGCCACACTGCCTTGGAGCCAGCCAACTATGGACTGAAAGGTCTACATGCTGCAAACCAAAATACTTTTCCTCCTCTAACTTGTGGGTTTCAGGTATTTTGAACCAACAATGAGAAAAGTAACTAACACAGCACCATAAGCCTTTTTGTAATCTGTGTTCTAAACTCAATATGAACAAAGGCCCTCTCAATATTTCATGGAGCATTTTATTTCTGGTATAAATCACATAGTAGATGCAGATAAGTAATTTCACAGATGGAGAGTAGGAATGAGTATATTGCCTGTTTCCTTGCTTATCTCTTCTAGTACCTCATACTCTCCCTTTTACAGAGTAAGTGCTCAATAAAAGATGTGTGTTAAAGAAACAGATCCACTCTATCAATCATTACTTGTCAGTGTTGGCCAAAAGCAGAAGACAACTTTATAGGAAGAAAATCTTCTAATCTCTGTTCTCATTGTCATTCAAGTTAATAGAATATCTCAGTATTAAAACCCATCTCAGTGAGAACTTATTCATTTATCCTGCCACATCTCTCACCTCTCACCAAACCTCCATTGGATCCTCACACCATTGCCTACTGAAGAGCAGCAGACCAAATATATCAAGCTCTCACACTGCCAGATTTTGCCTATTATTTCTTCCATCAGAAATACCCCTCATAACTTCCTCATATGATTTCTTTATCCTGTATATCTTAGGATAGTTTTCTATCTCAGAAGACCCTTTTCCAACCTACCAGGTTGATGTTCAGTGAGTTTTTGCATTCTCCTCTTTCATACTGAGCTTAACATGGATCAATTGCCATATTACATTGGAAATTAATTCTGGGCTTTCAAACCCCTTTATGATGTATGATCTGGAAGAACATTTCTGAGAGGATACAGCCCAAACTTCTTCACATGGAATAGAAAGTCTTTGAGGATCAATGTGCTATTTGCCATTCCAGTCTCACATCAGCCTTAAGATCTTTGGCCATGGTATTCCTTCAACTTGAAAAATCCTATCTTCTGTGAAAATTCTTTCTCATCTCATCCTCTCTTGGAGCCTAGGGGCTCTTCTTTTAACCTAGCAACTAGTTAAATCCTAGTTCTAAATATTTGCTGTGCAAATGAACTAGCACTGTACAGCTAACTAAAATGACCAATCCCATCAAGGTGTTAAAATAACAAATGTTAGTGAAATGTAAATGTGTTGTTTACAAAAACATTAGTAATTTTATGCTTTAAAAAATTCTGGTTCCTTGAAGATGAATCATGTATTTGTATGCATAATATATTACTGCTGTCACTGGTGTATAACAGTTAAGACTCAGAGGTTTGTCGTTGTGGTCTCCTTTTATCAATTAAATTCCTCAACAAGGATATCAATGTGTTTAACAGAGAAAATGTTGTCTAGCCCACTAGAGTTTAGAACACACAAGTTTAATGCTCATATCAATAAATAATCACTACAAAGTTACATTATTTACCTGGACAAATTATATAAACTAAATGCTCATTGTTTTAATTAAGAACTATTAATTAACTATTAAATTAACTATTTAATTAAGAACTCTAGAACTATTCCAATTACACATGTCTTAGAAAGATGTGAAAGGGAAAAAATAGTAGGGAACTTGAGTGTCTGAGCAAAAGTAGAAGATGGCAAAATTGAATAATCAATTCTATATTGCAGAGCAAAGTCAATTTGAGAAGTCAGATTACATGAACTTGTTTCCTTAACTTTTTATTCTGCAACAAGAATACTGTGTAGCTTAATGATTTGGGTCCTCCTTTTTTCCAGAAAATGGTATATAGAAAAGACGAAAAGTTGCTTTGTAAGTCTGCCAGGTAAATATGTAAAATATTAGGAATAGAAATTAAAATGTTATGCAGAAGGTACTGGTGAGTCAGTAAAGGGATTTAACAAGATGAGATGAATAATGTGTGATTATTTTGTTTGAGATTTAAGCTGATTGATGTCAGGGGTAAGTAGTAACACCTTTAAAATATCTAGAATATCAAATATCTCCTATAGATCTAAGAAAATATTAAATATTCGGATCAAGCATACATTAAGCTCCAACTGTTGTGTCAAGATTTTATGTTTTATCTCCAAGCTTTCCATAACTCTACAGACTGCTCTTATTATTATTTTGAAAAAAATAATTACAACCAGAGCATTATATTGTGATCCAGATGTCAGAACTTAGAATTTGAAACCAGGACATTGTATCCCAAAGAAGAGGTGATTTCTTTCCCAATTAGCACATATTATTTATTTATTTCAGACAGTAATCTTGCTGAGTTGGTACTTGTATCCTCATTTCATACATGAGAAAACTGAAGTCCAGAAGAGTTCAATAACTAACACAAGCACATATCCTCCATTAATATTATAGCTGGAACTTGAACTCTGATCTTTTTCAATCATATCTTCAGTCTTTTGTACTAACTTGGCTTTGATGTGGTGATCCTATTCCATCCTGCATGGACTGTGAATGAGGAAACAAAAAAATCACTTCACTTTTACATAATTAGGAGAGTTGTTTTCAAATGGGTAAATAATCAATGTACTTGAAAATTGTGCCTACATACAATAGAAGGTTTTTTAAAAGTAAAAATCATATGGCAGCATTATATTTTAATATGATTTTGCTGTTTTCACTTTGCTTTTACTTTATACTTGAAATAAGTTGATGCCAAGGACTAGAGGGTCAAGTTACTGAAATTCTTAATTGATTTATTGATGAAGTCATTGCACCATAATCTAGCCTGAGCTGACTGAAATATTTGCTTCTTCCCAGCTCTGCCACATTCTAGCCATGTAATATTGAGTAAGTTCCTTAATCTCTCCATGTTTTGGTACTCTCTTCTGCAAAATGGAACTACTAATGATGCCTAGATTATAAGGAGATTTTTAAATTGAATTTGTCAATACATTTATGATTCTTAGGCCAGTGTTGGTAAAAAGCCTCTTTTTTTAACTTTAGCCTCCCATCATCCCAGAAGCTTACAGTGAAAAATGTTTCCAGGAGTTAACCAGGCTCTTCACAGTGATCATTTTAATGATTATGTTAATTTTTGAGCAAGAAAAGAGGAACCTAGGCCTGAATTAACAGTGGGGGCTCTGGAGAGGTAAATTTCTCTTCATTAAGAAATGTAAAGATGGTTTTAGGATCATTATCAACTTTGTGTTTGTATATTTTACCTTTAACATGAAAGAAAGCTAAAAGGATAAATGAGTAGAAGGAAATACTAAATCTTGTAGTGGTCCAAGGATAAGGAATAATAACAATCTTCAATTTAAAGATGTTTTTTATTTTTCTGATGTTTGTTCACATTTATCTCCCTGAAACTTTCAGTCACATGGAAACCTTAGATAAATATGAATATAATATAGAGATGAAAAAATGCTATTTGACTTTAGGAAAGAGATTGTTGATTGCTACATGGGATTTCAATTACTGGTATATATGATGGGCAGACGTTACCAGCATGGGACTGATAAAAGCAATAGATCAAAGGATATGTATAGGAAGCATATTTTGCTGTTACTAGAAACCAAGATACAGAAAAGGAAGTAATGGAGATTAAAATTGGAAAAATAATTTGGGAAATATTGACTATAACAAGCAAAGACATTTAGTTTTTTTCAATATTCAAGAGACAGCCTTTGGAGATGTTTAGATAAAGGACCAATATGGTCCACATTAAACTTTAATAAACAAAACAAAGAAAGCCTAGAAATATACTGTAGTCTTCTAGTGAGCAATATTGTATTGTTTGCTTAAAATTTTAGTAAAGACTAGATCTTTGTTAGATATTATTATCACTAATTATAGTAATATTAATAGTAGTGAGGGCAGAAGGAAACTTTAGGAAGTGATGGGTAGGTTTATAGCATAGATTTTGGTGCAGTTTCGTGTGCATATATATTCAAATTCACTAAGCTGTGTATTTTAAATATGTTTGGCTTTTTGATATATAAAACATATATCAATAAAGTGTTGCATTTTTGCAAATGGGGAAAGTCTGAATGGAAAAAATTAGGAAACTAGGACAAATGGCAGGGGAAAGATAAAGAGGATAGAACAAGCGTAAGATATAGAAAAGACATGAGCATCAGAGTGAGGGCCGGGACTTAGTTGCCAGTTAGAAATCAAAGGAGGAGAAAGGAGTCAAAGATTATTTAATCCTAATGTTATTAGTGGAATTAAGGAAGCAAAGAAATGAATAGGATTGGAAAAAGAGAATTGAGTTTGGTATACACTAAATCTAATGATTAACTAGGATATCCAAGTGAAGAAATATAAGATAAATTGAAAGGATAGTCAGGATTGTTAATTCCTTTGGAAAAGAACAGAAAGGATTTTTCTCTTTTTAGAGTTTTTTGTTTATTTTGTTTCTTCATAAGCATTCAGTTCAACATATTCTAAAGATAGGAATTTTTGGAAAGTAGAAGGAAAAGAATTATTTTTAAAATATATGATAGTAGATGGTATATGTGATTGGGAAATACTTTAAAGATGCTTACAATTATATCTCTTAGAAGGTCAAAATGACTTATGGTTTAAGAATATTTATACTAATTTTAGAACATTTTTTATTGTTAAACTGTATCTGTTCAAATCCTACTCCTTAGTATCATCTCTAGATCTGCTTTTGCATTAATCACTTTCTAATTTGTATTTTTCACTTGAGTTCAGTTTTCTGTGCTATATTGCCAGGAATTCCCTATTGTTTCTTGACATGTTTAAAAAATTTTGAATTATGTTCTGTCCCATTGTATTTATAGCGCACTTCAGCATAGCATTGCATTAATGTCTGCCTGAAATCACTTTGTTGTACAGAAATTAAGTGAAGATATTAATGGCAAAACAAAAAAAATTAACTTCATCTGGTCTGAAAACTTTGAAGGCAGAAGCAACAATTACATAACAACAACTTAAAGGGTCATCTGGGAAGGCTAGTTATTTGTGTGTAGACCTGGTCTTATGTATACACGATAAACTATTGGGATGATTTAAGTTTTCAGTAATTTTATGTGTCTGAATCAAAGTACTGTAGAGTGGGCACCTCATACATAACAAATTTATTTATCATAGTTTTGAAGGCTAAAAATATGAAATTATTGCAGATAGCTAAATTAGTTAGAAATAATAATAAGGCAGTTAAACAAAGCTGGGCCCTCAGCATAGAAAGACAATCAAGACACATTCACTGGTTAGCATTATAAAAAGAGAAAAATACTGCACCCAATTACTCCCCAGAAGGAAAAATAGCAGTGACTAATATTCTCAATGGGCATCAATCTCCCTAGTCCATTTCCCTTCTGGAAATTCATTGTACCTGACTTGTTTTCCCATTTCATCCCTGTTTAATCAATATTACCTGGGTGACTGTACTTGTAATCTTATTGGATGATCATGGCTTTATCCCACCTCTCGCCCACCTTATAATTTTCCATTGGGTATTATAGTTTTGTCCCACTTTGTACCCACCCCACCTTGTGGCTTTGCCCTATAAAACACCTCTGAAAAGCAGGATAGGTGGGCATCCCACTTTCCAGTCCCCCTTCTGCCTCTCTTATACAGAAGCTACCTTTCTCTCAATAAATTTTTCCTACTCTTAACTCCCATTGTTACTAGAATTCATTCTTCGATTTCAGAGAAATTTAACTCATGTTTTGGATATCTAGCAGGTTGGGAGTTATAATATTTCCCTTGTTTGAATTATTTTTGTTTATTTGGATTACTTGCCTATATCATTTTTTGGATTACTTGGTGCCTTATATCAAGATCAGGGTGGCAACATAGTGGGGTTCTGATGAGGATCCTCTTCCAGTTTATAGACTGCTTTCTGCTTGTATCCACCAAAGTGGAAAGAAGGCTAGAGAGCTTTCCGAGGTTTCTTTTATAAATAACATAATGTGTCCCAAAAAGTCCACTTCCCAATGTCATCAGGTTGGGAAAGCATATGACTTTGGTGTGGGGGAAAAATATTTACTGCCTAATACCTGACTCCTCTAATTTACATGTAGTTTAATCTTCTGTATTTTTCTGAATTAGCCAAAAGTTTTGGTAATTCTCTTTAGAAATTAACCATTAAAGTGTGTCTACATGTAGAGGAAATTTTCTAGGCTTTTTCAAAATCTAACCATACTTTCCTTTTTTTTGGTAATAATTCTACTTGATGATACTTGTTCTATCTGCAATTGGAGATAATTTTGTTTGCCTTTTCTCTTTTTTAGGACTTTCTTCTCATTTAATTTTAGAGACAGTGGACACTGGTAGTTTTGCTTTATTACCTGTGAGTACTTGACCTTATCTTTTTACCCTGTATACCATTCAAAGGAACTATTTTAGCACTCATGTTTTAGCTTATTTCCACTGCTTGATTCATCAGTTTTTTCCTTCCAGTATGCTATGTAGCCATCCTTGATTCTTTCCTCTCTAGTCTGTACCTTTATCTATTCTAGTGATAAATACTCTTGAGTACTCCTTAGAGCTCCTATTGATACTGTAATAGACTGCAATTATCATTACTCTTTGATTTATTGAAATTAACTTATAATTGATCCCTGTATCCTTTTTCTCATTATATATCTTGCTAGGCCAAAGATAGAACCTAAGAATGCATATAAGAACGTACACCCTACTGGTGCTTTCTTAGCATGTCAGCCAGTGTTCTAAGGATACTTACCATAAACTCCTTTTCATAGTAAACCCAAATTCTCTTCTCATAGCAATTCTTTACTGATGAAACTGTATCTTGTCTCTATTCCTTTGTTCATTGTCTTTTTTCCCAGGGCATACCTCCATTGCCTTATCTGGTTCTTTAAATATATACCCATTTTAAAGGGCATGTGTAATTATCACTTCCCATAATTTTCTATGAGTTCCCTCTCAGAATCAATTTTAATCTTTAAGTTTCTCTAGGCCTGTGTAAAAACCTCTATTATAGAACCCAACACATTGTTCCCCTGGGATTTGTTTCATACTTGGCTATTTACAGAGACTAACAGCTTCTCATAGGTAGATGTTCCTATGATCCCAATGCCAACTATGGTACTGGAAATTAGTAAATTTGATAATTTTTTATTAAAGAAGTGCAGAAAAGACAAATGTCTCAAAAGAAGGATGGGGAAGAAGATTAAAAGCTATTCAACTTTAATTTTGCCTACAGAAATATTACTATGAGCATAACAAATGCCATCAAGAAGGTAGGAAAGATGAAACAATAGCCCTTCTAGGGTGCTAACTGCACTTGGAAAGATGGTCCTATTGGTTTGCACCAGAAAAATGGGAGCCAGATTGGGCAGATGAGAGTAGAAACGAGAGCAGCAGATGAATATTATCAAAAAAGGCTATGAGTATAATTGTGGTTCTAATTAAAAGAAGCTATAACAAGAAAATAGCTTTACAATAATTCAGGACATCTAGCCTGCCCTCGCTACCTACTGGACACCATCAGGCTTCTTCACATTCTCACGTCTATTTCCCTGTTGCATCTTTATTCTTGCTTCTTATTTGTCTTCCTGTTCTGGTTTATATTTTTTATCCAGATTTTAAAAATGTGAATAAGTGGGAAATGAGTAGAATTAGGAATGAGTCATAATTTCTTGAGAGATACACATGTTTCTCAGACACATAGTTACACCTATTAAAGAAAGTGGTGCTAACTTTATGATCAAGTAAACTCCAAACTCCCATCAGTTGGACACCTTGGAGCTTTAACTTGCCCACAAAAATTCCACTTGGTACTGAAGAAGGAGGTGGATGTGTGGAATAGTAAATATGTGTGTTTTTTGCAGCAATCATCTGGGAATCCAGGCTTATGGAGACTCAACTTTCTTCCACATAAAACTCAATTACCTGGAGAACTCAAACTCTAATGGAGTCTGGGAAAAAAGTCTAGCCATATTCCCGAGAGGAATAGATTGTGTTACTGAATGAATAGCTAATCTCTCCCACCCTAAGTCCAAGTGTTGATGCCTGTAGGTAGCAAGAAGAATATCTGAGATGTTATATTTCTATTCATATACACATATGTTTGTGTGTATGAGTGCATATACATTTAAAGCAACAAAAATTCTCACAGAATATTCTTTAAGAGCCTAACAATGCCTACTTGCATTCTTTTTGAATGTCTCCATGTGACATCAAGAGGCAGTGGTTCAGTAAATATATTTTACAGCTTAGAAGCAATGACTATAATATTCCATATATTGTTTTGTCTCATTTTCCTAAAAAAAGAGCAATGAGAACTTTACATCACACTTGCCTAGGAATTCAAAGTAAAGCAATTTGTGGGTGGAAGTGATTTACGTGTCATATAAGTAATCTTATTTGTGTGTTGAGGCAACTGGAAGCAGCATGAAAAACAATACAGGCATTCTATTGAGTTAATGTACAAATCCTTATTGTCAGTACATACATTGCTGGAGAATCAATGAGTAAATAACACAGATTTGCTTGGCATTTGCACAATTTAAGTCACAATTTATAAAATAATGAGACTTATTTTACCAAAAAATATGTTAAATTTGCAATGAAAAATATGGCTTTATCTAAGTCTAGTGAATAATGCAATGTCATATTAACCTGTTTCTGTTTGTCTATGACACATTTGCATATAAATTATCCTTGCACCATCCTTCTAATTGCTGAACCTCAACTCTGGGAAATTAATAAACTCTAGTAGGAAGACTTACCATCTAACTTTACAGTTAATGAAATACAAGCCCAAAATTGTGTTTTTTAAGGTTAAATAGTAGAAATTAATGCCTGAGGTTTCTTTCAAAGAATTATCTTAGGATTCATCCCATTGTAAGCTATTTTCCAATACACCATACATACTTAAATACATTATTATCAGATATCAGGATTGTTTATCTGCAACAGATCAGCAGTACAACTTAAACTTCGTATTACTAGGCTGGTGTCTTCTATGTTCCAAACCTGAAATATTTTCTCCCTCCAAGTGGACTTTATGTCTTAATTATTTGCAATTCTCTCTGCATTTAATACAAGAACAGGAAGTTAAATTGTACCACAAGTAGAACAATAATTGTATTTGATGCCTGGAGAGTTGGACATCAATTAATTGCTCAAGTTTTCAGAAGACTCCTGACTGGCGGGTTACATTATTCTTCTATAAGAATTTTAAATTGCTTTCAAAGCATTTTCAATAAAGTCAACAGGTGGCAAAACTTGTAAATGATTTTGCCACTTATCTTTGCCATCATTCCATTAAAACTCTAGTTTATCTACGGTGCCTAACAAAGCCTGATGCTGACCTCCCTGGAGTCAAAATGTTGTTACACTTTTTCTTCTTGGTTATTTCACTGAACTCAGTAATGAAACTAGGTAGAAGAATTACAAGAAAGAACTTACAAGTCAAAGTGATGTACAGCAGCATATCAGATTTTCATGGACATCCGAATTGACTGAGGATGTTGTAAAAATGCACATTATGATTCTGTAGGTCTGAGGTTTACTTGGTAGTCTGCATTTCTAATAAGATCCCAGATAATTCTGCAGTTGCAAACCTGTAAACCAAAATTTGAATTGCAAAAGTTTGATAACCTGCCCATATATATAGCTATATATTTTAGGTCTTTCACTTACTACTTAGAAGAATAATGTCTAATATATATTTTTATAAATGTTTAAGAGTTGTTAGACAGCTTTGGATTATTGGCTACTAATAATTGTTGAAATTTAACCCTTAGCAATTAACAAATTGTAGTGGGAAGAGCAGTCAGTCCCAGGAATTTGGTCTGAAAAGTTTTGGTCTTACATTCTGGAGAATATATGAAGTAAACAAGAAATTTGTCAAAGAAATTTGTAAAGCCATGAAGATGAGGATCTACCCAAGCAGCCCTAATATTCAGCACAGTGCTTAGCATTTATTTACTTCTGAGTGAAATCTAAATTAAGAAAAATTTCAGTAATCTCTAATTGTCAGAAATGTTGATAGCCAGAAGAATACTTTAATGACCTGTATAGGTTGGAATATGTTAATCTTTCTGCTAGAGGCATATTTCCCTGTATGACTGTATTAAATCAAAGGTGGGGTGCCCAGTTTAGATCATATAGATCGGTTTGCTGAGAGAGTGCCATTATTAGAAACCATGTGTGCTAAGGAAATAATACAAGAAAGTACTAAATGAATGACAGAGAGAATAACTCAAATAGTGATAGTAAATGGAAGAAGGTAGAGGACGATAAACAAGAAATTTTGACTTATGAAAAACTACATAAAAAGCAATGGGTCTTAACTACACATTAAGATGGATTGAATGTATGAGTGAACAGTCAAAATTCTTCTCCCCAAAATTTTGAGTCATTTTAGAGAAGAAACTCATTTGTTCTAAGCTTGAGAAAACTGAGATACTAGGCACTGTGGAGGTGTTAGGTTGTGCATTCATTCACCCAATTATTCTTTCAAAAAAATTTTATTGAATGTATATTGTATTTCAGGCAGGAGTCTGTTTTTGAAATATAGCAGCAAACGAGAGTGAAAATCTCACATTCTCAGAGCTACAGTTCTCATGTGTATATGTATGTGTCTATATATAAACAAAAATTTTTAAAAAATAAGTACACTATATTATATTAATTATAAATTAGGGTCATATATATACATATACAGGCTAATGAGAAAACTTTATCTGAAAAGAATGATGAAGGGTGCTAAGAGTATGGATTAATAATCACAAAAGGTCTAGTTGAGAAGGCAATATCTGAATAAAAACTGAACCAAGTGTGGGAGCGAATCATGTAGATCCAAGGTGAGAGGTCGACACAGGTGAAAAGTGAGGTTTTGAAGTGTGAGCACATTGGGAGCTGAGGAGCGATAGTGTGGCTGTGGCAGAGTGAAATGAGAGGAAAATTATAGGAGAGATCAGAGCGGTGCGATTGAGGGCACATATCATGAAGAAAAATGAATCCGAAGGTGGAAGGACACTGCTTTGCATGTGGGCTTATGTGGCTGCACGCTCTGACATCAGGGGGTGATTATATGTAATTATGAAAACTTTGACTTTAGCTTTGGATAAGTGAAATAGAGTTTTGGAAGGATTTTGAGCAGAGTTTTTGACCAATCTTATGTTACCATAGAATCTAATTGACTGTTGTGTTACGAATAAACTAAAATGGATTGAGCGTGAAAAAAGGTATCTGTTGGGGTGCTATTTTTCTAAGATTCAGGTACATAAAAATTGTGACTTGAACTAAGAAAGTAGCAATGAAGATGATGAGAAGCAGCTAGAGTTTGTACTTAATCTGAAGGTAGAGATGGGCAGACTTGCTAATAGTTCTTATGTGAGAGTTGAAAAAATGAAGTCAAGCACACCTCCAAGATTTGGGGGCTTAGGCAATAGAGGGGTGCAGTTGCCTTTAAAAGATATAAGGAAGATTATGTGCTGAGCAGATTTGGACAGGAAACTAACAGGAGCTTAGTTTTAGTAATGTTAATATTGAGATGCTTGATAGACAACTTAGTGACAAGTGGGAATTGTACATATGAGGTAAGCACTCAAGCCACAGGTTCAGGGTGGAGACAATAATTTGGAGTCATAAGCTTATAGATAGTATTTAAAATCATGAGATTTAATGAGATAATCTAGATATAAAACACAAAAGACTCAAATAGTAATTTCTGAGATGCTTCTTAATCAAAGAACCAGCATAAGAACCTTGGAGGGAGCAGCTAGTAGGGTAGAGAAAAATAAGTATAGTATTTATTGGGGAAAAATAACTCCCAGTTGCAAACAAGAGCATCGTCCAGTAATTTAGAAATGAAAATAAGTGAGAAAAGGAAAAAAAGTTTTCCAAACTCTGGATCAATGTGCAGTATAGAAAGTGGTACTTAGAAATGGGATGAGATACCATCGTTAATAATGAAAATGATGCAATGGATATCATTTAAATTATAAAAATCATTGAAACTACAAACTTCAATTTTCACAGAATCATATTTTCATACTTTACTCTAGGAAAATTGAGATGAGAAAATAAGCAACATTGTTAAAATCATTCAAGTATAGGAAGTAGTGAGGAGATGGGAATTGCTACTAAAATTCAGACACTGGTTGGTACAAAAGGACATGACTTTGAATTCAAAACACAAAGTTTCATTACTTTCAGTTCTTAATCAATTGGAAGTATATCTACCCCTAAAGTCATAAAGCCCAGGACTATCAGAACTCTAGAAACTTCTCAATTGCCCCTCTAAGTCAACATCTTCCTATTCATCCTAGAGATAACCACCTACCCTGACTTTGGTGATAAGCTTTTCTTTCTTGTAGTAAGAGATTTTGCCAATTACATAAGAACTCCTAAGGTATATAACTTCTTCTTCTTTTTTTTTTTGCTTTTGAACTTTATATAAAACAGTCATTGCCAAAGATTAAATGTTTGTGTCTCCTCTTCCCCCTCCAATATTTATACATATGTTGAAATTGTAATGTCAATATGATAATATTTAGAGGAAGGATTTGAGGACAGTAATTAGTTCATGAGAGAGGAGCACTCAGTGATACGATTAATGTTCATACAGAATGAGGCTAGAGAGGAGAGGGGCACTCTTTTCGCCATGGGGGATACCATAGTAGTCAGCTTTTTGTCACCATAACAAATTATCAGCTTAGAAAAGGATTATTTCAGCTCCCGGTTTTGGAGGTGCCACTTCAGGAAGGTTTGTGCTACCGCTGTGGGCCTTAGGTGAAGCAGCATAGCATGACCAGAGAGAAGAAAAATTCTAAGAGAGGAAAGATCCTGTCTAGGGTATGCTCCCAATGACCAAAGGACCCCTAGGAGGCCCTACTTCTTAAAGGTTTCATCATCTCCCGGTAATACCAACATGGGGATCAAGACTAATAATTCATGGGCCTTTGCCGGATATTTAAGATCCAAATGATAGCAGATACCAATAAAAATTGGAGTCTACAACCTACATTGGGGCGCTCACCAGAAATGAAACATACTGGCACCCTGATCTTGGACTTTCCAGTCTCCAGAACTGTGAGAAATAAACTTTAGTTATTCATATAGCAGCCTGAGCTGATTAAGACTGTCATATTCTTTCAGTATTTTAAGGTGAGAGTTAGAGCAAAATACATCAAAAGTAGTTATAGACCAAAGAACTGAGACTATAGGTTGTTCCAGAAAATCTTTGCTCAGAAGAGACAAACTATAAACCAATACATAACATCAGTGCCTGCTTCAGAAAATTTATGTAAAAAAATGAGGTAACTGCTTAAGACCTAGTTCAAATTTTCTTCACTTTGTTAGATTTACTAATCTCAAAGTATGATGTCACAGACTACACAATTCCAGTCGGTTCTCAGACTTGAAAGGTTTACCTTAAATCACTTGTGGCAAGACCCCAAGATGCTATAAATATCTCATTTCTGACATTCACTTTATGATTCATGTCAGTAACCTTGCTAAGATAGTGTTTTTCTTTACTGAAGCTACTTACAACAATCTTTGTTTTCCTTATTTAATGGGTTGTTTTGTGAAGGTTTGGAGATTTTCCTAAACCTGGGGAATTTCTAGTGAGTCTCAGAGAGATCTACTCAAGACTTCCTCACTATTGTGGTCCAAAAGCCTTGACTCAGAAAACATGGAGGTCCTATGAGTCTCTTCCTCATACATCTTTCCCAATATGTGGCAGAGTTTGTGTCACAGCACTGATTTATTTGGGGTGTTAATGTTTTTAATTTATATTCCAAGAAATAGGATCCCTTTAAAGTATCTTGTTTTTTCAGTCAGATTTGAAATCTTTCATCCTTGGTGAAAATTTACTTTGTGACTTTAAATTTTATTGTATCATCAGTTCTTAACAATTTACATTGCATATCAATAAAAAAGTTTCCATAAGAAAAGAATGGACATGAGCTGAATAAATTCATCCTTAAAACAAGTTACAAAACTCTCTTCAGGAAGGCACACATTGCCTTGGGTCACATTTTCAAATTCTTCTTTTTTCCCCTGGTATCAGAGATCAAACTCAGGACCTTGTGCTTGCCAGGGAGGCGCAGCACGGCTGAGCTACATCCCCAGTGCTACATTTTCAAATTCTTATAAGGTCTCTTCAATTGTCTTTGAAACAGATCCATTTAGTGCTACCTGGATCTGAGCTATTTATTGGACTCTTGATTGGTGATAGACAATCTGTTGACTAATTTCTGCAGACACATTTTTGCACGAGCATCATTCTTTTTTTTTGGTACTGGGGATCAAACTCAGGTCCTTGCACTCGTGGGGCAGGCGGTGGAACCAACAGGCATCATTCTTTTTTTTTTTTTTGTACCAGGGATTGAACTCAGGTTCTTGCGCTTGTGAGGCAGGCAGCAGAACCACTAAGCTAAATCCCAGGCCCTAACAGGCATCATTCTTCTTGTTTTTTTGTGTTTTTTTTGGTACCAGGGATCGAACTCAGGTCC
This sequence comes from Heterocephalus glaber, assembly GCF_000247695.1. The sequence goes on along the minus strand of NW_004624750.1, from coordinate 19,642,886 downwards.
TTACACTTGCAAAGCAGGTAGCAGAACCACTGAATCCCCAGCCCACAGGCATCATTCTTAATGACTGTTGCAATATTCACAGACCATTTACATTGAGGTATTTAATCCACATGGAAATGGTTTTTATATAGAGCATGAAGTAAATATTGAATTTCATTTTCTTCCATATGTATATATAATTCCCTTAGAATATTTACAGAAATATCTGTCTTTTCTACTGGTTTGCAATGCATTCTGTCATATATTGTATTCATATATGTATAGGTCAGATTTTTGATTATTACATTCTTTAGTAAGTCTATGATTATCACAGTATTTCAATTATTTTATTTTATAATCATTCTTAAAATATGCTAGTACAGTTCTTTCTAACTTGTTGTTCTTTATTAACTCATTTCATTAGTTTATACATTATATAATAAGCATATCTTTTAACCAAAAGGGTTTGAATTGACAACTGATACACTCCAATGAATTGATATGGAATTGATAAAATATGGAGAGAATCTCCATTTTTTCAACATTTTAGGTTTTCTTATCATGAATATGTCATATTTCTTCTTTATTTAGGTCTTCTTTAATTGATCCCAATTTAATTTTGTAATTTTCTTTATAGAAGTACAATATATGTTTGTAGATATATTCACAAGTGTTTTACATTTCTGGCTATATATATATTTTATATATATAAAAGTATCTTTTAATAGTTTCAAATGCTGATTAATTATTGATAATATTATAGAAATGCAAAATCTGTGCTGTTTTTATAACCAACTTTTCTTATTAAGTCAAATAATTTACTTGTAAATTCATTGATAATGTAGATTACAGTCACGTAATAATGGTACAATTTCCATAAAATCAGAATTTTGTTTTTAAATTCTAATTCTTACTATTTACTTATCTTTTCTGCTCTGCTGTATGGCAGGGCTTCTCAGGTAAAGGCTTAATAGAAAGTGCTAGTGGCATTCATTTCTTGTCTTCATATGAAGGAAAAGCTCTTAACATTTCACTGTTAAGTTCAATATTTGTTCTTAATAAACAAATTATATCCTTTAGCAGATTAAGGGAGTTCCTTGCTATGTAAATTTTCTGATTATTAGTTTTTAAAATCCAGAAAGTAAGCATTTATCAGTGACTTCTTTGATAATAATTCCACAAAAACCCTGCTATTATTCTCCCTGATCATCTTTTAAAAATTCAACCAGTCTATCTGATGATCTCTACTTTCAAATTATGAAGAATTTGACGGTTTTCAGTTTCCAGTGGTGATGAAGCATCTAGTTGAAGCCAACATAATCATCTATCACCTGATCATTCGGTAAGCTTCCATCCTGCTTGGACTCTTCTGTCATGATTGTACAGTCAAGATCCTATTTTTAACATATATTTTAAACTTTAGATCAAATGACCTTTCAGCTCAAAACCCTTCAATTGTAATCCACTTCATTCATGTTAAAAGCCAGCATCTTGGCCATAACCATCAAAGCTCTTTAGGATGTCCTTCTGCCACCATTGCCCCATTTGTGACCTATCTACTTCATTTTCTTAGATTCTTCCCAAACTCCACCACTAGTGGTACAATTCTGGTGCCATTTCTTCCTCTGATTGGTAAGATTTGAATGTGAGTTGTATGACAGTCCTTTGGACTATTATGAATGTTTTGAGGCTCATGATGAAATATATTCATCTAAAAGGCGTTGCCTTTCATTCTGCCAAGCTTTTATAGCACTACTTCTATAGACTTCATTAATCTAAATTTATAATGAGAGGTGTTTTAGAGTACACAGAACTAAAAAGAGATCTAAAAAGAATCACCTGAAGGACTTTTTTCCCTTTCTCATTTGTGTGGGGTAAAGGTGAGTTTTCATGCAATCTCCCAAGGTGGAATGTAGAAGGTTATTTGTGTTTTATCATTTTGCTACAAAGGTAGACATTTGGAGTTTCAGTTTGTCCTCTACTACACTCTCACGCTCATACAGTCATTATGTTTGATTTTGACCCTCATGCCCCAACAGACTATTGAAACTAAAGCTCATCTTTGCCAGGTTGATAAATGCTCTCAAGGCAAATGTCATTTCATGAATATGCTTAACTCCCTCGATTCCTACCCCACTTTGTATCTAATATCTTGTCATATATATAATGCTTTTAAAAGGTTTTTGTAAATAATGTTAAAAACATTTTAGTTGAAGCACAAGGTCTGGAGTTTGATCCCCAGTACAAAAAAACCAACCCCCCCCCCAAAAAAAATTTTTAATTGAATTAGCAATAGTCCAAGTGACTTAGCTAATCATATTAATAGAAATAGATTTTAAACATTTCAATGTAAAATGTTATGAAAAATTTAGAAACTCATGGATACCTACCAATAGTAATACAACTATTATATTTACATTTTAATTCATACACATGTTTGAATTTTTTTCCCCTTAAATTCTTTTATTGGTACATTTTAGGTATACAATACATTAACATTTGTCATTGGGTGCTTGTACCTGTACAGGATGTATCTTGGTTCTTATTTTTTTCCCCATTACCTATGTTCCCTTCACCCTCTCCACCCTTCCCTATTTACATAGACTGTGTTCCCATTTTTTTTCTTTTCTCATAATTTTTCCTTTCCCTTCTTTCCTTTCCCCTTCCCCTCCCACTACCTCTACACCCTTGGACCTTTTCCTATTTCAAATTATATGCGTTTGAATTTTTAATCATGTAGTTCCTACCAAAAGTAGTAAAACTTGTTGTTGCATTAATAAATAGTTTGGATATTAAAATGGTGACTATTAAGGCCTGACGTCTGAAGCTTATCTCTACAGCTTTTACTGTGTGGTTTGGAATAAGGCATTCAAACTCTCCATCTCTAAATTATTCCATCTCTAACATGTGAGTTAATCTTTCAAAACTGATGTGAGAAAGTTACATGAAGTGAGTTACCAAAATAATAATTATTTGTCAGACCATAGGGACTTAGTAAATGTTTATTATAATTTCTGCTATATATTTTAATGGTTAACACCTATTTATTAATTTAAAATTAATAATCATATAAAATCTATTCAATCTACTAGGCATCATGAAAACTATCACTTCATTTAAAATTATTTTAGGACAAGGTCCTGAGTTTGATCCCTGGTACCAAAAACAATTATTTTAATATCTATTTATTTTGGTTTATATAAAATTGCTTTAATATAAATAATACTGATTGGCATCATTGAATATTTATATTATTTTCTTAGGGAAAAGTCTCAAATAGAGTTGTGCTAGTATATACATATGTAGTTTTGATTATAATACAAAATATAAATTTTTACAAATTGTATCAATGTATGGCAGAGATTGTTTTTAAGCTTAAGTACTATAAAATTGATTATTGCTAAAACACAAATATACATTTTGCTGTCATTTTGATTTGTATTTGTGTCTAATTACTTATACAAATGAACCTCTTCTCATGTATTTATTTATATATCTGCTTTTGAAGACTATGTATTCACTTGTTTTTTGAAATGCTTTCCCTATTGACTTTTAAATTTTTCTTTATGTAAACAAAAAGATTAACTTTTAGACTGTCATATTTGTTGCCTCATTTCCCTACATTTTTAGGCTTTCAGTTCTGGTTTTTTTTTGAATGGGGAAAGTTACACTATTTATGCCTTTGGATATGTAGATGCTTTCCTTGGGGATTTCTTTTCTTGCTTCTAGCCTACTTCTTATTTTTAAGATATGATAGACAGGTCTTTACTTTCATTGCTTGGCTAAAGATTAGTGTTTACATTTATGTATTTAATTTAAATTCAGTGTATTTGGTATATTATGCTATCCAAAGAACCCAAGTGAATCTTTTCTATATTGCTAACTACATATTCCACATCTAGTCACTAAATTATCACCCTTCCATTGATCTGCTACCTCTTTTATTATTTACTAATTTATTCATTGTGGTAGGATTTAAATATGGTTTTTGTTCTTTCTTCAATATAAATCAATATATGTGTGATCCTTCATCTATCTGTGTATTATACTTAGAGAAGTCTCTATTAAAATAAATTTTATTAAACAGATTTGAGGATGACCATTTGTATATCTTTGTGCTGAAAGATAGGTTTCCTCCTTTTTTTAATAGTTGCTGCTATTATCCAGAGGAGAAGGATGGACTCATTTAGCTTGTCCTTAATGTTACATACACTAAGTTGGCTCAGAACATAAAGAACTTTCTCACAAACAGAACTTTCAAATGGAGTTGACCATCTTAGCTAACAATGCGTTCCACTTCATCAGTTTTGAAGAAAGTGGTTAACAAGGACTTGTTGCCGATTAGGGAATTTCCAGAGTCCTGTTCCATGCTAGAGAATACCAAAGCCCATTTGAGCTTTAGAATTCCCTGCTTCTTGAGTCCATCTGTGAATAAGTATTTTTCATAGTGTAAGATTTACAAGATAGGACTATTTTGGTTTAACTTCTGAGTACCTGCTAAGTTACAGAGGAATTCATTTGTTTTATTCAATTCTATATGAGTGACCAAATTTGCATAGATTCTCATCAAGTTTAATGCCTGTGCTTATTGTATAAAACAAAATCGTAAGAAATCAAGTTCATGTCTAGCAGAAACCAAAGGCTTATTGAGAAGATCCCAAGATAGCTTTAGAAGCTGAATAAAAGAACTAACTGAACTTTCCCCAATGGAGGGTTTATTGCCAATACTGAGAGAATAAGAAATTTACCTACTTTAAGAATAACAATGAGTCTATAAAACTCTACGTAAAGTTGCATTGAAAGCAGTTATGTCATTCATCCTAATATTAGAGAATAAAATAAAGAATTATAGGATATTTAAATAAAAATTGTAAGACAGTAAATTGAAAGTTTAATAAAATATGTTCTGATACATTGATATTATAAAATAAGTTCCTTTAACAAATACACAATCATACATTATAATAAATATTGACATTACATTTAAGTAAATACATTTAGCATTACCAAATTTGGTTTCCTTCATATTTACAAAAATACTGGTGGAATTTTAACCTATTAATCTCTTTTCTGTGGTAACTTCAACATTAATCTGCACCTTAATCAAATCACTAAGGTGATTCGTTTCACGGAATTGTAATCCACTGGCAACATTTCTGATTAGAGCAACACGAATATTATAAACTACATATCACAGAAGAGGTTCAAAACCTTTTGGCTTCTAGAATGACTCTGAGAAGAGCTTCAGAAGAGGCTTAGCTCTGAAATTCTGGTATCTCTGACGTGAATAAGCTATGAGTGCAGGCTATAACTAATTGCAAATTTTGGTTCTTCCCATTTTGCTGTATGGTTGCAGAAACAACTTGACTGTTTACATGGTACTGATGGTTCACAGTTCCTAGAACAAAGACAGAGGAATTTATAATGAATGATCACCATTTCAAAATTTGGCATGTATTTTCCTCTTTGGAGGAATCATTTAGTTTAAAGTATCTACTAAAGATAATTTTTATTGTGAAACATCCAAGCACACAAATATATAAGGACTTCACACAATTGAAAAACCAATCTTTTCAGAAAAATTACCATCAGAATGTATGTTTAAAAATGAAAATAATTTTGTGTTTTACGTTAATATTGAGGATGAAGATGAAAGATTTTACTGTCTCACTTTATTCAAATATCCACCAAGTCCCTGGATACTGAAATATAAAAAAAATTAGTGCTATTTTAAATATCAACATATATGTTAATTATTATTGTTTATAGAGTTTCATTAATTATGTTCAATTTGATATGCTTTGAAACCTGTCCTGGGGGCTCAGAAAATGATACCCCACGGTATGATGCCTTAGCATTAAGTATTTTGAACTGAATAATATTGGGAAATCTTCAGAAGCAAGGACCATCTGTGCTTCTCCCCTTTTGTCTCCAGATAATCTTTTTCAATTAAGGCGCATCAGTCATAGGAACCACAATTTCTCTCTTTATAGGTAGGTTACAGAAACTAGAAATCTCCTCCAAAGCAAGCCATCAAACTTAGCAAGGTCTCTGAGTCATCTCCCCTGAATATAAGACATGAGCCACTCTTGTGTCAGACGTCCTGTCCTGTATCTGGGGGTGGGTGGGAGTCCTACCCAGAGAGGCCAAGAAGGATCTGAACAAACCTGCTTTCCTGGTTTCCTCCCTGTTTATTACCATTAGATCATACCTTTTATTGTCCAATCACATTATTCCACAGCTAGATACTGTAATCAAATTTAGCAGAAAAGTCCAATTTCCCCTTTATTTGGGGCTCTTCAGATTTTAAAACTCCAATGCCATGTAAAACCTTGTTAAATAAATTTGTTAATTTTTTTTAACCTCTACAGTAGGTATGGTGGGAAGGACGGTGTGAATAAGATGGTATATATCTAAAAGATAGACAGTGATTCAAGCAGTTATAATGTCGACTGTGATACTAGGATAGATTGATGGTGGTGATGTATTCCATGCTGGCAGAGGGGGATGATAGAGGAAGATGAGCTCACGGACAGGGTTAAGCAGTGTTGCAGGTTTTCATTGACAAAAATTTTCTCATATATAAAGGGTGAACTTCCCTCACTGTCCTCTTCCATATAGACAGATACCTATTACTGGAGAGACTCTTTTTTGGTTCAAAAGCTTATAAAATAAAAATATTCTGGGAGGTAAGAGATTAAATAAACTATATGGCTCATTTTTCTTTTATATTTTCCAAGCCATACTGATCTTCCAGCCATGTAAATCTGTGGTCCCTTTCATAGCTCTGGCCTTTGAAAAGGCAGTTCTTTCTGGTGAAACCCCCTTTTCTTTTCTCTCTTCTTGCCCACTGGCACTGTACTCTCTTTTCAAAACAATTTGAAACCACTTTCTCTGTGGAGCTCTCTCCAAATTTCCCAGGATAGCGAGCTGCTTTTTCCTCAGAAATTTCTCGATGTTTCACGTTTGTGTCTTTTAATGTATTCATCAGATTTTATATTTGTCTATACTAGACAGTAAGCTACCTAAAACCAAAGAGGCTCTTTTACCCATACTGGATTTCCTAAAATCAGGCACTGCGTTTCTAACAGATGTTTTTGCTTGAGTTGATATAATTGTTTCTGTATGATAACTATGCTAAAAATAGCACCGAACCAGAAATATAGCTGAAGGACTAAGAGAGGAAAGTCAAAGATAATGAGAAATTTTTAGGAATGCCTGTTCTAGGAAGGCATGTGAAAGGGAGACCCTTGTAATTGCCAGATGAGGGAAGTGGTATCCAGGTGGTGGAAATGCTCTAGATTTTTGGAAGAAATCAAGTGTTTTCAATTCTGCTCAGGGCACACTCTCAGAAAAAGGTCTTCACATTTAAACTGTTGTTAATTTGCATTATAGCACTCCTCAAAATAGCCACTAAATCATACTCTAGTAGACCTTGTTGAATTTTATTATTTCCCATTCTTTTACTTTTTTTACTCTGTAGGAATTTAATTAATGCACTAAGTCCAGGATTTTAGTTTTCCCCTTTCTTACTAGGAACATTTTATGATAAATTTTGTACAAAGTTTGAGAAAATGCTTACTTTTCTTACTATGAGTTTAAAAATATGAATTTTATCAAATATGAACTTCATTTCTGGTCATTTCTACATTAGGTCTGACTGTAAAGTAGGAAGAATCACATAAAAATGCGTTAGAGGTCAAAACATGTCTGTATCTAAAGAACTCTCTGATTCAAAGAGTAGTAATATTTTTATAACATTTTATATCCAAGGAAATAATTCCATAAGGTGTATCTCATTTTAGCTTCTTCCTACAAACAATTTCTTAGAAGTATCATTTAAACAGACGAGGAAACAAAATAGACAATAGTTTAAAAAGTCTTAGAAGTTACCTCTGTTAAGTGAAAAAGACTGGTCTTGAAAATCTTAAGCATGGGCTTGAAATATTTGCCTATAAATTATATATCCTTTGAACGATATTACACTTTGTTCTTTAACAATAATCAAATTGATAAAGTCTATCCTCAGGGAGCTCAGTTTAATTTTGGAAACAGGCACATTTCCAGTGTTCTGTTGGAATCCATGCCAGACATATGTATGAAGTAGACAAAAATACACATAAAACTCAAAAGGGATGAGCTATGTTATTGAGAAATGTTATAAGAAGAAAACTTCCTGAAGAAATTGGTTCTGAAACAGAATTTTGAAGAACAGAGTTGTTGAGGAGATAACTTTCACGCAGACAGGACTGAGGGTGTGCGTGTACAGAAGGATGAAGTGAGGGGAATGCAATTGAAGGAACAGAAAGGACTGCAGGGTAAATTAAGTACAGAGTGAAGGAGTGAGAGGAGTGGAGCTGGAAGGTAGAAGTTGACAGACTGTAAAATAAATTTCATCCATTTCTTTGGAAGTGGGGACGCTGCAGAACTGTGACATGACTAAAGGTTGCTTTTTTGTTTTGGAGGATATTCTTGGAAACGTCATTTATTCATTACAGTGGATAACTAGAGGGAAGACAAAATTGGAGGCACCACAAGAATCCATAACAGTCAAACAGAGCAGAAGAGAATAAAGCTGAAAATGCAAGAATGGCAGAGTAAGTGGAAAGGAAGGAACAGGAAACATTAGATTGGCAAATGCCCACTGGACTTTATGAGTGTTTTATGGTTGAGATGAAGCAGAAAGCAAAAGTCTCAAGTTTATGGCTTGGAAATCCAAATGGATTATGGATGGTGCTGTTTAGTGAGAAAATTGAGGCAGGTCTGATAAAAACATGAAAAGTTAAGTTGGATTTAACCTACATTTTGGAAGACAAAAGCAAGTGAGTAACAGTCATTTGTTGTGGAGGAAGCAGCACAAATCACTGTTCAGTATTGAAGTAGGTAAAGTAAAGTTACCTTGTATTTCATTAAAATATTATGTTTGGGCTGGGGGTTTAGCTCAGTGGTGCCACACCTACCTCGTAAGCTCAAGGTCCTGAGTCTCAAGGTCTTGGTCTCTGATACCAAAAAAAAAATTCTTATAACTACTAAAATGGTAAAAATAATCTAAAATTTGTTTTGAAAATCAAGTACATTTATCACATATACAATTTATGTTCTGTCTGTCCAACTTAGCTGTCTGATGTTTGAGAACTCAGAGGACATCTATTTTGTTTCATTCCATGTCACAGTATGAGAAATGTGCCTGCTACATAGAACAGATGCAGTTTGGGTAACCAAAATGTCCAGGAACCCTTGTGTAGTGGGCATTCAGAAAATAGAGACTGAAATAATCAAATTTGAGAATGGGGCTTAGCAAACAGGATGAGGAAGAGCATATATATTCATAATTAATTTGAGGACTAGTTTGAGATTAGACTCATTTGTAGACTATGTACATAAAATGTAACCCCGAAGGACAGAAATTTTAAGGAGTGCCTGACAGTCTAAGTATTCAAGTCAGCCCTTGTGTTCTGAGCTCATTACATCTAACGCTCAAAATCAGGTCTGCTTCCTAGAGATGCTTCTTTCATCAGCAGCACCAGATCCAGCACGGTGGTCCTCCTATGATATCCACTGCTCAAGCAAAGGGAGGCCCCAGTTGAAAGTGTAGTGCCTCCTCCATGTGGCCCACTGCCCTTATGTCCCCTGAGTTGCACGATGCCAACAGTGAGACCTGAGGTGCCACTGGCTCGAACGGGACATTCAGGGCACAGTCCTGAGCAGCTGCCGCTTCTGTGCTCTCCCATATATAGTACCCTGTAGGTGTTCCCTCCATTTGCAGGCATCTCACAACTAACGTCGTGCAGCTGCTGTTAAAACCTAGGAGAACTGCGACATCTTCAAATGGGAAAATGTGATTTGTTTCATGCTATTCTGGAATAAAGTTTCTAATTAGACTCAGAGAAGGTGACAACGCCGGGGGTGTGTGAAGTTGCTTGCTTGCAGCTGAACGTCTCTCCTTTTTACTTGTTACAGGGAAGGCTGGGTTTTGCTTTGTTTTGACTGTGGGACAGATGCATTCTCAGGCTTCCTGTCAACAGCTGGCCACTTGCTGTGTGTCCAAGTGTTCTTGGGTCAGATGATAGGAATGTCTTACGGGGCTTCTCCAATCATAACCAAAACAGTTTTTCCATATATCTGATATCAGCAACAATATCTATTACCTTCCACAATGTGAAGAAGGAAGAAAGGGTCAGAAGAGAGGACCTTTTAAAGAGTGGCTTTTTGTTATCTAACAAAACTGAAATGGGATCAGTTGGATTTTAGGGAAATTAAGGGAATTAAATATATAAAAAGTTAGGAATTACCCAATTGGTGCTGAGTGATTGGGAAGCCATGTTAAAGAATCAGCGGGCAGCCACTATGTCCCCCCAAATTGTAAGCATTCGATTACATTTTCATGTTCTCTATATTCTTCTTTTTGTAGCGTTCCTAATATTTGTTATTTCTCATTAAATTTTTAGTCTTCACCATTGGGTTGAACCTGCAGAAGGGCAGGGAGGGACCATATCTGTCTTTTTTACCCCCATATCTTTAAGAACTGATAGAGTGAATAAATATTATTCATTAAGATTTGAATCATTTGGTAAATAAAATAATTTGCCACACTTAACACATTCAGCTGGAATTGTTTGAAGCAGCAGTCTGGACTCAGAGAAATTTCTTTGTGGGACATTTAGATTAGGAATCATTAATATGTATACAGAAATTGAAAATATTAGAAACTATGTAATCTCCCATAGCCTTAAGTTTTTTGACCCCTGCTCCCAAATTCATACTTTTTATCTCTAATTCCCAATGTGATAGTATTTGGATATGCCATTTCAGGGAAGTACAGTACTGAGGTCATGAGGTAAAGCCTTCAGGTTGAGAACACCCCTAAAAGAAGAGATGTTGGACAGCTTTGTTCATCTCTCTCTCTCTCCAAATTAGGACATAAGGAAATGCCAGGTATCTCTAAACCTGGAAGAAGACCTTCACCAATCACCTTGAAATTGGATCCAGAACTAAAAGATACAAATATTTGTTTTTGAGTCACCCAGGGTACACAGTCCTTTTACTGTAGTTGCCCAAGCTGACCAAAACATAGTCTATTAGGTGTTTTCAGGGTAAGAAAAGACATATGAGAATCCAAAAATACTAAAAATTATGAGCAGGTTAAGAGAACCCCACTTCTTTAAAGTTAAATAAGCTGATGAAATTAAAGTAACTGTTGGGATTAGTATCAGAGATCTTGTTGATTATCTTGCTATTGGGAGATTCTATGGGGTTTTGGCAATGAAAACAAATTTGTAAAAGATAATATGGCTTTTGTCACTGTCTGTGTTGGAATAGCTTCTATGACATTGGAATAGCTTCTGTGATATTGTCATTGTTTCTATGACAATTGAAAATACTTTTTTCTTTCCTCTCTACAATTGCTTAGAGACAATACTGTAAGTAAAGAACTGTGTTAACTTTATTCCTGCGGAGGTGTGCTATTTTTCAAGAAAGAACTTTAAAAATATTTTCTATGCTTTGTAACTGTAACTATTATTTCCTCTAGTTGTGAAGTCCATCGATTCTAGTGGATTCTTGTGAGACCTTATAGTGATAGGACAGGGTTATTTTGTAACAGCTTTGGGAGAAAGAGAGGTGTCCAAACTGACCTTCAAATTACTTGTTCGTTGTGCAGTTGTCACAGTCTCTGAAACTAGGTTGCAATATCATAAATAGATTTGCTTCCAGAAGCCCAATTTTCTTTCCATCCATTTTTTTCACATTCATATAAGTGTAGGCCACAAACAGTTCTCTCAAATTGTTTATCCTGGAAACAGTAATCCAAGGAGAAGTAGTAATCCATTACCATGCCAATCACAGCTGAACCAAAACAAAAAATATTGCCACTAATGTTAACTTTTAAAACATCCATCATCTTCACAAGCATATTTAAAACAAACTCAACATTAAATGGGCTGCTGATGTAGCTGGAGAATCTGATGTGAGAAATAATGAAGCCCATGTCAAAGAGCTAACGAAGCATGTCAAACTGTGAAGGAAAAAATTTCTTGGCAAAGACCTCCAAAGAGCAATAATCTCTGCCTCGATATGCAGCAGGTGTGCACACTGGAAAGGAATTAAGTCATCGATGCCAGCAGAAGTCCTTCTCCCCACACTGCTAAAAGGGTGTGCTGACTTCCCTTAGCTCCCTGGAATATTGCTAAATTAAATCCAAGCTGCTATTGTAGCAGGCAGTGCCTGCGTTATTTGTAGGAGTTTAATTATTGTAGGCATACCACGGGGCTTGAGGAAGAGATTATTTGGCTTCTAATGCTGTAAATTTAATTTTCTTTCTGAACACCTGCTAAAGGACTAAATCATTTGCCAGTGTGAAATATATTACACTGAAAGTTTAGTTTGTATTTATTCTCATAGAGACACATTCCTTAAGAAGTCTGCCTCAGTTTGCAGAGTCAGAAATGAAACTCTCAGAGAGGGTTTTACAATAATTGAAATTGAAGGCTAAAGAGAATTAATGTATATTTGCAGGTTACACATACTAGTCAGAGTACAGATTAAAATATAGAAAGTCTTGAGATAGGTTTCTTACGATACATGTGTCTCCTATTTTAATTATCCTAGTTGTGAAATTATCACATGCATTGTCACACTTCTGCTGGCGTCCTCACTGACAGCCTCCGCAGACCGCACTGATAATTAATAGGTAGGAAAACCAAACTGTCCTCCTACTGCAAAAATAGAACAGATTTAGGGAAGGCATACTTTTGTGAGAAACTGAAGAGCTTATTCCACTCTTTGAAAAAAAAACAATTTTTTTACATCTTCTTGATATTTTCTTAATATAAAAACTGAAATAAATTATTAATGAGTATATTAATTAATATTAGCATTCAAAGCTGCAAGTCTCTTGCAGCAGTAGAAAACACAAAAACTACATTCATACCTCTAATATCCTCAACAATATAAAAGAACTTGAAGAGAAAATTAAAAATATATTTTTAAAATAAAGTAGAAAATTCCATGATCTTTAAATTGTCAAAAAATTTGAAGGTAATGAATGTAAATCTAACTTAGTATTGCCACTAGAGTTTAACTTACTTATTTTCTTTGGGATGCCTATAGTAATAAAATTATATGTTTGGGCAATATATTTCTAAGTTGTAAGTGGTCTTTAAAGTAGGCATTTGAGGAATATATATGGTTTGTTGAATATCTCTTTGAGGATATCTTTGACATGAAATACTTATACATGAAATTCATTTTATAAAATTTTATATTATAGGAATATATTTGGGATACTTAACTGTATTATAAGGATTTGTTACATATGTTAACATAAAGAATTTGGTAAAATACCACTTATTGAGTTAAACAAATCTATTGTACTTAAAGCAGTGGGACACAAGGGCAGGATGTATAAAAAGTAGCTCCTCAAGTCCAGCAGAGGAGCAGCAAAACTCTCAGAGGTCCATTTGGTGTGATGACTTCCCATGTGTGCGTTTCTGTATGCATAGTAAGTTTTTATACACCTTCAAGTATACAGATTATGTTTCATTCCAACATTTTATTATATCATATTTCATTATATCTTACACATATAGGTTAGTATTTCATGTTTCATCATTTTTACTTTTAAAAACTGTAGGCCACGTGAAAATTCGTGTGAATGTAAGAATAAAGTATAAAGAAAAGGAGAAACTTGGGAAGGTAATGTCACGCCTTATCATAGTGGTTAGGCTGTTTTGCCTAGGAGACCCAACTGAGCAACGCTTGTTTTCCTTGTATTTGCTACTGTGAGATGAACAAGGAAAGGGAACTTCTAGGAGATTCTCTCAGATCATTGCAGTTCAGTAGCAGAAAGCTGCTTCCCAAGTTTTCTAAGGCTAATGTTAGACTGATAGACCTAAACAGCAAGTACAGGAATTACTGAGACACTGAAAACCAATGAAGTACGGGAGTTGAGCTGAGTATGTATGTGATGGAGGGCGAGTCAAGGAACCATTGCTAGCAGTCTAGGACCTCTGGATCCCTGCAGTGCTTGACAAAATTAAAAATGACTGGAGAGACATGGAGCTATCCCCCACCTTCATCAGTCTAGAGTTTCAAACCATCAAGTCTGTGCTGGTCAAGGTGGAAGAGTGAATTGTTTATTGTGAAATATCTTCAAGCAGAAAGCAGAGATTATTTAAAATGTTCATACAGCGGGAGAAATGGAAATACCTAGTAAAGGATCAAATGGCATCGACATGAAATATGACCAGTTCTTTAGCTTCCAAGTGGAGAGAGAAAAAATTTTTGCTTGAAAAAAAATATTTAGAGTAAGAAATTTTTTAAAAGTACAGCTTTCCTTTAGAAATGTCTGGTAATAAAGTACTAGACTTTTGTCTTTATTATTTGCAACCTAATTCCTTAATAAAATTAAAGTACTTAAGAGTGTTTCAGAATTTGCTGTTTTAATTTAAATTTTATTTATTATTTTCATCTTGTAAGCTCTTTCTCCTTTATTTTCAAAACCACTCAACTTAAAGAAAATGTGGTGTATACGCAATGGAGTATTATGTGGCCACAGAAAAGAACAAAATTTTGTTATTTGCAGAAAAATGGAGGACCTGGAAATCATTATGTTAAGCTAAATGGGCAGATTCAGAAAGGTTAATAGTGCATATTTTCTCTAATATGTGGAATCTAAAAAATACGACAAGAAAGTAGAAAGACTATTATTAGATAAGAGGAAGGGAGGAAGGAGGAAAAGGAGAAGGATGGGTAATAGGGGACATGAGTATAATCAAAATAGATTCTACACACTGAAACTCCCACAAAAAATGTGAAACTAGGGGAAGTAGAGTGAGAGGGTGGTGGGGCTGACTAAAGTATGTTATGCGGATGCACAAATCTTCCAGAAAAAAAAATTACGGTGTGTAACCAATAAGCACTAATAAAAATAAGAAAATACATTCATTTTAGGTTTCTTAGCTGTGTTGAAACAAATTGAAAATGGACTATGAAATTGTTTATTCATGAACAACCAAATATCCCCTTTGCTGCTGCATTGACAGCTTTTATTAATTACATTGCAGGCAATTACACTCCTGTGGGTAGAGCACAGTTGTACAGGTTGCTCACAGGAGCAATTTTAAGAACATCATTCTTTTTTATGAAATATTATTTTATTGTACATACTAACAGGGTACAGTTTCATAATTTGATACGTGTATATTGTACATATTTTCTTTTCATGAATATTTTTCTTTTCATGAATGATCATTCCCTCCCTCTTCTCATTTATCTCTTTGAAGTATTTGCTAAATAAACCTAAATGACCAGCTATTTTCACCACAAAACTGGATGAAATAATTCTAATTCTTTCATGTTGTCACCATGTCTCTGAATTCTTTACCTTCTACCCTTGAACATTCTCCCACTTTCAGTTTATGTCAATAACTCACCATGCCTAATCAATCTCAGTCTTTTCTATAGCAGAACCTGCTATTTTAGAAGTGGTAAGTATTCCAATTCCATATGCTCTTTGACCGTGTCCTAAAGAAACTCTGAGATTTCAGTATACAGTTTTCTCAGGAAGCATTTGT
This sequence comes from Heterocephalus glaber, assembly GCF_000247695.1. The sequence goes on along the minus strand of NW_004624750.1, from coordinate 19,627,335 downwards.
TGTAAATACATCTGGCAGATGGCCACAACACCTGGGACAATTAAGCCCCAGGGATGGATGAGAAGTTTCTAAGGCAAGCCAGATTTTCCATCTGTTCAACTGGCACTTTAGAAGTTTAAGCAAACCAATCTTGGCCATCTTGGGCGTGTTCTCACAAAACACTATATTTATGTCCCCTGTATACTTCTTGGCTGTCCCTACAAAAATTAAAGAAAACAAGAAAATAAATACTTACAGCTGTCTGGCTGCTGTGAATGGATAACTTAGCTCCACTGCGTTTATCTTTAAGATACAAGATCATTTTTCATGAAATTCCACCTCCATTTTAAATGCATGATTCATTTTCATTTGTTGTGTTGTAGAATATACCAGAACCAGAATTAAATGCAGGGGTTTAAATTAGCTCTTTTAATGATATTGGTGCAGCATGTAACAGATTGTGGCTACCAACATTCTGAGTCAGCCCTTCCCCTCCAAATGCCCTACCTTCCTCTACACACATACAGCACACTATTTAACTTTGTGTGATGGAATTTTACCAAACAATTTGTGGACTATGTTATTGAGAACCTTGGTTATTACTTTGAAGTTTGTAAAAAGATACAACCATAGGAAATCTTTCAGGAATTGGGCAGATTATTTGTTTGTTTGTTTCTGTTTAAGGATTATGGTAGGTTGGCTAGTACAAGGAAGCTCCTGTATCCCTGCAGACTTTAGTCATATTGCCATGTAAAGTCATTGCCAAGTTTTCAAAAATGAATTCCAATTCACCACCGTTCCGCCTCCATGGCAGATGGTGTTCGCTCATGCTGAGGACACAGCTGAAGCTGCACATTGGAGGTGTCATTCCATTGCTGAGGCTGTAGATTTTCTTGTTCTATAGAACTTGTATGCCAAAGTGTAACAGTTTCTCTACCTTCTTCACTCTCCACCAGTGGCTGATGTCCCTCTTTGTTCTCCATTTTCTAGACCTCTCACCCCTCTGTAGAATTTCTGTGGGTCACAACTGTTCCTTTTCCAAGCCTTTATTTTAATTTATCTTTTGGTAAGTACATTGCCTTTTTCGCTTTACTAAAAATTCCTCAACACGTATGTTCAGTACTGAATCTCAGCACTTTTGCGGCTTAAATATCTGTGCAATCTCATGGAAGAATCCCTTAAGTCCTAACATCCAACTAACAAAAAGTTGAAACAGCATGAATGAAAAAAAGAAACCATGACTCTTGGATTCAGGCAGACAAGACTGGATTTTATCTCTGCCACTTGCAATCAGTGTAGCTTTGGGGTAGACAATTGACATTTATTCTTTGTAAAATGGAAATAATCATTCTTCAGATACCTCACAGTGTTTGGTGAATTAAGTGAAACTGAATCTCTACTTCATGTGTGCTAAATGACTGTGGTCTTCTCACCACCAATTCTGTAATTGTTTTAAGTTTCCAACATTGGACTTACCATGTCTTTATTCTTTTATCTTCCATATCAATTTGATCACCATGCTCTCTTAATCGTGGTACCCCTCTATTATTCTGGATATGGCTATCAGCTTGATCCATATATTCATCTCAAACAAGGCACTCTATATTTTGCATGCAGATTTCTTTACATTTTCCATCCCATTTAAAGTAATTAAATTTTCTTCCAACTTTGCAAACAGGATTTCAAACTTAGTATGTGCCATAGAGATCAGTGGTCATATTATAAATGGGAATGTTAGGTTGTTTGGAAGGCACTACTAGTTAAGACTTGGCCGTTTGAGTCAGACCATTTGAGATAAAATGCTGTGTCAACAATTTATTAGCTATGTAACTTTGCAAAAGTTATTTAATATCTGCTTATCTCTGCCTCTTCATCTCTAACAAAGATACAGCAGTATTTCACCTCCTAATAGTTGCTAAATGGAATAGAAGACATAATGCATATAAACATATTTAACACATAGAAAGCATTTGCGGTTATTAGCATTTTCAAATATTTCTTTCAGCATTGTGCTTCCATTTTGGATAGCTACAGTGACAGTTTCTTCATTTTATACCACAATGAAGTTTCCATATTTGCAGCCTTTATTAACCTCATTTTTTCCAATTCTTATTTTTTATTATTACATTGGATCATTTTTATTAGTACCCTACATAATCCCTCATAGGGGGGCTGGTACATGCAGCATAGCACATCTTATTTCTTTTTTCTTCCTTCTGTTCCTCCTCACTCTCCATCTCTTAGTCCTCTTCCATTTTGCAAAAGATCTATCTCCCTATTTCCTACTATGTATCTTTTACTTTGCTCTTCGAGTTATTTATATTTTATACACCTCATACAGAAGAAATCATGCAATATTTAAACTTTGTCACCAGCATGATTTCACTTAATATTATGTTCACAAGGTGCATCCATTTTCCTACAAATGATTCAAGTTCATCCTTCTTGATAGTAAGTAGTATTCTATTGTGTATAAATTCTACATTTATACATAGTCAACATCCAAGATTTAGCTATTATGAATCATGCTACTGAAAACATGGGTATGCATGTATCACTGTAATACAATGACTTTTAACTCTTTCAGAAAGATGCTTAGAAGGGGAATAGCTGAATCAAGAGTTTCTAGATTTAATTTTTTCAGAAATTTCCATACTGGCTTCCATACAAACTGAAATTTTCCTGTTTTTAATCACGAACAGGACAAGGATATCCACAATCTCCAGAGACATTGGCCAGAGAAATTAGCTAGGAGAAAGAAATAAAAGGTGTGTATATATAAGAAAAAAGTAAAATTTATTCTTATTTGCAGAGGACATGATCCTCTGCATAAAAGACTGAAAAAATTCCACAAAAAGACTATTAGAGTTAATGACCAAATTTGGTAATGTAGCAGGATACAAAATCAACACACAAAAATCAATTTAGCATTTCTGTGCACTAGTAATGAGCTCACTGAGAAAGATTAGGAAAACAATACTATCCACAATAGCATCAAGAAAAATCAAATAATTAGAAATTAACCTAAGAAAGAAAGTAAAAGACCTCTACAATAAAGACTATAGTGCTCTGAAAAATGATATCAAAGAGGACATCAGAAAAGTGTATGGATAGGCAGAAGCAATATAATCAAAAAGGTCATACTTCCAAAACTTATATACAGATTTAATGTGGTCCCAATCAAAATACCAACAGCATTACTCACAGAAGTAGAGAAAACAATCCTGTTATTCATAAGGAACCAGAAGAGATCCAAAAATAGCAAAAAAAAAAAAAAATCCTAAGTCACAAGAACAAGGTAAGAGGCATCATAATCCAAGATTTCAAGTTATGTTAACTTCATTTCAATCAATTCACTCCAAGTGTTTTGACATCTGGTTAAATTCACACATTCAGCCAGAACAGGTACACACTTTTCCTCTCATCTTTAGGCCTCCAATTCCTATCATGACTTCTCTATGTTATCAATTTTGTCTCAAGAAACCATTATACTCATCTATGCTTCTTCCTTGGTGTACCTTGAGATTCAACATTTCTACCTAAGTCATTCTCATTTTGTTTTCTTTTTCTAATTTCAAACATCCTACTTCAAATTCCTTTTTGTGCTATTTTTTTCTTTTTTATTTATTACATGTTCCTAGTACATAATGTTTATTTACATTCTTTGTGGGGAGCTGGTACATAAATTTTTAAACTAACTGTTCTTGTATTACTTCTGTTTGAGAATAATTTTGTTCTGTTTGAACTTTATTGAAACTGTTGCCCTATCACCATGCTTAAATCTTTCTTCTGCAGCCACACTGGTCTCCTGCTGTTTCTAAACCAAGTATCCATCCATCTTAGGGCCATTACACCTGCTTTCCCTCTTACTTTTTTT
>NW_004624750.1:19607408-19623379 GCF_000247695.1 Heterocephalus glaber | reverse complement strand
TTTTTTTTTTTTTTGCTTTCCCTCTTAATAAAAGTAATGCTTCTCCTTAATTTTTCCTTTCCATTCTTTCCTTTCCCAATGGACCAATAAAAGAATTTAAGCAAAATAATAATAATAATAATAATGCTTCTCTTTAGATATTTCCATGCTCTCACTTTATTCAGATCTCTGCTTAAATACCACCAATACAGAGAACTCCTCCACCACTTTCAGATTATTTCATTTTTCTTGTAGCATTTGACATATGTGGCTATTAATTTTATTTGTTCATTGTTTAATCTCTTCTGCTATAGGACAGAACCACTGTCTGGGTTTTTTCCATGTTATAGACCTAGGTCCTAGCATAGTGTCTCCTACGTAGCAGACTCTCAATAAATATTTCTCATATGGATTAATGAACATATTTTGACCAAAGATCCCCAACCACAAATAATCCTAAATACTTAAAATGTAAGTGGTATACCTTGGATTTTGTAACGTGTGTTGTGACACAGAATGAAACATACTGGCTCAAGAATAAAGTTGGTTCAAATCCAGAAATTCTCAATTATTATATGAGTGAATCTCAGTAAATTTCTCTCTGAGATCTCTGTGAATAAAATAAGGCTACCAAGCTGTTTAACCAAACACCATTCTCGATGCTGTTATGACACAAACACACAGAAACACACATGCACAAGCACATAAGTGTGTTTTTGTGTTTATATACATGGATATATTATGTTAGTTCTTCTCTAAATAACCATAATACACTAACCTTGCCCAGTTGAAGTTGGGATTGAGGCAGGTAATATATTTAAACTTTGAATAAATAGTTATGGTTCAGATCTAAAATGTCCCCTGAAAGTCTCAGAGATGGGGCTCTCAGAAAGTGATTGGATTTGGGGGTGCTAAGCTCATCAGGGGATTGAGCTAAACGTGCTGTTAGGAGATGCAGCAGGGTTGGAAGCGGTACATCATTGAGGTTGTGTCCCTGGAGGGTACATCTTCTTCCCCAGCTCCTCCCTTCTCTCTTTTTCCTGGCTGCCATGGATAGAGCCTCCCTCTATCATGCCCCTCCATCTTGCAGTTTCAGCCTAGGAGCTGAATGACCAAGTATTGACTGAGCTCTCTGAAACTGTGAGCCACAATAAACCGCCTCTCCTTTCAGTTTTGAGTGTTGGATAGTTTGCCAAATGCATGTAGCAATTATGATTATGTGGTCAGTAAATTATTTTGGCAGGTTATTGTGTCTGCAGCATAGCAATTTCTCAGTAAGAATTTAATGAATGAATGAATGTCCTTTGAACACTCATTATTTCAGATAACTACATGGTTATATGATTTCATCAACTTTAATTTCTGAGTATTATTCAGAGCTGAATGTATAGCACGTTGCATTTCCTGTGAAGATCTATGAATGTTGTGTACATATGCACCAATATTCACTGAGAAGAACTCATTATTTCTTTTATGATCAGGAAGTAGTTTGTAAATGCAAGGAAATCAAATGCCAAATCGTTCCATGAATCTTTCAGCTACTTTGAGATAAGCGTTGTTTTATACAACTGAAAACCCTTCATAGAGTGTTTTGAACACTAGTTAGCTAATTGAAGTTATCTTCTTTGAGAAAAAAGTATACAAATGTTAGGTATTTTAGTTCAGATGGAAATGTGAAGCGGTAAGGGATTGCAAAACTATTTGAGCATCTGCAAATTGAGGACAAAAATTTTAACGATATATCAATTCAGATGGTATTTAACTGACAATGCATTATGATCCAAAGAACTGAAAAAACTGAAACAGTGAATTTCACCAGGTTCGCACACATCATAAAGGTACTTGTACTGTGTACATTCAAAAGCTTATCAGATGACCTCATATTTGGAGTTTCCCTAAAGATATTAACTAGGGCATCAAGAAGCAGAAACATGTAACAGGTGAGGCAGAGCAAATACTCAAAAAGGCATGGGACTCTTTAGTGCCAATAACGCCCAGTATCCAAACATCTGCATTATAGAGACATTAGGGAATAGATAAGAGAAGGAGAGGATGACTGAAAGGATGAAAACAAGATACTGTAAACCAAATATCTTAATATCTTTCCAACCAGACTTCTAAATAAAATTATATTTTTTAAACTCAATTTGAATCCTTACTGTAGTGGGAAAATCCTAAAATTTAGCAACAATTCTAACCATCTACTAACCTTAATTTAGGACAAATCTCCAATGTCTCTTTCCTAATGCTCTGGTTTGGTAGTTGGGGGAAAATGTCTTAATGAGAATGTTTTTAATTAGAACTTATGCCTGTCTAGAATAGAAAAACACCTTTATACTTTAAAAGATGCTTGTATTATCAGCCTACTAACTGCAAAAACTAGATCTTTAAGTATTTTAAAATACTTATTTACAGTTCATTTGAATACTTTTATATTGACTTTTGTTTGCTTCATCAGATGTTGAAGTTAGTCTTCTAGATCCATGGAATTTTACTGACAATGTAGGGGAAATATCCATATTTTACTTCTTTTCCCAAGTCAACTGCAGGATATCAGTTTCTAGATGTATTCAAGATATAATATTGGTTTCTTTTATTTTTCATGAAATTTATACAGATTGGAACACTGATCTATTAGAGCTGTTTGAGAAAAATGAAGAACGGAACTATAGGAACCACAACTAGTTTATGGATTTCCCCTCTAGAATCCTAGGTTCCTTGTGTGATATGAAATACCTTAGAATAATTTATGACCTGGTAAAATGACATTTGAGACAAACTGAATTCCCTGTTGTGAGTAAAAAGAGATATAATTTTTTCTTAGAGCAATAGAGCTATAAGCTGGACTGTATATTTGAAATCTGAAGTAACTTTATGCTCCAAGTCTTAAGTATTCAGGAGTTGATTACCATACTGCCAATTGGCATGATCAGTGCTTATCTGACTTGTAGTGGACCCACAGTTTGGAAAGCATCAGTCAAGAGCACACAAGGGCCAGCAGAGTGATTTAGAAGTAGCTATTGAGGAATCTATTCTAACCCAAGTAATTTGAGGAATTCATTCTCTTAATGTTTGCCCAATTCTGTCATCATTTTTCACTAAGCAAATGGCATTTGCTGCTTCTGTTGATATGCACAAATCTAAAATGACTCCAATCTGGTTATGGTATTACATAAGCTATGATATAGGACTCATCGTGCATGTATTTAAAAAATAGAAATAAGAACAGTTGCACCAAAACTTTGAGCAGAAAGAAGGAACATTTTTTTCTCCTTCAAGTCCTCCACTTTTTTACCTCTAAATTACTTCATTCTGTACATAGCTGAGTCTTGAATCTTTTTGAAGGTCTAGTGACAAAAGTTTTAAAATTTTGCCAAATTAGATTTTAAGAAGAAAAATCCATGTCTTTACTGCCTTTTTACTTGCTTTTTTTTCTTTAACTTTGCAAATTTTAGGTATATCATTCTTTGCACAGCTGGTCACTATATTCTTTCAAGTATTTTCCCATCCCAGAAACAATATATATTTATATGTTTATAAAATAAAAAATAAATATATATGTTTACTAAGTTAGTGATCACCAAAACACATGCAAAACATCACCTTTATGAATTCTTTTCTGCTTCAAAGTGGCTGATTTAACTTCAGAAATGTGTCACTAAAGGGCTAAATAATATGGCACTGCCTCAGACTGCCAGTCAACATGTTGGCCACAGGTTTTATTATGTAAATCTGCTCAGTGAAACCACATAGTAGCAGTGGTCATTATCAATACAGCTACCAGATATTGTCAGGGAATCTAGAGATCACAAAATCTGCATGTTGAATGCATAAATTTGCATATGTAATTATATAAATCTTTCCTCTAAATCAGGGAAATTAAGTAACTTTATCAAAGCAGCATTCTTAGATTTGATCTCAGTGGTCATGTCTGGACATCTGAAATTTAAAATACATAGTGAAATGACTCTTAGGAGAAGTGGGGTACACATGTTATGTTCTTAGTGACGAACAAGCAGAACTTTCAGATGATAGCAGGCACAAATGGGCAGAAAAGATCTCTGTTTTTAATTTGGCTCCTTTCCCTACAAGATAAACAGGATTTAAATTTTAAAATTTATATGTTTAATTTGCAAGATACAGTTTAGTGCTGGCTAGTAATAAAGAATTGGACAAGTGTTCCTGATTATTATTATTTTATAATTTTTCTTGTATCATACTGTCTTAATATGATAAATCATAGATGCAGTGAAGGAAAGAATTTACATATAGCACATGTCATATTAAAAGTACTTAGTAGGCCTCCTCTCTAACCACATATAGTGTCTGAGATATGTTTATGAAAGCTGATAATAGCCAGCATCTTTTCTTTATACTACTTCATTTCTGAAAAAAAAAGTTACATAAAGGCATTTTAATGTGCAACATACAAACCTAATGTTATCACTTATTAAACAGTTCATAAAACTCTTTAAAACAATTCATATAAAACAATTCCATATAAAAACAATTTCATAAAACTCTTAAAGATTCATTTCCTAAGGGCTTCAGAATACTATCTATGTACAATTGTTTAATTACAAGTTTTTGAACAATATTTTTATATCAGCCAGACCAAGTAATACTGATATGCACATAATATATACTTTTAGTCATTAGGCTCACTAAAAATGATGTATTACTAAAGGAGCTACAAAGAAAAAGAATCTATAGGGTAGACAGATAGATGATTAGACAGACTCACAAATAGATAGCTAGACATAGACAGAAAGACAGACATAGACAGACAGACAGAAAAAATTTATTAGGAGAATTGGCTCATGTTCGTATGGAGTTCAAGATGACCTACTATGCACTGTATGCAAGCTTGAGAACTAGGAAGCTGATAGCATGGCTCTTTCCAAGTCCAAAGGCATCAAAATCTGACATGCTGATGGTATAATTCTCAGCTTTCAATCCACTTTGTCACACCCTTCCTCACAGCTCTTGGCATATAGTTCACAGACAGACTGTATATATGAGGTCAAAAGCCTGCACAGGAGAATTGGAGGACCTGACTTAGAATCCTGACTGATTCTGCTTCCTGAGTAGCTTTGGGTAGGCAAGTGAAGAATTAAATTCTTAAACCTGTTTCTTACTTATAAAATAGGGAGATAATAATACCTATCACTGGGAGTTATTGTGAGAATCAAGCTAAATGATATTATGTCAAGCATCTAATAGAGTGACCTCATAGACTCAGGATTATAAATAGGAGCTATTCTCAAGGAATGAACATAATAGCCAAGTTAGATACCTCACTCTGTTTTTAAACACTTCTAATTGTCACAAAGTTCTGAAATCTGCCTCCCTGCAAATTCCAACCATTGGAACTCATTATGTTCACTGGAGCAGATAAGTTTAATTCCTTCTTCCGCATGAACACCCTTGAGAGATTGGAACACAGCTTCTACCTGTCTTCATTTTTTCCCAATTGAGCATCTGCAAAGAACTATTGTTGTTTCTTAACTACTTTTTTCTAAAGTGTAATGAATACATTAGAACTTTCAAAAACCATTCGTGCTAGAGTGGGAATCAGTATAGGACAGAACATTTTCTACTTAATTTAAATCTGTTTAGTAATACAAATTAGAAAACCTCTCCATCAAGTTATACTTGTAAAATAAACCTTAATAAAAATCCATAGAGTATCTCCTAAACCATATCCAGCCTGTTTACTGAGCCGTATTCTAAATATGTACCTGTGATTGTACTTATCACCATACATAAAACTTAGCTTCTTAATATAAGGGCTCTTGACCACTTTGCCTCCTCAAAACTTGGTGATCACCAAAAGTTTTGCTTCTGAAGGTTAAATCGATCTTTGCTCACTGTATTAGAAATGAAAACTGAGATAAATATTTATTAATTCATCATTACTCCAACTTAATATAATTCTCATAACATTAGCTAGAGGAATTGGACAAGAGAAAGAAAATAAAAGGGATCTGGATAAGAAAGGAAGAAGTTAAATTACCATTATTTGCAGAGGACATGATCATCTACAAAGAGGACCCCAAAATCTCTACCAAAAGGCTCCTAGAATTAATAACTAAATTCATTATTGTAGCAGGATATGCAGTAACATTCAAAACTCCACAGCATTCCTGTACACCAGTAATAAACTCACTGAGAGAGAATTTAGGGAAACAGTATCTTTCACAATACCACAAAAAATGAAGTACTTAGAAATTAACCTAATCAAGGAAGTGAAAAACTTCTATAATGAAAACTATAGTATCCTGGTAAAGGTAAAGAAGACATCGGAAAATGGAAAAATACCCTATATTTTTGGATAGACAGAATGAATATAATCAAAATGGCCATACTTCCAAAACTATCATACAGATTTAACACATCTCAATCAAAATATCAATAGGATTTATCATAGAACTAGAGAAAGAATTTTAAGAACCTTAAAATTCATATGAAATCATAAGAGACCTAGAATAATAAAAGCAATTCTAAGCAACAAGGTTAAGGCAGGGGGCATCACAATCCCAGACTTCAAGTTATACTACAAAGCTACAGTGATAAAAGCTGCATGGTACTAGTAGAAAACAGATGTGTGGATCTATAGAACAGAATAGTGGATGAAGAAACACCTCCAGGCACATTCAGCTACCTTATCCTTGACAAAGAGGACAGATCCTTTTGTTAGAGAAAAGATAGCCTCTTCAGTAAATGGCCATGGGAAAACAAGGTATCCACATGCCAAAGATTGAAACTAGACCCATATCTCTCACCATACACTAAACTTGAATCAAAATGGATCAAAGATCTAAACATTAAAGAAGGGAAAGGAAAACTTATGAGAAAAGAAAATAATGGAAACAAAGTCTATGTAAATAGGGGAGGGCGGAGAGGGTGAAGGGCACACAGGTAAGGGGGAAAAAAATAAGACCCAAGGTACATCATATACAGGTACAAGCACCCAATGATAAATGTAAACTTATTGTTTACCTAAAATGTACCAATAAAAGAATTTAAGCCAAAAAAAAAAAAAGAAAGAAAACAGAAGCAATTAATTTGTTGGAAGACAAAATAGCTAAAAAACTCTTGAAGACATAGATGTAGGCAAATATTTTCTGAACAGAACCTGATTGAACAAGAAATAATACCAAGAAACAACAAATGGGATCAAATCAAATTAAAAAGCTTCACATCACAAAGGAAATCACTGAGTGAAGAGACAGCCTACAGAACAGGAAACAGTTTGTGAAAACCACTCCTTAGATAAAGGACTAATATCTATAATACATAAAGAACTCAAAAAACTTATGGCCCTCAAATTTAAAGATCCAATAAAAAATGGGGACCTGAAATGAATAGACACTTCTCAGATGAAGAAATACAAACACCAATAAATACATGAAAAAGTGTTCAGCATCACTAGCTATTTGAGAAATGCAAATTAAAAGAACTCTGAGATTCCATCTTACTCCAGAAAGAATGACTGTCATCAAGAAATCAACCAGGCTAGGGACTTAGCTCAGTGGTGCTGCCACCTGCCTTGCAAGCAGAAGGTCCTGAGTTCAATGCCTGGTACAAAAAAAAAAAAAAATCAGCCAATAAATGCTGGTGAAGCTGCAGGGAGAAAGAAACCCTTCTTCATTATTGGTGGGAGTGTAAACTGGTACAATGACTATGGAAATGAGTGGAGATTCTTCAAAAAACTGAATGTAGAAATTACTTTTGACCCAGTTATTCACTTTCTAGGTATCTTCCTGAAAGAGTTAAAGACATAGTATCACAGTGATGTATACATACCCATATTTATAGCAACATAATTCATAGTAGCTAAATCTTGGAAGCAGCCAGTATGTCCACCAACAGATGAATGAATAAGGAATATCTGATTTTTATACATAATGAGTACTACTCTGCCATAAAGAAGAATAAACTTGAGTCATTTGTAGGACAATGGATGCACCTTGAGACCATAATGCTAAATATATCAGATACACAGGCTTAAATATTACATGGTTTCTCTTATGTGAGAAGCTCGATATATAAATAAAGTGCAAAATTAAAGCTAGACAGCAAGAAAAAAGAAGAAAAAATATTATTATAATCCAACATGGACAGTATATCTAAAAGTGTACCTTGATTTAGTATAATAGTTTTATCTATTTTTTATGCTTTTTGGCCTGTTAGTCTGGCTGTTAATTGGAATTTATGATAATTAAATTGGTAAAGACTTACAATAAATGAATTTGATGCTGGCAAAAAAAAAATTTAAGAGAGAGGTTGGAGGAAAAAGGGAAAAAAATCAAGATGTTTTATACACATGTATCAACTCCCAACAAAGAAAGTAGTCATTGTATATTGCAAACATATATCATAAAAATAAAAAATTAAAAAACAATAGCTTTACTATGAATTAACACAAATAATATACCTTTATGGAAAACCATACATTTCCCAAAAACAAAAAATAGACTTCTATTGTTTATATTATACAAAGTGCATATGCTCAAAAATTCTTATTGAGTAAATAAATAAATAGAGGCAAAGCTTTATGAAAGCTAAAACTTGTGATGTTAGAAAATAAACATAAATCAGCACACCAGCAGGCAATGAAAAAACACAGGCTTGGAAAGTAGAGAGTGCAGGGGAAGGAGGGAGGAAGAGACATCACCAGGCTGCTTCTGTAAATTCCTGTTCTAATAGACACATGACTTGGCAGTGAACTGCTTTTCCTTCAGTTCAGTTCAGCAAATTTCCCCAAACCCTGATACCTGCTATTGGATGAGGCTAATCAGACCTCCTATGGCTTGCTGTGGTAAACTGAGAGAAGAGAAATTGTCCTGGGCCACTATACATATATTACAATTTATATACATATGTATATAGCAATTTGTATAAAAGCTTCCTTTCTTAATGCTTGTTGTTATGTTAAGGAAACGAGAGCAAGTGGCCTTTTGACCACAAAAGTTGGCATACCCACCTTAAACCATCATCTTCTGCACAAGACTTCATTTTTAATCTGGATTGCTTGGCATTTTATTTACTACAAATAAGACACTCACTGCCAAATTTTTGAATAAAGGCATCCCATTACTGTTCCATTATCCCAATAAGTGGGGCTTCTAAGAGCTTATGAAAAAATTCTAGAAAAAATATTCTATGTGGTCAAGCTCGGAGACATATCTGACTACCTTTCCTTAAGATATAAACAATAACTTTGAATACCATCAGAAATGAATAAAAATTATTTTGAAACTGATCATTATTAATTGAGTCTACCATCAATTTTCAGTTGTTAGGAATCAGACTCGAGGTGCCTTAGTAAACTTCTGAACCTACCAAGAGAAATATACATGGTTCAAATTTTTTTATATTTTGCCAACAAATGTTATCTTGGTTTGATGATAAATCCATTCAAAGCTTTCAGAGAAAATGTCAACGCACACATAGTATAAAGCAGTGTTGGCGAACCTGACACATGCGCCACAGTGGGCACACAGAGCCCTCTGTGTCCATACTGGAGCCAAGTTGCTCCAGCAGCCAAGAATCAGATAGCAGTTGTTTTCTTTCAACTAAATCCTCACTATTCAGCTTTAATTCCAGTGCTGTTACTTTGCAATAAATAACTGAGTTTTGGATTGTAGTTTGGGCAGTAGCTCTCTAAAAGATTCACCATCTGTGGTATAATGTATACATTTTCCCTTTCACTTACCCATTTCCCTCTGATTTTTCCAGTTCTAACTTTCCAGTCAGACACTTTCTTACAAGTGAGTGAACTGCCTTATTTTACTATTGTTTTCATAAGGCAAAAGATCTCCTTTCTCTCTCTCTCTCTCTCTCTCTTTCTCTCTCTCTCTCTCTGTGCACATGTGTGTGCATGTGTGTGCACACATGTACATGTGTATGTGTGTGTGTTTGGGCAAATTTTTCAGTCTAAGAGACAAAAAGTCCTTCTGCATAGCTTCACATTGCAGTCTTTTTCCAAGTATATTTTGATGAATTCTGTCAATTCACCACACAATAGGACTTTTTCTTCCTTCAGTAAATAACAGGTTTTTTATAGTTCTCTTTTGATCCCTAAAATAGCAAAAACTATATCTAAATTATCACTTCCCATGCTAATTATTTTATCAATTGGTTGACTGAGAGTAGAGTTTCTGCTCATATTTTTAATTTATTTTAACTGAACAGCCTTTAGTATAAAAGAGTTCTTTTGTGTTTTTATTTTCTTACCACTCCAAGGGAGATGTGAGGGAAAACATCTGTCTTTGACATTAACTGAGGTCTGCGTTAGGACCATATCTGAGGGGATGTGTATCGAATGATTCATGACAAGGCTATGAAATTTGCTTCCTTTTCTGAGGTTCAGATGTCAAAGTTCATGGAGCCATAGACCCCTAAAAAAACAATGCTCTCCTAATTCTGTGCAGCTTAGACCTTCCTTGCTAACTGCTAAATAGAGCCAAGCACAGATTACATGAAGAGGAGCCAGAGTGGATATGTAGTTCTGTAGAAGGGTCAAGTACATGGTTCAAATCAAAGTCTCACTGCGTACTTGTTTCTTAAAGGAAGGAAGAATCTATGTTCAGCACTAGGGATGGTCCAGTGGGACCATCTTGTATTTTAGTCTACCTCTATTATGTAAAAAGTTGGGAACAAAATGCACACAAACCACTCACATGGGCACACACACATATTCATTTAATCGTGTAACAATCTGCTTTCATTTGACAAAAACAAAACTATTAAATGCTAAAGATTGAGTGGCCTCTGTGGAGACAAGGTTTGGAACATCATTTATTAATGTTACTATTAGATGCTCAAGAATTTCATGTCTTTCATACTCTACGGGAAAAGTGAGCTGATGATAGCAATAAAAAATGAGATTTTCCTAATCCTCACTCCAAGCTAATTTTTGCTTTCTTTTTCTATGTTAGCTCTTAATTATATTTAACACTTATTATTATATGTTCATAATTAAGTTAGGCCTGTAACCTGCCAAGACATATTACATCCACCCCTTTAAGTACATAGATGTCTTTTCTATTTTTCAATATGGGATAAAATATATATCTATGGGAAGACTAATTAATTGTGACTTCATTCAATAAAGAAAATGTCTCCCAGAACAATTAATATCAGGAAGGGCTGAATTAAAATTAGTAACTGTATACATGCACACATATGAATAGTCTCCTCTAAAAGTACAGCTGCAAAGACAGTGAAGGATAACCAACTTTTTCTAAGCACTATGAAACAGAAAATGCTTGCAAATTACCTATAACATGATGGGAGAGAAAGTGCCAGAAAGGAAGAAAAAGAAAAACCATTAGTATTTATCACTGTAGTCATTTTGAAAAAAATGAAAAGAAGAGAATACATCTACTTGACCTTTGTCTTTTATTTTTGAAAATTCTACTCATTCTATCTGTAGTACAAATCAATATAGGAAACATGTTCCCCTATGTGTTAGTTTCCTCATTGCTAAGACACAATTTCCAACACTCACAACTTAAAAGAGCAGAGGTTTACTTTGTATCACAGTTTAAGTGGGTTGTGGTTCATGATCAACTGGCTCCAATGTATAAACAGCATGGTGAAAGGGCCTAGGTGAAAGAAAGTAGCTCATATCATGAAAGCCAGAAAACAGAAAGAGCAAAAGAAGAAGATGGGGAGGGATATATATCCTTCCAAGTCATACCCCCAGTAACCCTCCTCTTCCAACCAGGTCTCACATTTTAACAACTCATTTAGCTATGGATAATCCATTGATGAGTATAGACCATCATGATCCAATCACCCCGCCAAGCCCAATCTCCAAACACATGAGCCTTTGGAAAGCCAGATTGTATCTAAACCATAATACCCCAGTTTCAAATTCTCTTTTTTAGAGTGGAAGAGGGAAGAAAGGAGTGGTGAGAATCCATACTTATAGGTCTAGCAGTCCTTTTGCATTTCTGGAAATTCAAATAGAAAACTATTTATGGTAAACCATGTATCTATTTGTGCATTCTGGTTTTAAATCTGGTTCTTCCTCCATAATATTACAACTGTGACTGATATTACTGTAAAAAAAGCTTGGCATCTTACAAATGTATAAGATGTTTCCAACATAAAAATGATTTTAAATAATCCAATTAAAATTCTTATTAGAACAAGAGTTTCCAACATAAAAATGATTTTAAATAATCCAATTAAAATTCTTATTAGAACAAGAATGCTGTTTATGCATTGGAGCTGGTTGAGATAAGTTGGTTATCACAAGGATTTCTTGGTATATATTATAATGAAGTTCCAAAAATGTATTGAATACTTTCAGTGTGAACTAGGTGATTAATGTATGTATAAGCATTTGGAAGGCAAGGAAGTTCAGCCCTCACACCGCACAGACATGGATACTATGTGCATCTAATTATGCTGTTTCCTGTTTTAAATCCCTGAATAGAGCAGGAATTCTCCATGTACAGATATCTTATACTTGATGATAACTGGAAACTTTAGAATGTTTTCTATTATGTGGCAAAGCATGTGGAGTATTGATTTGAAAATATTGTCTATATATTTAGACATTATTTATCCTATTTAAAGTTTACAGATGTGATGTTTATAGAATATTTTTTGATGAGTAGAAACATAAATTCAAAATATCATTCCATCCTTATAGTTCTCTGTAATTTCAGTAAACACCAAAAATTATCAATTTTGTACATCCTATTTATACAAGATATAATTTTGGCATATTTTGGTGTACAAGTTCAGTCTGTTACTCTTCTATCTTTATATCTGTCTATATAAACCTAAATTTCAATTTCCTCAGGTTCCTGCTGTTTTGTCTAGTATGGTAAATGGCTTCATAGTTCTTTATAAAATTCCAATCATCTCACTTGTCCAACCCAGACATTTGCTTAGAAATAGCTATTTTCTTTAAAAGTTTACATCGTTCCTGAAAAATTGTGTTTGTTTCTCTTTTGTAGTTAAAGATAAGCTATGCTGAAATATAACTTGTAAACCAAGTGATAGGACACGACAACTCTTTCAACCTGAATGGTACCTGCAGCATAACTAATTAGATAGGGTATATAGCATCATGGACAACTGAAACAAAATTCCAAATGACAAAGCAGTTGCATTTCCGCAAAATTTTGGAGAAGAATGGTATATATTGTACTACAAAGAACAAAACTAAAATCTTCTGCGGCTCTTATATCAATATAGATAAAGAGGGCCAGGGATTTAGCTCAGTGGTTCCGCCGCCTGCCTCGAAAGCGCAAGGTCCAGAGTTCGATCCCTGGTACCAAAAAAAAAAAGAAAAGAAATAAAGAAAGATTTATTAGGGGCCAGGGATTTAGCTCAGTGGTTCCACCACCTGTCCAGAAAGTGCAAGGACCTCAGTTTGATCCCCAGTACAAATATATATATATGTAAAGAGTAGGGCCAGCAAGTAAACTAAAAACCAAACATAAGTCATAGTTCTAGTTTTAAAAGACAGAATGTTATTTGAATATACAAACAATTGTATAATTTCTAGAACTCAAAAGTAATTGTTTTTCTAGAAATAAAAATGATCCCTTGGTCACTGAGTTGGCTTCTCTGAAAGTAAAACGTGGAAGTGTTTATGAACTTATTTTCTAATTTTTTAAAAAATATGCTATTCTGGGCTATAAAGAGCTCAGGAAAATTAACAAAATAAAGACCCAACCCAATCAAAAAAAATGGGCAACTAAAAACAATAGGTCCTTCTCAGAGGCAGAAGTACAAATGACCAATAAAATTCACTCAAAAATGTTCAACATAACTGGCCCTTAGAGAAATATAAATCAAGACAACACAGAGCTTCCGTCTTACTTCAGAAAGAATGGCTATCATCAAGAAATTGAATAATAACAAATGCTGAAGAGGCTGTGGGTTAAGGAAATCTTTCTACCTTGGTGGAAATATAAACTAGTACAGCCAGTGTTGAAATCAGTACGGAGAGTCACAAAAATGTAAAAATAGAAATTTTATTCAACTCAGCTATTCCCCTACTAGGTAGCTTCCTGAAAAAGTAAGGTATCATAGTGTAATGGCACATGTATACTTATGTTTATAGCACCACAATTCCTAATAGCCAAATCTTGGAAGAAGCCTATAAGTCCATCTACAGATGAATAGATAAAGAAAATGTGGTATTTATATACAATGAAGTACTACTGTTCTGTACAGAGGGGTAATTTTCAGTCATTTGTAGAAGAATAGATGTACCTTGAGACCATAATATTAAGTACAATAAATCAGACACACAAGCTTAAATTTTGCATGGTTTCACCTATATGAGAAATCCAGAGTAAAGATGAATGATCAAAATAAAACATAGGAAACAGGAAGATGTCATTTTTTGCAAACTGTAAGGGTACAAAGAGATGGAGGAAAGGGTACTGGAACGGTAGGGGGAGGGGAAGTAAGAATTAAGAAGTGTTATATATGGGTACAAAATCACCACAATTTATGTAATCATTATGTACTGTAAACCTATACTAATAAAATTTTTTAAAATCTCAGTAGAACATGGTGCTATTTTATAAACAAATTTATGAGTGCTCAAAAATAGTTAAAATGAAAACAAACATATTATGTCTGTTGTAAAAGCCTGGTTTAGATTATACTGAAAATTTCAGGCCTCAAATGATAAAAAAAAATACTTATTGCAGATTATCTATTGAAAATGGGAAATCTGGTACCAAAGATTTTGCTAAAAGCAGTTGGTTGCTATGGTAGCAAGAAGTAAACTCAAATACACATGAGAAAGAGTGTATCATGTAGTATTGTGAGATAACATCTGAGTGGCAGAAATTTTATTTTCTTTTTAATTTGGGAAAAAGAATAAACAATGAGGGTGGCGGGGAGAGATCATATTCCAGCTGAATCTAACTGAACAATTCAAAGTAGTTAATGGTTTAGGGGGAGTAAGATTTGGGTGAGATAGCCCTGCCCTAAGCTACTAGGGATGGGTAACCTCAAAGCCCAAGACTAGAGAAGGGAAACAGAAAAAGATTAAACAGATTCCAGGTTTACAATGCGTATTAATTTACTATGGATTTATACACACTTTTGAGTTGTACCCAAGGGAAACAACCACAAAATACATATTACACATGTGTGTATGATTTTTTTTTATAGAGGAGTTATGTTTTATAATATTTTTATTTTGTTTTGTTTTGTTTGAGACAGGGCCTTGTGATGTAAGTCAGGCTGGCCTTGAACTCACTATGTAGCTCAGGCTGGCCTCGAAAGTGCAGCAATCTTCCTGCCTCAGCCCTCTGAATTCTGGTGTGTGCCACTAGGCCCAGCATGTTTTTTTAATTACAGGGTAACAGTGGATAAAAGATTTATCAATGTGACATTGCAACATAGGTGGTTAGAGAAGGAAGTATTTTCAAAATACTCAGAGAAAAGCCACTGAAGAGTACAGGTGCTCTGAAATGGGGGAGACAATCACACCCCAAAGTGGAAAATCAGTCTGAAAGAGTGATCTAGATCAAATATCCAGGTCACTGAAACAGGAAGCAGCCCCACTGCTGGTCCACAGCCCCAACCCCTACACCCTTCTACTTGGGGAGCAAGACTTTTGAGGAGCAGCTCCACTATCCTGAGGGAAGGAGCAAGCACTGCAGATGGAAAGCTCCTATGATCGACTCCTTCGTGTTCTCTGTCCCATCTGGAAGAGGAAACCCAGTGTGAATAAACTTCGGTTGGGGCCACAAAGGAGGAGTAATAAAAACAATGAAAAACAAAACAAAAAACAAAGAAAGAAACCGAAAAAAAAAAAAAAAAAGAAGAAAAAGTAACTGTCCCTGCCCACCAACTTCCCAGGACTGGGGAACCTTGCTCCCTGGGGGCGCCCGACCTGTAACAGAAAATAATAGTGATGATGAAATACGAAATATGATATCTCCCAACCTGTTAACTGTATGATACGCCAAGTTTTTGTTCTCTAGAAATCGAAG
>NW_004624750.1:19597133-19607308 GCF_000247695.1 Heterocephalus glaber | reverse complement strand
AGGAGGAGTAATAAAAACAAAGAAAAACAAAACAAAAAACAAAGAAAGAAAGAAAAAAAAAAAAAAAAAAAAAGGAAAAGGTCCCTGTCCCTGCCCTCCAACTTCCCAGGACTGGGGAACCTTGCTTCCTGGGGGAGCCCTACCTGTTACAGAAAATAATAGTGATGATGAAATACGAAATATGATATCTCCCAACCTGTTAACTGTATGATACGCCAAGTTTTTGTTCTCTAGAAATCGAAGAATGAGTGCTAGAAACCATGGAGGTGAAGAGTAGCAAGATCTTTATTGATAGGCAAGCTCCTGAAGGGCAGGAGGGGTCCTGAATGGATAGCCAAGGACCCCGCTTTACAGAGAAGTTTTATAGGATGAAACCCACATGGGTACAAAGTGGGCCACAGCCATGAACATCCCGTAAGGCTACAAGTATAGTCACTTGGGTAATAGTGGTCCAATTGGAAGCAAGTCAAGTAGCAAGCATGGATGGAAAGAACAAAGATTCTCCTAGGAAGTGGTGGGTCCAGCGGTCTCTGGTCACCCACAGGGCTGGCTCATGTCTATCTAGGATTCATTAGGCCCAGTGTTTGCTCTTTGAGGAATTATGGAGGTCTGGTCATCTTCTCTTTATCTTGAGGTCTGGTTTTCAGCCCATGTGTCTCCAGTGTAGCTGTGGTGTGTTTAATCTTTGTCCTGACCCTCTTGAGGACCTAGCCCTATCTGACTGCCTATAATATTTCTACCTAACTCATCTATCTATAATATAACCACTGCACAGTGCCGACAAGGGAAGCCCCCACCCCGCCCCAAGCAGAGAGGCTAAACACCATGAACTGGGGACAGCACCAGGCCCGCCGGGACAGTAGGTACCCATGGGTTGCATCCCTGGAGATCTCGGGAGGGACAGAGACTGAAGGTCCAGAGCGATGCTTCACTCTTGTTTCCCCAAAGACTGGTAAGATCTCAGTCTTTGGGAAATCCTAACCACTGATCATCATCACATGTAGGGAAAAACAACTATAAGCGAAGCCTGGGGACTACACGGGCTTCCACAGCCTGGGAAATGTGGCTCTTGAGTCAGGGACAGTTTGGAATCTGAACAAGAAGGAACAGAGGACTTCAACTGCACCAGAGAACTTCTGATGTACTAGGCAGAAAGGCCTTGGAGGGAGAACAGGGAGAACAGGAAGGGATTTATCCTCTAGCAAGTGGGTCAGCAGGGATAGGACATTGGCAGAAGGCTTGGAGCAAAAATCATTTCATGTCCTTCCTTCCTAGATTAAATGAGGTGGTTGGATCTTGGAATAGAGATGAATACTGCAGTTAAAAAATGTCCAAGTCCAGCTTGCAGCAAGGAGGTGAGTCCAAAGAAACCCACAGCCATGCTCTCAAGTGAAATAAATAGGACACACATGTGTAAATACTGAATAGTTTCTCTGGTGTGAGAAACTGAGAGTGTAAATAAGGACTAAAAGGATTAATAACTAATAATTGATACTTTGAAATAGGAAAAGGTTCAAAGGGGTAGGGGTGGTGGGAGGGGAAGGGGAAGGAGAAAGGAAGAATGGAAAGGAAAAATTATGAGAAAAGAAAAAAAATGGAAATGAAGTATGTAAATAGGGAAGGGTTTAGGGGTGAAGAGCACACAGGTAATGGGGAAAAAATGAGAACAATGATACATCATGTACAGGTACAAGCCCCCAAAGATAAATGTAAATATATACCTAAAATGTACCAATAAAAGAATTTAAGAAAAGAAAAAAAAAGAAACCCACAGCCCTCACCACTCTCAGGCAGGCAGTTTGCTTGGCTGCCTATAAGCAGACTAGGACTCCAGCAAGAAGGGAATTGGAAGGACCTACTACTAGCTACACAGTGCAGCAGCCTTGTGGAAACTCTTAGTGTGTTTTCTTGCTGATTTGTCTAGTCTAGGTTCTCTCCAGTTTTGTTCTCCCTCTTTTTTCCTTTTCCTCAGTTCTTCAATTCTTCTTTCTGTGTCAAAATCATATTTTCACCTTTTTTTAACTTTTTAAAAGTTTTTTCCTTTGTTGTGTTTTGTCTTCATCTTTCTTTCATTTTCTCATTTTAAACTCTTCTCCTCCCTATTCTATTCTCTTTACTCTTCCTTGTTTTACCTATGCTCCTGAATTCTTTTGCTTCTTTTCTATATTTCCTGTGATACATGGCAGGTGGATATATATACATTAAAAAGTATGAGAACAGATCAGTACTTTAATTTAAATAGTAACATTCGTGGTCATATCGAGATTACCCTCACAGAAATTGCTTAAAAGACGGAAACAAAACTCACCAAAAATATATCAATGGGTTCTGACAATCTTACAGCTTCTCTCAATCTCTAATTACACCTCCTTCCCCCTGCACCTGTCTTCCAGATGCCACAGATACCTCTGAAACCCTTTCAACACTAACCCTTCAGTCTGTCAAGTCCCTCCAATAGTCTGAAACCCTATTGTTTAACCTATTAACGTTTCTCTTATCTCCCTCTTACTCCCCTCCTTTTCACATTCCTCTTCCCTTCCCTTCCCCCTCCACATTGCAGACCAACTGCCAGAAACAATAGAGTGCACACTTAAGGGCCATTGATAAAAGGCTGAACATGTGAGAACAAATTTGAGTAGTATGATTAATGTATGGTCAGGTCTGTTGCTCCTGTTAGAAGTAGAAAATCTCTTCTTACAACACAGTGACAAAGACATCTCAATCAAATTGAAGAGGTTGATGTGGTAAACAATACCTATTGACAAATAAAGCCAAAGACACACCATTGGAAAATAGAACTCAACTAAAGAGACCCTCATATCAACAACAAATTCTCTTCACTCTATGTGATCTCGACTCACAAGAAATAAAAGAAAAGAACATGAGCAAATGAGGAAACAAAATGGCTCCAAAGCTCCCACCTCTCCCACAGTGGACCAAAAGCACTGATGCAGAGGAAAGAAAACAACAAAGAGCAGAGCTCCTGAAATGATTACAGAGGAAGAGAAGACGCTAAAGGTAGTGGAACTATCTTGCAAACTGAGATATGTGGTTATGGGAAAAAAAAAAATTGGAAGAGTTGACCAAAACAATTTAAATATGAAAAACAAAATTATCAAAGAAATAGACTCCATGGAAAGGTTCTAAACCAAAATCCTGTAGATAAAGAATTCTATGTAACTCATAAACAGCAGAAGGAACCAATGTGAAGATCTGGTTTTGGAAACTGAGGACAAAATGGACATGCATGATGGTTTAGTCAGAGAAAATTTAAAACAGATGAGAGAACAAGTAAAACTTATCCAATATATATTAGATGATGCTAAGGCAGCTAACATAAGGCTAACTGTAGTTAGATAAATTAGAAGATAACACATAAAGTAAAAATGTTTATAAAAATCATAGCAAAAATATTTCCAAGTATGGGGAAAAACTCAACGTACAGATATATGAGGCTTACAGAATGGCAGATAACTACATTGAAAAATAAAGTTCCCCATGACACATCATAGTCAAAATCCCAGATGTACAACTTAAAGACAGACTCTTAAAAACATTCAGTGAAGAGCAAAGAATCACTTATAAAAGAAAACCCATCAGGATTACAACAGACTTTGCAACACAAATTTTAAATGCCAGGAGAGCTTGATGTGACGTTTCAAGTCCTAAAAGAAAACAACTTTTAACCTAGACTAATATATCCTGCAAAACTAACAGCCAAAATTGATGGAGAAATAAGGACATTCTATGACAAATAACATATTAAGAGATTCATGGACACCAAAACATCACTGTAAAAAATACTCAGGGATATCCTAGACAGAGATGAACAAATGAACAAAGAAAAAAGTCAAATGGGATGAATACATTGTGAAGCAATGCAAGCAGTTAAACAAAAAGGGGATGATAAAGGAATCAAAAAAAAGATTCAATTACAGGAATAAGTCAATATCTTTCAGTAATAACTCGCAATGTAAATAACCACAACTCCTCAATGAAGAGACACAGATTGGCAGAGTGGACCAAAAAACAGAACTCATTTGTCTGTTGAATTCAAGAGAGTCATCTAACACCAAAAAATGTTTATAAACTAAAAATCAAAGAATGGCAAATAATATTTCATGTGCCAAGACCCAGAAATCAAACAGATGTGGCAATTTCATTCCCAGAAAAAGAAAACTTCAAGCTAAAACTAATCAGAAGAGGCAAAAATGGTCACTACATATTAGAGAAGGAAAACATCAACAGGAAGAGATAACAATTGTAAGTATATATTTCCTGAATATCAGTGCACCTAACCTCATAAAACAAATACTACTGGATATCAAAAATCAAATAAACACCAGCACGATTATAATGGGGGACCTCAATACTCCACTTTCACAAATAGATTCACTATACAAGTAATTAACAAAGAAAATCAGAGATAAAACCATCTTTTGAATAAATAAACAGCAATATTTACAAAGCACTTTATCCTACTACAAAGAACACATATTTGTCTCAATATCACATGGGACTTTCTTCAAAATAGACCACATACTAAGCCATGAAACCTGCTTAAATAAATATAAAATCATTAAAATCATCCCACAATGCTATCAGAACATAGCACACTGAAACTAGCAATTAATTGCAAAAGAGTCTACAGAAATTTTATGATGTCTAAACCTTAAATAACACACTCCTGATCACTTAATGAGTCACAGAAGAAATCAGCAAAGAAATTAAGCAATTCCTAGATTCAAATGTTAATATCAGCATAACATATCAGAACCTGTGAGACAATGAAAGCAGTCCTAAGAGGGAAGTATAATGCTGTCAGTGCTCCCATTATAAAAACTGAGTGCACCAAATAATTAACCTAATGGTGCACCTCAAGGTAATAGAAAAACAAGAACAGTCCAAATCCAAAACTTTTCTAAGAAGGGAAATCATAAAGATTGAATGGATATTAATAAAACCTAGATTAAAAAAGCTATACAAAGGATCAGTAGTAGATCTGATTCTTTGAAGGAATAAACAAAATATATACTTGGACAAACTTACCAGAAGGATAGAAAAGATCTATATCAATATAACTTGAAATAAAAAAGATAAAATCACAATAGACACTTTCAAATTCCAGATCACTAGCAATATGAAAAATCATACTCTAACATATTGGAGAATCTTGAAAAAATATACAGACTACCAGACATGTATGTATTACCAAAAGTGAACCACGAGGACAAATACTCTGAATAGCCCAATAACAGGCAATGAAATTGAGGCAGTAGTTTAAAAAAAAAAAATGAAGAAAAGCCAAGGATCTGTTGGCTTCACTGCTGAATTCTTTAAGACTTTTAGGGAAGTTATAATCCCAATGGACCTCAAAGTCTTTAATAAAATTGAAAGGGAAAAAGTACCCCCAAACACAATCCTAGAGGCCAAAATCAGTCAGATTCCAAAGCCAGAGAAGGACCTAACTAAAAAAGAAAATGGCAGGCAATCTCTTTAATAAAAATAGCATAATATCAACAAGATACTAGCAAATAGAGAGAAATAAATTATTAAAAGAATCATACATCTTGACCAAGTTCGTTTCTTCCTAGAGATGTGAATTGTTTCAACATACAAAGCTCAATAAATGTAACTGACTCCATAAAAAGAAGCAAAGAAAAAAGTATCATCTGATCGTGTCAATAGTCAAAGAAAAAAAATTTTGACAAAATTCAACATCCATTCATAATAAAAATCCCAAAAAAGATAGGTATAAACGAACCTTACCTCAATCTGATAAATTTATTATGACAAACCAATGGCCAGCATCATATTAAATGGGGGGCAGCTGAAAGTTTTCCATCTAAAATCAGGAGCATGTCAAAGATTTCCACTATCGCCACTCCTGTTCAGTATAGTGCTCAAAACATTAGCCAGAGCAATCAGGCAAGAGAAAGAAATAAAAAGGATGCATACAGGAAAGAAAGAAGTCAAATTATCATTATTTATAGACGACATGACCCTTTACATAGAAGACACAAAAAATTCCACCAAAATTTTCTAGAATTAATGTAGCAAAATACAAAGTCCACAAAAATCAATAGCGTTCCTATACATGTACAATGAGCCCACTGAGAAAAAAATTAGGAAAACAATACCATTCACAATAACATCAAGAAAAATTATTTAAGAACATTTCTAACCAACAAAGTGAAAGACCTCTGCGATAAAAATTACAGTACACTAAAAAGTGACATGGAAAAGGACATCAGAAAATGGACCTGGTAAGATCCACAACTTTTCCCAACAGTGCCACTTGGGCAACCAACCCTCCAACACATGTACCTTTGTGGAGACAGATAGTATCCAAACTACAGCATTCCTCCCGTGGCCTGCAAAACTGATGCTCTTCTCACAATGTAAAATTCATTCACTCCATCTCCAAGTTGCTCCAATATGGGCTAAAAACTCAAGTTCAAAGTCTTCTGAAGCTCAAGGCAAACTCTGCAGTGAACCTCTGAAACATCAAAAGCAAGTTGTAATCATCTAAGATACAATGGCAAGATAAGGACAAATATTCTGACTCTAAAGGGCAAAGTAGGCAATTAAAAAGGAGCAATCACCCCAAAGCAAGATCAAAACTCAGAAAGGCAGATATTAAATTTTTAAAATTCCAAGTATCCCATCTTCTGCTTGTTGCTGTAAAGAATGGATCCCATTTCTTTCCCCTTTTGCTTTCTATGGACCCCTGAAAGAGTACAACATCCCTCTGAGAGTCAAACCTCTAGAACATGTATTATAAATAAGTCAACCATTACCTCTAAAAGCCAAAGATCAGGATACTTAAATAGAGCACACCAGTATAGTCATAGCCATTAAAATATTGTAATACTTCTTCCCTTAAATCTACCCTCTGAGATCCCTCAGAGGTTGTTAAATCAAGGAACTACCGGTAAGTGCTAAATGCCTAGCTCTCAAAGAACCCTCAGAGCTATGCTCTCCCTCTAAGACTATAGGCCCTTCTTATAGTTGATATTCTATTAGTGACTGCTTAATAATTTAAGTATCAGCTGTGGTAGTAAGCCTTATTATGAGAGTCACACAAATGTTTTTGAGAAGCAAAATTACTCTACATATCTATACACACATATACAAGTAGAAATGATGGAATGAACTACATCAAAATTAAAATAGAAAGGAGATAGTAGAAAGCTATGGAGGTAAGAAAACATTATACCACAAAATAAGAACATTGATATCAGAGAGGCTGTGCTATAAAGTCAGGACAAAATCAGAGTATTTTAGTCAATATAAAGATTAAATAACAATCTCTTTTTTGGCTCCCAATACCAGAAAGTTTTTAAAGTTATTTTCATAGGATGGGAATGTTATAGAAGAAATTTAGTCTTAATTCAAAAGTAAATAAGATTGTGCTGATAGTCAGGTAGATTATGAAGAATAAAATTTATAAATTGTATATTCCACTTACTGGTGTACTGGAGCTGGGTTTCCCAAGCTCACAAGAGCTAACTCAGTGTTTAGTAACACAATTCTGTGTTCAGTGGCACCACGTTAATTTGAAATGGACCACAGAAGCAGCAATCAGCAAGTACTTCCCACTCAGAACTTTCCCTTGGATCAGATAGCCAATGATTAAACATTTCAACTAAGATGTTCAGTAAAATTCAAGCTTGTAAAATACTTGCAGTCACATAATATCAATATTGTATTTGGAGATTAAAATAAAGTATAGGTCTTTTCTCTAAAATAAAGAACTGTTCATCAAGCTAAAAAGCTTGGGCACAACAAAAGCCAGAATGAATAATGGAAGAAAATATTTACAAAACATACAGCTGGTCAGGGGTTAATATTCCAAAATACATGAGGAACACAAACAACTCAATAGCAAGGGAACATACAACCCAATTTAAAAACTGGCCAATATATCTAAATAGAATTTTTTCAAAGATGACATAAAAATGGCTCATAGACATAAGGATAGATAAGCTCAATGTCACTAGTATCAGGGAAATGCAAATTAAAACATACTGAGATATTATATCATACCTGTTAGAATGTCTGTTATCGGACAGGCAAAACAAAGCAAGTAATGGAAAGAATGTGGTGAAAAAGAGATTCTTGTACACTGCTGTTGAGGATGTAAACTAGTACAGCTATTATAAAAAACTATATAGAGTTTTCTCAAAAAAATTAAAAAGTAGAAGTACCATGTGACTCAGTAACTGCACTTCTGGTTATATAGCCAAAGAAAGTGAAATCAATATGTAGAAGCCATGCCTCACCCCATGTTTATTGGTTTATTCCAGCACTATCACAGTATCCAAGATATAGAATCTACCTAGATGTCCATCAACTGATGAATGGAAGAAGAAAATTATATATGTATTATATATATAGTATTATTTATCCATATGTCTATATCTATCATCTATCTATCTATCATCTATATTTAGCTATAAAAGGATGGAAATCCTACTACCTATAGCAACATGAATGAACCTGGAGGAAGTTATATTAAGCCAAGCATAAAAAGACAAATATTGCGTTATTTCACTCACTTGCGGAAGCTCAAAATGCTGATCTCAGAAGTAGACCATAGAACAGTGGTTACCAGAAGCAAGGGGAGTTGAGGCTGATTGAGGAGATGGTGAACAAAGGACATAAAATTTGAGGGACATAGAGAAGAAGTTCAAGAAATATGTTGTACAACATGTAGACTGTACTTAATAATAAATTGTGTTTTTTGAAAAATGCTGACAGAATAGATGTAAAGTGTTCTGCCCACAAAAACACATGACTGTGTTAGATAATTCATGTATTAATTAGCTAGGTCTAGTGATTCCTTGTTGCATATGTACTTTAAAACATCATGTTGTACATAAGTACATAAGATTTTATCATAGACTAAAAATTTCTAATCTTTTTCTAATAATAGCTTTATGTATACTTTTAAAAATAAAATAAAATAAAACTTTGCTGAAATCCTTAAGTCATTTTGATAATATTTTGATAATTTAAAGTAATCATAATAATTTAAAAAATTATTTTGTCTTTACTAAGGCACAAACCAAGTGATTAAAATACCCTGGTCCTTCTCTAGTGAATAATCTAATACACACCTCTCCTCTTTACATATTCTTCATTTTATTATATGTTGCCCTTTACTGCACGCTAAGAATTGAACAGATATTTAGAAAAGGAATAATGGCTATGCACCTATGTGTTATTAACTGGCAGGTATTAGATAGATTAATGGACACATACTAATTATTTTAATTTTATTCTCAAAATAAGTTATATGAGCTTTTATAGTCATTTTAAGTTTGAAGAGATACAAAAAGCATAAGTAAATTAATAATTATTTATGTTTAAAACTTTATTTTATTGAATTTGACTGACTACAATGCACCTCCTCTATTTTATATAAACACAAACTCCACTGAGTGTGGCTTCTTAATAATCTCTTTTGATTATAGGAATATTGTATTGTGAGTGATTAATGAGCCAAACTAGTTTGGTGATCATAATCTCCACATAGACCTTTAGTATACACCACGGAAAAGCCTTTAAAAATTTTATTAACATTTACATATATAATTTTATACCAAATTTACTAATTTAGTAATTAATAAAATGACTATAATCTTATTAACTTTTTATTTTAGTGAATTTAGATTTACTTCTGTTATTTTCTCATTTAAAGTTAAAGAAAATTAAGTTAAGTGCAAATGATCACAATATACAAAATGGTGGAAAAGGACGTTGCAAAGAGGAATTATTGAAATCTTCCAAAAAATTTAGTAAGCAAACTTCAAAATGAATTGTTTGAAATAGATTCTAGATTGGTCAAATAAATAATAATATATTTACAACATTGAATATTATTTATTCATTTCAAAGAATGAACTGAAGCTAACTCAGATGAGCTGGAGTGATTTGAAAATTTACAAGCTACTCTGAGTGAGAGTAACATTCAAAGTAATATAATAATTGTTTTTATAAACTTTTATAATTAATATAATATCTATTTAGGTGTTTATGACTATAAGAACATAAGAAAAATAATGTTTACATTCAGATGACTTAGACATATTTACCTAGTGCTTCTCTTTATGATGTGGTGAAGAGGAGATATAGATGATGAAATGGGAAGAAGCATAAAGGAAAAAGAA
>NW_004624750.1:19505872-19555736 GCF_000247695.1 Heterocephalus glaber | reverse complement strand
ATGAATTCTACCATGTTTTTGTTTTCCATGTCTTTCCAGGATTTATAGGTAGGCTGCTTATTTTCTCTGAGTTTATAAAGTTAGGGTAGTTTTGGGGAAGGCAGGCCATTGGCCACCCACTCGCATACTAAGTTAGGCCTCAGTGGAGTATCTTAGCTTCAGGACTTGTGCAGTCTCCAGGATGCACCAAGGGCTGCACCAGAGCTAGTGGTGATGCAGGTCAAAACACAAGCCCATCCCACTGTGGTACAGGTCTCTCTCAATGTGATGGCAGTTCTAGATCCCATCTGTGAAAACTGGCCTTTTGATGGCTGTACTGCCTGAGTTTGAAGCATGAGTGCTAAAGACAATTATTTGGATACCAAGGCAGATACTAAGATGAGTTATCCCTGAGTTTCACAGCCAAAGTCACCTAGATATTCTTGTGAGGAATGTGAGGTGTGGCCTGGACTCTCTCTAAGACTAAATGGAGGTAGAAACTCTAGTCTGTCTCATCAGCACACAGGTTTCTGTCTGATTCCAGGGCTACTCTAGAGGTTCAGTACATGAGCTCTGGCCTTTGTGCAGGGGTCTTTGCTTTCTATTGGGTGCTTGGTCTCAGTGGTTCAACCCGGACACTGGGCTTCAAGGTAGCCCTGTGTTAACTTTCATTCTCTGTTCCCTGTTGGGTACAGTCTTGCTCCAAGCTCTGCATCCTATGATTGGGGAAGGGGTAGTTGAAGGCACTGAGCTACCTGGCCTAAAGCCACTCCAGTGGCTCAATCTACAGGTATCGGTGTGACACCTGAAGTCTGGGAGGTTTGTCCAACAGTGGGTTTTATCTTGGCAGGCCTAGTATTAAATTTTAAGCTAAGGCCTAGGTGCAATTTACCCTCCTTACCCCAAGCAGGAGGTAGCATTTCCCATGCTGGGCTGCTTAGAATTGGGGGAGAGTTGTCAGACAGTTGAAAGACAGGCAAGTCTGTCTTTCCCACCTTCTTCAATAGGTCTTTATATTTTGTTATACTAAAAGCAGGCACTATGAACTTTAACTGATTTCTTTAGCTCTTGTGAAGGTAGTTCCATGCGTTAGTAAGTGTTCAATTGTTGTCTCTGTGGAGAAGGGATCTCAGGCAGATGTAACTCTGTAGCTATCTTTCTCTTCCTCCTACATAGTAAGATTTAAAATTCTTTTCTCTTGGTTTTGTTGAAGGTGTGTCGATGTTCTTGCCTGACATCTTCGTAATTATTAATGTACACTCATGAGATGAATGGTATGGTTGCAGAGGTGGTCTTTGCTATAGAACAGAGAGGATTCAACCTTGAAGTAACCACAGGATATGTCTACCTTAAATGCATCAGTTGTATTATGTCCAGTACATCTTAATGAAACACTCTGAAGGTGAAGACCAATCATAAGAGGCATATTTCACATAGTTTCCAGACCTCTATCTTGCTTCTGTAAGCCTTGTTTGTTATCTCTCACGCCAACTGCTATTGGAACATAGGTTGCTTGTTTGTCTCATGTTTCTTCCCCAATTCATTCTCCCATTGATGATAGATTTATTATGAAAATACATGTATTTTATCCTTTAGTTATAGGTAGAACCTCAGCTAGACTTACAAACAAACATACCAACCCAGAATTTAGATAATTGGCCAGATTGTATATGGCATTGTGTGTCAGATGAAAAATAAGATAAGCAATGGTGAGTCATTAAAACATTTAGAAAAGGAAAAAAATGATAAAAATTTTGACCTAGGAAATCATTCTAAATCTGTCAGAAAAAACCCTAAAGGTTGAACTGGAAGTAAATCAATAAAAACTTTTCATTTTTCTCTTTGTTCTGTTGCTGACAGGCTGGTACAAGTAATATACAAATTTAATTTTCCATTTGCTAGTTTATTAAACTCATGTGGTCCTACTATCATAAAAATCAATACATGAATTTAATTGATGTTACAAAATAAATATTTTAATAATTTCAAAAAAGAGTAGAGTAACAAAAACTGGTGAGAGTACAATGAACTCAAATTATTGTTATTGTTTAAAAATACAAAGATGGCAGCTTCAACATTATAGCTTCTCAAAAACATTTAAAATTACAAAGGACCAGAGATTTAGTTCAGTGGTTCCATCACCTGCCTCACAAGCAGAAGGTCCTGAGTTCGAGTCCCAGTACCCCCCCCAAAAAAACCCTAAAATTACAAATACTGAAAAAATAAAAATGACATCTATGTTAGCACTTTGATTAAGACATGTGATGTTTAACAGGCATAACCTATTGCTTTGTTGGTAGTGATGGGGAAAAGGGAAGTTATAGAGTTTGCATGGGAGCATAATAGAAAATAATCAAGATAATGAAATACCAGCTGTACAACTTTTATAATTGTCATTCAGGTATCGATTTCATCAGTTTAATTTAAAGCAATACATAACCAACAGAGTCACAAACCAATTCATAGTTACTATGGTAAATTCACAGTCATAGAAAAAGCCAGCTGTGAATCACTAATCCAAATATTTAATTAATAATTCAATCAGACCTGGTTAAATGACATACTATTGCATCACATAGACAATAATAAGTACCACAGAATCACAAAATATTTTGTGCACTTTCTTACTGTTATGTGTCAGCAAATATATGATACCGTCATCCTCCACAGACAGCGTCACTAGTCAGATAGTGAAATGTTTGATTCATAATATAAATAAAAGTTAAAGTCACAAATTATTAACTTCTTGTCCTTTAAATGTATTTTAAATATAGTTTTATAAAATTGATGAAGGATAACTATTCTCATTACATGTAAGTCACAGTGAGTATCATTAGGTTTAAACAAACTCAAAACAAAATTCAAATTTTATGACTAGATCAATATTTTAAAACATAAAATTTGACCTATATAAATTTATTAAAATATATAAATATATATAGGTTTAATTTAAAAGGACCATGTAAATGTGACCAAAGATAAATCCACATTTCCACATTCCAGAGCATGTGTGTTGTATGTATGTGGTGTGTGTGTGTGTGTGTGTGTGTTAGACACAAAAATAGAGGAGGCAGGGATAATATTGAGCAACCTCAGTATATAAATCCCTTAAATTCAGGGGGCATTGTCTGTGTTGAATACCCCTATATTCCAAGTGAAACATAGAGTAGATTCATGAAAGACATTTGTTCAATGAATAAAAGAGTATTTTATCAAAGAAATGTATTTCAGGGCCAGGGATTTAGCTCAGTGGTTTCTCCGCCTGCCTCACAAGCGCAAGGACCCGAGTTCGATCCCTGGGTACCAAAAAAAAAAAAAAAAAAGAAATGTATTTCTGAGATAAGTAGTGGTGCAGCTTTCTTTGGGAGTTTGTATTTTATCTCTAAAATAATTTGAAAAGAAGAATTCCATTGATTTTTATTGTTCTTTCTAGTTGACACATTATTTGTGCATATTTATGGACTAAAGCATGATAATGTGGCACTTGTATAAAATATGTACTAGACAAAGATAATCAACATTTCCATCTCATTATCATTTCTTTATAGTTGGAGATTTCAAACTTCTCTCTTCTAGTTCTCTATAAAGTATATAATAGGCTGCTGTAAATTATAGTCACACTAGTGTGCTACAAACACTAGAGTGCTGTCCTCCCATCTAACTACATTTTTGTACCTGTCATATAATCCTCACTATTCTCCTGCCCCCACTAACGTTCTTTTTCCACTCACTCACCATTCTATTCTTTGTTGAGATCAACATTCCTACCTTCGACATATGAGTGAAAACATGCAGTGTTTATCTTTCTATGTCTGGTTTAAATTAAGTCCTCCAGCTCCATCCATATTGTCACAAATGACATCATTTTATCCTTATAATGGTTGAATGACATTCTACTATATATATATATATATCCACCACATTTTCTTTATTCATCTATGAATCAAGACCTTGGTTGACTTCATACTTTGAATATTGTAAATAGTACTGTAATAAATATGAGAGTGCATGTATGTTTCTGATAAGTTGATTTCCTTTCCTTTGGATATATACAGAAAAATAGAGTAGTGGGATCGTATTGTAGATCTATTTTTTTAGGTTTTTCAGTGAACCGTTATACTGTTTTCTATGATCCCTGTGCTAATTTATATCCCTATGAACACTGTATAAGAGTGCCCTTTTCTTCACATCCTTGCCAGAATTTTCTTTTTTTTTTTTTTTGCTGTTTTAGTAGTAGCAAATGCTTGAGATGGCATCACATCGCAGTTTTAATTTGCATTTTTCTGATGATTGGTGATGTTGAGCATTTTTTCATACTTGGTCATTTATATTTCTTCTTTTGAAAAATGTCTGTTGAGATAAATTGCACATTTTCAATTGAGATTATTTGCTTTTTATTGTCATCTTTGACTTCCCTATATATTCTGGATATTAATCTATTGTCAGATACACAGTTTGTAAATATTTTACCCCACTCTCCATGTTGTCTTTTCACTGTTTGTTGTTTCATTTTTCCATTTGGAAGCTTCCTTAGTTTGATTTACTGCTATTTGTTTATTTTTGACAAACTGCTAGTTGTTTATTTTTGCTCTAATGTCCTTTGCTTTTAGGGTCTTATTTTTTAAAATTATATGCCTCACTGATAACTTCAACTGTTTCCCCTATGTTTTCTTCTAGTAGCTTCATAGTTGCAGATCTTGTACTTAGATCCTGAATCCATTTTAAGATGTTTTTTAATATAATGTGAGAGACAAATGTGGTCTAGTTTTATTCTTCTGCATCTATATGCCATGGTTTTCTGGAACCACTTGGAGAGTTTGTTCTTCCTCAAATGTGTGTTTTATGTACCTTCTTTCCGTTTTTTGTACTTGTTTAAGCAAAATTGCCTAGCTGCATTCTTTGACAAATCAATATCTTTAATTTGTAAAAATCACGTGTCATTCATATTCACCCATTTTAGTTAGTCATTACAATCTATAGTTTAGAAACTTTCTTTAAATCACTTATAGAAGAAAACAACAATGATCTGGCAAGAAATAATAAATTGCCTACTTTATGGTTCAGAT
This sequence comes from Heterocephalus glaber, assembly GCF_000247695.1. The sequence goes on along the minus strand of NW_004624750.1, from coordinate 19,550,691 downwards.
GTTTACAACTAAACTTTTTAAAGTTTTTTTTATATGTAAAAGCATCCAGGAAAAGAAGTAAAATATATTCTTAGAGATAGATATCTGAATTGTAATCAAGATTTTGATATTCAGAAAAAGTAAATTCTTCAGAAGGCTTTATCAGGCCAAATTTTAGTGTTATTTTCTCAATTTGTTTCATCAATGTTTGACTAATACTCAAATTATTGCTATTTTATAGTTGATTAACTATAAGTTTTGTTGCAATTTATTACAGTTTTGGAAATTTTTCATTCATTCACTTATTAATGTGATACATAAATATAGGCCTCTCTCTACCTTCACTCAGCTATGTGCTACATATTCAACATAAATAAGAAGATCTCAGGGTCCAGTTAGAGAAGGAAGGCAATTAAATAGTGTGGATGGCATAAGAGGTTCCAGATCAGAAAGAGTTGCAGACCAAGATACAAGGTTGTGAAACTTGAGTGGTAATAGCCAGTAAGAGTTGAAAGTGCCATTGTAGCCAGGGACACATCAAATAAAACCTGGGAGTATTTAGATAATTTTCATTAGGCAACTATTTGCAGAAAATGCTATGACAACTAATTGGAAGACTAAAATGATTGCTCTGTGACTGTGTGAACAGTAAGTGTAAGAAAAGAGAAACTAAAAGTGATCTGATAAATTAGAAGCATATTTTGATAAATAAGTCAAAATGATGAAAACTTTACTTAAATAAAAGCAGTGGAAATCCAAGAAAGAGAAGTACCAGGATAGATGATAAGTGGATATAATCAGGAACACTTGGTTATCTTTGGAGGGTGGTGACAACCAGAAGTCCAAGAGGAATATAAATAACTTGAGAGACTGGATGAATAACAATACCATTTATTAAGAAGGGAATATTAGAAGAAAAATTAGGCATTGGTGGAAAAAATGATATTCACTTTTTGACACTAGGTTTAAGCTACCAAATGACAAAACATTTAGGAGGCAGCTAAATGTACAGCTTTGGAATTAGAAATAAGTGTCTAGTCTTGAAATAAATTAGGAAATCAGCATAAATGATAACCAAAGCTATGGGAAGCATAAGGTTATACAGAAGACTGATGAAATGTCATTTGCTTCTTTGTTATTGCAGAGAAAATCGGGGAAAACTTACGTAGAGGTGAGTTGTTAAGAAATTTAGGTGTCACAAATAAGGGGACTGCTCAGGCTACTAACTTTGGGAAATGTGTGCAGATCAATTGTTACAAGCATTTGTTCACAAAAAAATGCAGTTCACCTTAACTCTTCCTTCTGATTCCCTCCTTTCTATGATAACAATCTTCACTGGAAAACTAAGGACATTTTTTCTTTACCCTAGCTTTAGATTGGAAATGTATTTAAGAGGTCAAGAAGTTTGAAAATATTAAATCAATCATTTTATTACCTTAAAAATCAGTTTGCCTGCCCTACAAAAACTCTACAATGAGTTAGCATTTCTCCAGCTGTAATAAATAGAGAATAAAATCAAAGTAGCTTAAATAATAAAGGAACATATTTTCTCACATTACTGGAAACCAAGGACTGTGTGTTTCGAACCTATACATTTTGACTGTGCCTTCTCACAACTGTTTCATCAAATGATTTCTTATTGTAGTCAAATGGGCTGATATTAGCAAACAAAGTAATATTTTCCTATGACCTCTTCATGTGTAGAGAAAGGGGGTTTCCTGAAATTCTCCTTAAGAATGAGAAATATCTATAATGCATTTTGTTGCTATACACATGGGTATGCCTGCATCACTGTAGCACGATGTTAGCTAAATCTTGGAAACAGCCTATGTGACCATCAACAGATGACAGGAAAAAGGAAAATGTGGTATTTGCATAGAGAGATAAAAGTGAGCCATTTGTAGTAAAATGGATGCACCTTGAGACCATAATCTTAAATGAAATAAATCAGACACACAAGCTTAATATCACATGGATTCTCTTATATGAGAAACCCAAAGTTTAAATAAACAGCAAAATAAAAGTTAGATAATAGGAAGTAGGGATAAATATCTTTCTCAAATGGGAAGGGGATCAAGAGATGAGGGGAGGGAAAGGAATGAAGACAGGCATTAAAATGTATTATCCACATGCACCAGCTCCACATAGGAATGTAAACATTATGTACTGCAAACATGTACTAATTTAAAAGAGAGAGAGAATGAGAAACATCACACTTAAGAGTCTCCAGCTAACTTCATTTTATCTATCATTGGCCAGCAATAGATTCTTCAATGGAAGTTACTCTTAGACAAATGAAATCAATCCTTAAAATTGAGGGTTGAAGTCAGTTTCCCTTATGCAATTTCTATTGATGGGTGCTTAAGTTCTCAGTTCTAAATCATCATAACATTAGTAGTTTTAGAGTAATTTATCAAGGAAAACACTCCATATGGATTATCATATTCAGTGATCATAGCATCTTTATTTATTTGACCTAGTTTTATCTATTTTACACTTTAAGAAATGGAAGTTTCTAGAGATTATGTAGTTTATTTATAGCTCAAATCTAACATTTTGTTTCAGCTTTGTCTGCCTCCCAGGCTACTGATCATGACATCACATTCAACCTCAAGGAAAACTCTTTATCTTTCTGCCTCATATCTCTTTGGGGTCATAAAAAAATTATTTTTCTAAACATTTGACCAAGGCCTCAAAACCTTCTGACCTCAAAACTTCAGATGTCTGAGAAATCTCTTCTTTCTCTTTGTGACCTTCTTCCATCACAGAGCTTCAGGACACTGTCATGAAGTCACCTGCTGCAACAAAGCAGTGTACATTCCAAAAATCTACTGAACAGGAACAGGATATATGCAGTAGCTATGCTGAGAAGCAGACCCCCAAAATAATTCTCTCACAGCTCCTGCTTTATTAGAAGTGCTCAGAGAGAGACACAGGAAGAATCTTTCTCCTGGAAATCCTTTTGTTTCATTATTTATAACTAGCAAGTTGAATCAGAATTTAAATTTAGGCTAGGTTGCATGAAACCAGATCTTCTATTTAGCAAAGCTTGGAGAGTCCAATCTTTTAAAGGTCAGGAGATAACAGCAAAATATTATGGTTTTTTTCCACTGGTTATACATTTTAATAGTGAAAAGATTCTCTTTTATATCTGACTTGGAAAACGTGGGTGTAGAGTTTCTTTTGTAAAATGTGTCTCTTCATTAAAAAGTTTTTATACCAGATGAAAGAGACCTAAGAAAGAAATGACCAAAAATATTATAAAAGCCCTCATTTAAAGATGCTTTGTAATATTCTAATTTAATAACTGGTTAATTTCATTCTCTATAGTACATGATCAAAAGCCCATGTATCAAAAATTTGAATTTAAAAAGTGTTGGTTTTCATTATAATTTTAATTGGGATTATGGGGTAGTTTAGGAAGTCATGGTAAGAAATTTTCAAATACTTAGCATATATACAATTTCTAACTCCACATTTGGAGAAATCAGTATATCATTAAAGTTCTGACAAAGGGGAATGAACATGACCAGACTTCTAAAAAGGTAGGGTTTATAATTCATTTGCATATTATTTCTCAGGAACTAAGTGCAGACCTTAAAAAAAAGATGCTTGAAAAGAGTTTTTATTTTTAATTGTTGCATATTTGAATGGAAAAGATGAAGTCAGTGGAGAAATACTGGCCACCAGAAAAATGGGTGAGAAGAGGTTGCAAGACCAGCAGAGAACCTGTTGGAACTTGACAAGACAGCCGAACTGGCAATTGCTGAAGGTTGCACTACTAAGGATTTCATAGGTAGAGGTGAAGGGACTTGAAAATTGCAAGGCTTTTGAAATCAAGGAGGAAGTCAAAGATGATTCCAAGTTTTGATCCTGGGGTTGGAAAATATAATGTATAATGAACATGTATAAGAAAGGCAAAAGGAAGATCTGGAAAAAGAGGAAAAGTTCAGTTTCACTAAGTGTTTAAGATAGATATGTTATATTTCAATGTTTACTAATAAGTAGCTGGATAGATAACCTTAGCCTTCATATGAGGTAAGGGCTAGATAAAAATATTTTGGAAGCATTTGAATTATGATGTTTGAAAAAGAGGAACTAAATAGAAGCTCAGAGAGCCAAGCGTATATTTTGCAGAAATAATTCAGAGAAGTTTGAAGAAAATCCAAAGAGAAAATTTTTATAGACCTCATTTTAATGAACAATTTCACTTCACGGAAATTTTAAATAAATTAGATTACAGTATGTAAAAGAATTGAGACGACACTGGAAGAACTTCTTCTAGGCCAAGGAAGGAAAAATCTAAATGCAAGCTAAAGTACCACATACATGCTTACAAAAAGGAAGCTTGTTTGGCATGTTTACCATTGTTTATGCAGTATCTTGAACTTCGCAGTTTCTCATAAATATATGAAGACATGCGGACTAAATGAAAAGTTAATTACTTGAAAAAGTTAACTTATTGTAGAAGTTACTTTCTTTGTTCTTTTGTTTGGATTTTTATTTTTCTTCTTAAAGTTATAGGTATGACATATGTTACTGTAAAAGTTCCAACAAAAATGTATAGAATGAGGGGGCCGGGGATTTAGCTCAGTGATTCTACCACCTGCCATGCAAGTGCAAGGACCAGAGTTCGATTCCCGGTACCAAAAAAAAAATGTATAGAATGAAAAGTAAATAATTATCAAGAGTGTTGCATATATATGGAATATATACATAGTTTTAGACCTGTTTACGTTCAAGATAAAAATATACACCTGTATTCGTATTGGATTTTGTTTTTATACTTCATAATACATTATCAGAACATACAAGAACACATACATCTATTTTATTGTTTTCAAATAGCTATATAATATAGATATCCAATGATTGTCTTTTCCATATCACTTCATGAGCATATAGAGTATACAATTGTTTTTCTATATTTAGTGATGATTATACATTGTTACATTCCTGGTCAAATATTTTTGTGCCCAAATGTTGATAATTTGGTAAGATAGATTCCTTTTAGCCAGAGAACATAACAATTTGAAATTTTGACAATTTTGAAAAGGCAGTATCGATATACTTTGTTACAAACACAAAAGCAAATATACACAGTGACCCAATCACAAATTCTCTGTTCACTGTTATTTTGAAAATCTAGATTTAGTTATCCAAGCATAATTTTTATTTTAATTATTACAAATAATATTTCCTGGGTGAAATCTGCAGCAATGGACAAGAATTTTTCATAATGAAAATATATCATACTATTTCTTCCTTTGGTCTTCATCTCTTGGCTTTAGTAAAATGAACATTATCCATCAAAAATTTGGGTTGATTGCAATGCAGTTGTAACTCCAATAAGAAACTGCTATGGCTAGGGACAGCCAGCTAATAAGAATATACAAAGTAGGCTTCATTTAATATAATTGATATTCTAAGCAGAAGGTTACATATACCTGCTATAGCAAGGCATTTGGATTTAATTTTTTATCAAGGTAATTTTCACACCAGTATCCTAACTGAATACACTTAAGATATATTTTTTAAATGACACACATCAAATAAAACGCATCTTTAGGCCAGAAGTCACAAGAATGATGGTAGTTGTGATTCAGTTCCCAATCTTGTTAGTGGCCTGAATTGAGCCTCATTGCATGATTCATATTGTATTCCCAAACCTCAGATCTGGAAGCCTGTTGGCCATTAGAGAGGAGAGAGTTTCTAAAAAGCATCTAGATCTGAAAAAGGGGCTAAAGGAATCTCTTCTAAAATCCAGTCTTTCCCCTACAAATCTTACACTTAAAAAACAAGTTTTATTTCAAAAGTCCATCCATTAGTCAATATTTTTTTATTCTTAAATTCTTTTATTGGTACATCTTAGGTATATAATACATTTACATTTGTCATTGGGTGCTTGTACCTGTACATGATGTATCTTAGTTCTTATTTTTCCCCTAATACCTGTGTGCCCTTCACCCCCTCCACCCTTCCCTATTCACATAGACTTCATTTCCATTTTTTTTCTTTTCTCATAATTTTTCCTTTCCCGTCTTTCCTTTCCCCTTCCCCTCCCATCACCCCTAACCCTTTGGACTTTTCCTATTTCAAATTAACAATTATTGATTTTAATCATTTTAACCCTTATTTACACTTTCAGTTTCTCATACTAGAGAAACTATTCAGTATTTACACGTGTGTGTCCTATTTATTTCGGATAATAACTTACGGAGGTTTGGGAATTAATATTGACTTATAGTCATTAGGCAATATTAATTCCCAAACCTCCGTAAGTTATTATCACAATCTCATAGGTAAGAAAATGAGCAGACCCAGCACATAACCTCGTCTTGAGTTTACATTCACATATGGCAGAGTACCTTGAGTCTCAGTGCAGATCCAGTGTTCTCTCTGCTATATCACTTATTCCACTGAATGCCTGGACTGACTTCCACAGTGAAATTCTCTGGAGAAATTCCAGACTGTATCTCAAGCTGCTTTCTGTTGCGTGTCTGGTCACCAGGAAATTAAAAGGCCTAAATGGTTCAGTCTGTCACCATGGGGCATGTATGACTGACAAATAACCTTTCAGGGTAATTCATTACCTCACTATAGGCACTGTAGTGTCATGCAATGTATCAGCTAGAAAGAATAAGCTGCAAGTAGTAAAGACTCAACATTTAAAATGTATACTCCTGTGGAAAGTGAGAAATAAAAAGCAAGTTACTAGGAATACAAAAGTCACACACACACGCGCGCGCGCACACACACACACATGAAAATGTCACAGTACTTTGAAAGAGCAGTTACAGAACTCTGTAGGAATTACTTGAAATTAATGTTTTTCATGGGTAATAAATATCAAATTCTAGTCTGCTCAATAAAGACAAACAAAGCCTTTCAAAATTAGATTGTAGAAAATAAATATTTAAATAACTTTAAACATGTGTCTGGCTGCTTGCTCATATTACCTTGACAATTTTGCCACTTCTGTTTATTTAAGTGTTACAAGTAATTTTAAAACTATTTATACCTAACATTTGTAAAATCAACATTGTTTCTAATTTAAAGTACTCATAGCACCCTTGTTACCCTGTGTACTCTCTAGGTCCCCTTCGTATTCTTCAATATCCCTGAAATCAGAGGACTCAACATATACCTGAAAGAAATTAGAAAAATAAAATCAGAAAATCAAAATTAATTTTATATTTCTTAGACTTGGTGTGGAATTCTCTTTAGGCCCAATCTAATCTAAACAATAATACATTTAATATACATGGAAATTTAATATACATGGAAGAGTTATATTTCTTTTGTAACTATGTATTGTTATAGCAAACCATCCCCAAATCTCTGTAACTTACTACAGTCAAGGTGTAATTTCTTTCTAATGTTCAGGTTATTTTAGATCAGTATGAAGAAAGGAGACTGGCTATGGTGCATATTATTTTTTAGGGACCTAAACTCCACACATCTATAGCTAAATCATCTAGGGCCTTGGAGTCTTCCAATGGATACTTTACATCTAAATAACAAATCAGGAAAAAGAAAGAGCACTCAGTATCACATTGCCAGATGTTTGGGGGTCTCATCTAAAAATGACATGTATCACTCTCCCACAGAATCTGATCATGTGGATTATATAAAGTATCTAAAATATTGGAAAATGCAGTCTAAAAGTGTACCGAGGAGGAAGGTGAACTATAGACAAATTATCCCATGTTTATATCTGCCATTTGAATAGGTGACATCATATTTGCTATTTTTCAATTGAATTTTCACGTGTCTCCTTCCCTTGGGTCCTGGTCAATGAGTCTTCCTTATTTAAGTTGAAAGGTAGCCCTGCATCCTGGCCTGTACCTGTCTGTCACACTGGCCCTGTAGTAGTAATGACAAACCTGTAGGCCTCTGAATAAGCCCTACAGATATTTGTGCCTTTTCTTGAAGAATAAACACACATTATCACCAGAGTATCTCTAGCAGGTCATTTAATACGTATAGACTCCTAGAAGTCCAACAGCTTTTGTTTCATCCCATTTTTATTTCCTTTAATTAAAGCTGGCAGAATTTCTGCCCCTGAGGTTGATTGACTCCATGAGTCACACAGCTAATCTTTCTGACAGAAGTTGTGCCCCCATACCTTGGCTCTATTTCCAGAGCACACTCTTAGTATAGACTGGTAATTTTCCAAATCATCAAGCTCTGGTGCCATTCTGGTTAGTAGTTCCTTCCTCAATGTGTCTATTTCCTTTCACATTTTACTAAAAGCAGCAAGGAAAGGCCAGGCCATATCTTCAACACTTGCTAAAAAATGTCCTTCTTTTAGTACCCAGGTTCATTGCTTACTAGTTCTACATTTTTCCCATGAATAGGAAATAATTCAATTAAAATTTTCATCATTTTATAAGAGTATATGTATATATTTAAATCTACCTATTAAATATGTCATTATACTATATTGAAATTTCTTGTTTGTTTTTCCCTTGTCAATAAATTACAAATACTAAGTATAATTATTTTTATCATTTCCATGTTGGTCTTATAATACATTTGGTTCCACATTCTTATGACAAGCTTTGTCTTAGAATAAATTACTTAATTTCTCTGTACTTCAATTTCTTTATATGAAAAAAGTGATGAGAAAAAGAATACCTACCTCATGGGTTGGCTGTGAGAATTGGATTATATCCCCTGTAAAGCAATTAGATTAATATTTGGAGAAAGGTAAGCTCTATTGTTACCAATTATTATCATTTCCTAGATTCTATGTCAGTTCATACAGTTATGGCCAGAACCCAGTCATGAACAATTCCTCTGTCACTGTTAGCTGTGAACTATTCCACCTGTATATAATCTCCCTGCACTCTCGTAGTCTTCACTTATCCACCACTTTAGTCAGTCATTCAGATGATCTTAAGATGCACCTGTGACAATGTGGAAAAACAGTCACATTCTGGATGACACAGCTGTCACTTTCCCTGTCCTCCCTACTTCCTTCTTCATCCTCTGCCTACCAGGCCCACTCCACACACACCCTCTGAGACAGACAGCTTCTGACACATTGCCCAGAAATGTCTTTCTGTGAAAGAGCTATGCCACTTCCAGTGGCCCTGATATTGTGTCCCATCCTGTAACATCTGAGGATGTCTCCATCCTCATGCTGGTGGTAATTTTTTATAAGTTTAAATAAAATTATTTTTAACTCATTTCATATATTTTTGATAAAGAAAAATGAGGCTGAGATGAGACATTATAGAGAGACAGAGCAATAAAATCCCAACCAATGTTAAAATATTGCTTGGGAAAGTAAAATAGGATGAAAATTAAATTAATAATAAATTAAAATTTACTAGTAAGATTTTGATTCATAATTAAATTCACTAAGTTAATTCATGAATTTTTGACCATATAAAGTGTCAATGAAGCAAAATTATATAATATGATTCATAATCTGGCAATCTAATCTCTGATTAAGATGTAAAACATTGAAGGTTCAAATTATTTTTAAGACTCAATAGGGAAGACATGGGACATGATTAAATCCATGACATATAATTTGAGAAATGTGAACTCAAGGAGTCTTCCTTATGTCTACTGTATGTATACATTTGGCACATATTGTTTAAAAAGAAAATGAAATTTTGCTCTATTTTCACAAACCAACCACAAGTCAATTTGAGGTTAAACATCAGGTTGCTTCTTGGGCATTGGGGGAAATTTTCAAGAAAAGTTTGCTTTTGAGAAGGCAGCTACATGAACGTGTGTCTCCCTTTGCCCCAGAGCACCAGTTAAAAATTCATTCCTAGGTTTTAAGCAAAGTTCACTTGATTGTAGGTCAGTACCCGGTGGATGAATCAAAAAATGGCTTCAAATAATGTACATGACTTGCCTTACTCCCGGCTCAGGAGAAGGTCTGAACTGAGAGAGCATGAAGTAAGCATTGTTTTCTCACCCCTAAGGTTAATGCTCCTGTCACAGCTGAAGTCACTGTCAAGCAAACGCAGAGAAGTAACTTAAGATGCAACCATTTTCATCAATCTCCCACAGGCAGTATAAAACAAATGATTGTGGTTCCCATCTTTGCCAGTGCCAGGGCATTTGTTAAAGTACAAAGATAAGGGAAAAGAAAACCCTTGGCAAGGAGCTGGAATGAAATATGCCACCAAGAGTGCAGGGCCTTTCAAAAATAGTCTTTGGTAATCACAGAGGCTTTTTAGGGTGGTGAAATGTAATATTTTGGTGAATGTGTTAGGTGTAAATGTTCAGGGTTCAGCTTTGTGGTATTAGGCCACTGACTCCCTGCTGCAGGAAGAATCTGTCTCAAGCATCATTTTCATCATGTCATTTCTACTTGAGGACCCTTAGGGAAGAGCACCCTGGTGTCTGCCATATTAAATTCAAACTCTTGAACCTGGCATCCCCAGTGGTCCATCTCTAAATGATCTTGAGCTCTGTTGTACCAGCAAACAGGCCCTGTTTGGTCCCTTCAAATAGGTTGGCTTACTTTCCTCTGTACAAATTTTTCCCCTAGAAACTGGCTTTAAAGATTCTGGTCTTTATTCTGCAGCCCTCAATGTGCTTCTTCATTCTCAAGGCTACACACACCCACATGAACCTCTGTTTTATGCCATTGAATTTATTAAGATTAACTTTGAAATTTGCTTCCCTCACTAACCATAATCCAATTTTATTAAATTTATTCTAGAACTCTCTATCAGTTCATATTTTGTGCTATTTTTAAATATGTATTCTGTACTATAAATTTCATTTCTATAAGTTCAGTGCCCCAAACTTAAAATCAAAATATAACATTGGGAACATCTTTTTTGTTTCATTGCCAAGTGACTTAATAATAACCAATTTTTGTATATTCAGTAAGCGTTTATTACTTATTATGTTGCAGAAACTGCTAAACTCTGCATACAAGAAATGGACAATAAACTGTTTCAGTTTAGAGGTGGAATACTTAAATTCCATCCAATTTGAATCAAGACCAAAGTACTGTGAATGCAAAAGAGGGCCAGGTAAGACTTTTTGAAAGATGCATTCTCCATTTAACCTATGTGTGGTTACCCTAGGAATAAAGTAGGTATGTCTTATAGGGAGGAAACAAGACTGAAAATCTCATTAAGGGAAAGAAAAAATTTTGTGGGAAGTTAGAATGTAAAAATGATTCATATAAATCTGAGCTTTACTCCAAATTAGCACAGTCTCATTTCTGGTATGGGCAGCTTTGTCGAATGAAGATTTATTTCAAAAATTTGAATCCTCTAAGTAGATGCCATGTTAGCTATATAATATTATAGAATCATTTAGAATTTACTTGGCTATCTCAGAAACTGAATGAATGTTATGATCCACCCAACAACTTCTTTCTCATTATTTTCTATTTTCCCGCAACATTCTGGAATAAAATCACCTCTCTATGAAATTCTTTCTCCAAGGTGCACTGCTCCTGCCCATTCTTACCTCAACGTCAGTGGGTTTTCTTCTTCAACTTGTTAATGTGAGGAACTTCCCTGCTCTAATACTTGCCATGCCTTTCTCTATGTACATACTTGTTAATGTTTTATGCAAGAGAGCACGTTCCTTTTCCTACTCATCCACAGAAGGGAGAAACAATTTAGCCATTGAAAAGTTGGGACACCAGCAGCCACATTTGCTGCAGCATGCGGTCACATCACATGCAGCTTTTGAGCAGTCTGCCTTCATTGACTAAGGAGCACTCTGTATGGCCTGGACCTGCAGGGCAGGTGTCCATCTATCCAAGTTTCCTTCTCTACATCCTCTGGGAATAGAAACAGGAAGATAGAGTTATCCAACACCCATTTTTCAGATCCAGCTCTCTTCTCAAATCTCCTGTAACTCTTTGGTCTTACTTATTGTCTGGATCCAGGCTGTGCTACAGATGAAGGGCCCATACTAATTTGTGATAGTTAATTGATTTGCCAACTAGAGTAAAAAAGGGCCAATTAAATGGACTCAGCATACATCTGGGTGTGGAACACCCATCCTAGAGAGAATTGTCGCCAGAATGGTATAAAAGAGAAACAAAGAAGGAAGGCTGTTTCTTTGGAGGAGCTTCAGTCTTCGCTCTCACTTTGAACTCTTCTTTTGTGACCTTCAACCGATTAAATGTAATCTCACAATGTTATGGAGAGCAATATTTTTCCAAAGTATGCCAACTGAAGTATTGCTCTTATATAAAGAATACCCTTACAGAAACATCCAAAATAATGTTTGACAAAATATCTAAACTGTAGCTGTAATAGAAGCCAAAAGTTTTCTTCATTGTCCTACTTTAACCTCCATTAAAAGTTAAACTAGGTGTAGTGGTGTACACCTGTAATCCCAGTACTGAGTGAGTCTAAGGAAGGATGATTATAAATTCTGGTCCTATGTAGTTAACTTAGTAACTTTTAGCTATAAACCTCAGTAAAAATCAAACACAAGTTACATAATCCTAAATTATCATGATGCAAGGGTAAATATTCCCATTGCAAAGAAATAAGTAGGGAGATAGAGAAGACTTGGACTAAAGCAAGATCAAAATTCACCAGGGCAAACACTAAGCCCTATAGCTACATATCCTGCACACTATGGCAAAATGTAAGTTCAAAAAAACTGGGTAGGCTCTACAATTTTAGACTTTGGTTGCAGCTTACATGGCCTCTGTCTTGGGCTCACTCTACTCAGAGCCTGCAGCTCTCCTCTGTAGGTATTCTACATTCTTGTCATCTCCAACTTACTGGGATCTCCACATCCCTATTGGCTTCATTCCCACAGCTTCACACACTATCATCTCAGTCACTCTTTACTTGGCCTCCTAGCCCTTCCTTTGAAATCCGAATGGAAACCTCCCTTATTCCCCAGTTCTTGCATTCTGCATGCTGTTAAAGTCATCATTATGTGGACAACACCAAAGTTTGCTTCATTTGGAGCAGTAGCCAGGTCCCTTTAGACCACAGTTGCTGCAGGGTCTGAGTGACTGAATGGTAGGGTAAATGAAGTCCCAGGGAATTACTTTCCTTCTCAAGCAGGGGGTCCAGGGACTCTTGCATGGAATATTTAGAATTTTACACCCTTGAATAGTGAAGGGTAGGATCTTACAGATTGCTGAGGTTCCCTCAGGGTATCTCTCTTCCTGTCCATGTTCAAAGAAATTGTTTTCTCTTTAATGGCACTAATTTGTTCTACAAGCACACTTATTTTGGCCCCAACTTTACAAATTTGGGCCAAAATTTATGTTTTTGAAATAGTTCTGCTCTGCTTTTTGCTCACTATTCTCACCGTCAATCTGTTTAAAAGCAGCCAACAGCCTGAACATTGAGGTGCCTTGAAATTTCCTCTACCAGATCAATTAGTCCACTAACCTTAAGCTTAGTCTTCTACAGAGTCTCAGTAAAAAGTAGACAAGTTTCCTGCCAAAGTGTACAGCATGTGGCTTCTAATCAAACTGCCAATGAAGTCCTTATTCCCAACAGAAATATCTTGAGACTGGTCTTTCCTGTTTACATTCCTATTGTCAATCTGTTCCTCTGAACTCTGACAAAAATCATCCATCAAGCCCTGCTTACAACATTCTAGGGTTACTCTAGCTTGTTCCTCCAAACTTTTTCAAATACCTCCTGCACGGCAATCCCAAATGCTTCTAAACTATGTGGTCAGGCAAAATCACAGTTATGGTCCCACTTCTTTGGTAATAATTCTCTATGTTAGTCAGCTGTTTAGTCATGAGAAGCAATACTTGACATCCACCAGTAAAAAGAGGAGAAGAAGTTTAATTTGGCTCACAGTTTTGGGGGATTCAATCCTTGGTCTTCTGGCACAAGGCAGAAACATCATGGCAGAGCGAAGCTGCTTAGTTCATGGTGATCAGGAAGCACAGGGCAACAGTATCAGTTAGAAAATGGGCCAGAACTTATATATAATATGCAAAGTCCCACCCAGAGATATCCGAAAGTGTATTCCATCAATCCCCAGGGCATATATCAAAGCCAAACAAATTGTCATTCCCTCTAACCACCACAGATAGGGAAAGAGAATAAAGATTATAAGTGAAGAAACAATTTAATCATCTATAGGTTTTTATCCACATAAAATAATCTAGAAAGGACAATAGAAAAATAAGAATATAATGAGGTGACTAGGTAAAGGTTATTTAAAAAGTCTGATTGTTAGAAAATATAATTTTTAAATATAAAACATTGGAAACAAAAATATAAAATATACAGATTAATGCAAATGATGATCAAGACCTATATGAAAAATTAGCACTTAATGTTATTTAATATACTTAAGGTATTTTATCAAAGATATAAGGCAGCTGTAGGTGAATTCATCTCAGAGATGACAGTTTCTTATGTATAATAAAAATCTAAATTCTTACTTGTATTTTCATGAGATTGGCAAATGAATTTAGGAAAATATTTTTAAAACCTATTCAGAAGAGCAGATGGCCAAGAATAGACAACTCAATCTTAAACAGAAATAAAGTGATGAAAGTTTCCCATTTCTGAGATTTATTACTATATGTTTATTATAAGATCCCAAGATTTATTATAAAATAGAATCTAGATTTTTAGGAAAGGAGAAGGAAGCCAGAGGTAGAGAGAAGGGAAGGGAATACAGTACACCACTAGGTAGTAAGAAGGTATACCATCAAAGCACAATATATGCATGTGTGGAGATGTCATAGTGAAACTAATTTTTTTAGAATAATTACTCTTGAATAATTATAATAACAAAAATTAATTTATACCATTCATCAATAAAAACCTGATTTATGAGAGCAGGGCACCACAAATTGAGAAGAAATGGTGAAGTATTAAGTAAATCCTGGCATTTAGTAAATCTATTACTAACACCAAAATAAAATAAAATGAGCTTCCTTACAACACACACACATACACACACAATTTCAGATTGATTAAAATATGAATACAAAAGCTAAAATTTCTGAAAACAATTATAGTAGCTTTTTTAAGGAAAGGATTTCTCAAGATACAAAACGCAGTAACCATGGAAGACAAAAAAGATAAATATTTTGCATTTATTTTAATTTTATATTCATAAAATGAGATAAACACAAGGCCAGCACAGGTAAAATGTATTTCAGTGCATGGAGTTGACAAAGGATTCATACCCAAAAACAATGTCCAAATTAATAAGAAAAAGAACAACAGAAGCAAAAGATGCAAACTGAAAATGTTTAGAGGAGATAATCCCAAAACCAAAAGAAAAGCCATGAAAAGATTAATTTCACTAATAACAAAAAAAATCTAAATTAAAATCACAATGTTATATTGTTTTATACCACATTAGCCAAAATCATCCAATAATGGATACATGAACACTACACTGTTCACAGATATGTATTTGTGGAGCCTTTATACAGCAAAAGTTGACTAAATACTAACTGGTAAATAAAAATCCATATAATGCTATAACCTGTAAGAGTAACTACTAGATGTACAGTTAGTAGAAATTCTTTGTATGAGGCTGCATGCACAAAGGCAATGACAATATTCCTGTAAATGTTAGCAACTAAACATTATACCATATTTAGAAAAGAATTGCCATATTTACATAATATAATATTATGTAGGAATGCAAATAAATGACCAAAAGCCACATATGTTGGCATTGATTAATTTCACAAATGATATTAAATGAAGATATTACTTAGAGACAGTAAAAGTAGAAAGTAGAAAGAGAATTACAGATTTTAAAAATTATCTTGGTGTTTCCTTCTGAGAAGGACAGTTTAAAATAAGAGAGGATCACACAGCGACATAGCTAAACTGGATATTATGCTTGATATATATGTATACACATTTAAATATTATAATATATATATCTATCTATATATATATTTATGAATATATATTCACTTTTCTGAACAATTTCAAGGTAAAATTTACAAAAGAAGGGAAAAAGTTCTGCTACAAAGTTTTAATCTCTCTACCATTATTATATAGCCCACCATTCTGTGCCACCAACTTTTTTCATTTCTAGAAGAACCCTGGTAATTTATTCCATCACATGCATATTTAATTTGTACATCTCTATCCTTGCTTTCTTATTCATATATTGTTTCAGAACCATGATGTTTTGGAGTCGGTATGATCAAAGAGAAAAGGTGCTTTTGTGAAATGTTCAGTAATATCCCTAAGCTTCAGAGTAATTGATATCAATAAAAGGGCCAGACTTGTATCTCTGGAAGCTCTGACTCCTTGGAGAAATACTTTAAAGTTCAAAAGCTACCCTTTGGAAATAGAATCAGTGGAGACCTGTTCAATTATTCACTGTCATTACATGAGTTGCAAAATGTATGCAGAGCACATCTTGCTCCATTTAATTGTGAGCTGTAAGCTGTATAATGTAAGGAAAGAAATAACTTGATCGGTTAAGGATTTTCAGAGATGCAATGTAATTTTCTTTCAAAACTGTATGTAAAAATACAAGCAGTCACAAGTCGTTAAAGTAATAACAAGGCAGATAGAGGGTAAGCAGAGGAATTTTGTAGTCATTTTTAAATTCGTAACATGCCTTGGCACTAATGTTGCTGCTCTTTGTGTTCTGTAATTGACTATTACAGAACACCAAAAAGAACAAACTTTAACCAATCACACTCTATGGTGATACAATCATTTAATATTCTGAAAAACCAGAAAGGAGAAATTTTAAACAATTATCTTTGACAGACTAGGGACTTTACTATACATGTAATAAGAATGTTATTGGTAGTGTGTGACTCTTAGAAGATGCTGATAAAATTGCTTTTTTGAAATATGACATTCAAAGGAATTATAAGACTCGTGTCCGATAAAATGGCAACAGAGGGCCCAACATAAAATTCCAGAATGCAGTCAATGTGTGATTACTGCAGTGGTACTTGGTACAAGACAACAGCGTAATGTACATGCAAAGGCTAGGCTGTCATAAGATAGCAAAGCTTTTGTGACTTAGGAGGCAGTGCTAGACCTTCCTGCTTTGAAAGTAGAAGCACAAGAGGATAAGGATGTGCAGTAGAGAGAAGCAGAATTGTAGGACAAAGGAGAAAACCAACAGTTTTCTTCTAGCAATATGAACTGAAACAGATCACATTGTGGGCAGAGGTAAAGCTATGTGTAGTGAGTTCCCATAAACCCTAAGTAGCTGTGACAAAGGGGTCATTGTGATAATGGTAGAATTTTGCAAATGAATATTGTTTATGTATTTTAAATTGGTGACCAGTAATCACTTTTAACTTCATTTGTAGACATTTCTATTTTTAAATTCAAATTAAGTTTTAACTGATATTTAATCCCATAAAATGTGTACATATTTATGGACATTGTATGATATTTCCATACATGTATACATTATATAATATGTAAATCAGGAAAAACATATTAATATCCTCAACCACTTATAATTTTTTGAGAAAAATATTCAGAATTTTTCCTCTAGCTTTTTGAAATGTACAGTAGATTATTGTTATCTATAGTTATCTTACTGCAAAATAATATACCAGAGCTTCTTACACCTAACTACAATTTATGACCATTGATCAATTTCTCTCCATTCCTCTTTCACTTATTCTCCCAGCCTTGGTAACCACCATTTATTCTTAACTTCTATGAGATCAAATTTTATATATTAAGGAGAGGGAATTATCATAAAATGCTCCATTCCTTTGCCTAACTTATTTCATGTAATTAATAATATTCAGTTCTACATTGTTACAAATACAGTATTTCATCCTTTTATATGTCTGAGTGGTATTCCATTGTGTATATGCATCTTTTTTTTCTATTTGTTGATTAAATTTATATTTTAGCTGCTATCAATAAACATAAAAATTATATGCATTAATGAGGTATCATGTTATGTTCTGATACATATGTACACATTACATGATGTTTAAGTCGTACTAAATCTATTTCTTTAAATGTTTGTCATCATTAATAATGAATCTTTCAAATTCTTTCTTCTAGCTTTTGAAATGTACCGTACATTTTTGTTATGTACAGTCACCCTACTGTACAGTAGCACACCAGAACTTGTTGCCCCGATCTGGCTTACTACCCATGATTCACATTTCCCCATCACTTTCGCCCTCTACTCCTCTCCACCCACCCCAGCCTCTAGTAACCACCATCCCACTCTACTTCTGTATGATCAACTTTCTTACATTTTACATAGGAGTGAAAACATGTAGTATCTGTCTTTCTTTCCCTTCTTAGGTAACATAATGATCTCCTGTTCCATCCATGTTGTTGTAAATCACAGGACTTCATCGTTTTTCATAGCTGAATGGTATTCCATTATGTATATGTACCACATTTTCTCTATCCATTCATCCACTGATGGACACTTAGGTTGTTTTTATTTCTTGGCTATTGTGAACAGTGCAACAATGAACATGGGAGTGTAGATGTCTTGTGGAGGTCTGATTATATTCCTTTAGATATATACCCAGTAGGAGGATTGCCAGATTTCATAATAGTTCTATTTTTAAGTTTTTGAGGAATAGCTGTCCTGTTTTCTATAATGACTACTGTAACAACTTACATCCTCACCAACAATGTATTAGTGTTCTCTTTTCTCCATACCTTCAACAATATGTGTTATATTTAGTTTTTTTGATAACGACTATTCTTACTGGAGTGACTGACATCTGTTTGCAGATTAGATTTGCATTTCTGATGTTCATGTTGAAGATATTTGGTTTTGGTATAAAGTTGGCCATTTTTATGTCTTTTTTGTAGAAAGTTTCATTTATGTCTGTAACCCATTTTTAATTGAGTTTTCTGGAGTTTGTTTTGTTTTTTTTTTTGCTATATATGCTGGATGTCAAACACATATATCACAAATGTCTCTCCAATTCTGTAGGTGTGTTTGCACTTCGTTGATTTTCCTCCTTGCTGTCCAGGGGCCTTTTTTTACTTTGATATAAACATATTTGTCTAGTTTAGTTTTTGTTCCCTGTCTTTGAGGGACCTTTTACAAAAATTCCTTGCCCACTCCAGTTTGTATGAAAGATTTCTCCTGTTTTCTTTTATTAGTTTCATAATTTTAGGATATATATTTAAGACTTTAATCCTTTTTGAGTTGATTTTTTCAACTGGTGAGAGACTGGGGCCTAGCTCCAGTGTTTTACATGTGAATATCCAATTTTATTTACTGAAAAGATTGTTCTTTCTCTAATGCATTTTGTGCCAGTTGATTTCAGTTATAAACTTGACCAGGTTAAGAGACTCTTGGAGTAATTTCATTACTCCTTATTAGTCTATTCAGGTTTCTTCTTTATGATTCAGTCTTCAATCAGGAACCTGTCTATTCTCCTATGTTACCAAATGTGTTAACTTAGAGTTTCAGAATAAAATCTAATGATTCTTAGCATTTCTGTGGTGTAAATTGTAATTCTCCCTTTTCATCTCAGACTTAATCCATTTGAATCTTCTCACTTTTTTCTTGGTCTAGTTAAAGGTTTGTCAATTATTATTTATTATTATTTTTTAAAGATCTTCATTTCTTTAATCTTTTGTATCTTTAAAAATTCTATTTCATTTACATATCCTTTGGTTTTTATTATTTTTTCCTTCTATTAATTTTTATTTTAGTTCATTTTTATGTTTCTAGCTTCTTGAAGTACAATGGTATATTATTTATTTGAACTATTCTTGCTTTTTTACATAGGCACTGATTGCTATAACTTCCTTCTTAGTGTAGCTTTTGCTAGAAAAGCTTGAGTATGTTGTTTTCCTATTTTCATTTGTTTCACAGGATTTTAATGAATGACTATGAATGTAGGTTATTTTTCTGTATTTAAGAAAATGTCCTTATAAAGCAGAAAGACAAAAGGCATCCTCATTTGTAGGCAGCCCTGAAAAGGAGGCAGACTGAGAAAAGCAAACTGTTTTGAAACCCAAAGAAATGATATTAGGTAACTGGAATAGATGGAGATTCTTAAGAACTTTGAATTCTTGGATTAGGAATTTTGGTTTTGTTTATAAGAGAGGGACTCAATTACATAAGCTGACCTCATCAGAAAAGTATTTTAATAAGTTTAATCTCTTGTCATATGTAAAGAGCTGTTGGAAACAAGAGGAAAAGGAGATACTGGCACACTATGAAAAGAGTAGTGTCTAAGCTACTGGTCATTAGTGTACTGGGAATGGGACATGGTTAATTGTACTCAAAAGAATATTTTTATATTTATTCACTCATGTATTCATTCAGCTAATTTGTAGTGAGTGTTTACTATTGGAGAAATTTTGTTTTAAGACCAGATATACAGCATTGTTCATGAAAAGCAGTGTCTTAATTCTCAAAGAATTTATACACAAGCCATAGAAGAGTTAAAAAAAAAAACAACTTAATTTATTTCCTTAAGTATTATATAAAAGTAGCAAATGGGATAGTAAGTAATTGGGGAGAGTGGCTAAATATATGGTCATGGAATTCTATCCCAAAAATTACCTTTTAATTTGGTACTGAATGAAATGAATGAGGTTAGAAAATGAGCTGAGCAGAAAACATCCCAGACCGAAAATAATACAAATATCCTGAGTCAGAAGCATCTCTAGTATGAAAATTGCATACACAAAGTAGGGTATCAAATGCTCTGAACAGTACATCTTTAAAAACATTTTGAAATGTGCTTATCATTTACCAAATTGTTTTACAGATTGTACCTTGTCATTGGAGATGTTGGAATCATATTTTCTTAATCACCTGTTGGTGTGCTGTGGTTGACATTTCCTGTCAAAGTCCCAATGACTTTGCAAGTGCTTTCTTTTGTAATAAGAAATTTAAATGAAAGTAAAATACTACTGCTTAGAATATTTCTTGGACCATAACAGTAAATTTGTGTAAAATAAATGAAATTTCTGATCTTATTATAATAATTTCTTTAGACTTGCTCAGGTACATGTATTTTCCTTCCCACTGGTATTGCCATTACCCTACTTTAATCATTCTCAACTGATCTTAAAACCCTCATCCTATCTCCCCAATTAGTTTCTGTCTTTTCTCCCCTTCTGCTTCTATCACATTTTAAAATCCCTGCTGGAGTAATCATTTTGAAAAATTATCATGCATTTTATTCTCCAGTAAATAATTGCTTCTACAGTGGCTAAAGAATCAAATTGAAATTTTATTATTTGATATTCCATACCACTTTTTTGAATTGAGCTCCAATCTATCTTTTAAAATATTGAACTCTTACGTTAGCCCCACTTGAAATTTTCAATCCATTCAATGTGCTTGGGATTCTGAAACATCTAAAATAAAATTCCCCTCTCCCTATATATATGTAATGTATGTAATTCAAATTTAAAGGCTATGTTCTTTGAGCCTCTTTCATTAGTCCATACCTCACAATTCTATCCCATCCCAATTTCAATGACATTAGTTCCACATGCTATAAATATGATGCATCCATGTTTACATTGTAATTTTCCTAGCTATGAGAATGTTTGCCTGTATGTCACAACTACAGAACTGTGAGCTTCTGAAAAGCAATATTCATCTACTTCTTTTATTTCTATAAGCACCAGAAGAATTGTCAAATCATAATACTCAATATATATTTATTGATTAAATATATATATTATAATTAATAAATTTGTTGACATAACTGTTTTTATACCACCATTAGTAAAAGTTTGGTTTGTTCCAAAATACTTTCCCAATTTCCTCTGTTATCACTCCACATACTTTATAAAATATGCATGTATATATTCTCCATGTACATATGTATTTGCATATAGATACCACTAAGTAGGTTGTTTATTTGGCATATATGAGATGCTAAGTACATAGGATGCAGTGTTGGTTTGATAGCATAAAGTCGCATTTACTATTACTGTATAAATTACCATTTATTCTCTTTTCTGAAAATTAAATGATCCAAGGAAGACAAATATGACCCACCACCAGTTTCTGTAAGTAATGTTTCATTGGAACATAGCCACATTCATTTATCTATGTATTCTTTATGGCTACTTTCCTGCTAAAAGACAAAATTAAATAGATTGATCATATGGCACATAAAGTCTAAAATACTTATCATGGTCCTTTAATGGTAAGTTTTCTCATACCTCATACAAAATAAGAAAAATGGAATTCTATTGATTTGCCTTGTTCTTGAGACTCAGGTGTCATAGATCTATTGACATTCTTTGTCAGACTTCTCTCCTTATTCACTTGTAGTAGAAGTCTGAAACAAACACTCAATAGGATATTATTTGCAAATCATTCTTCTGTTGTCAGAGGCATTCATTCTGAGACATATTCTTCTCGAAAGTGTGGAAAATGTTAAAAGGAAATCTCAGAAGGTGTAGAAGTTGAGATAATCCAGAATTACATTCTTCCGAAGTTCCTTTGATTATGCAAGGCTTAATCAGCAAGCTAAATCATAACATGAAGAATGTGTTTGCTTTACGAAATCAAATCAGTTGCACAATTTATGCTTCCTGCAGCTGCTTCTTCCCATTTTTATAGAAGTAGATTCATTCCAGCTGTGCATATGAGCAGGTCTGCTCCTACTCACTGGTAGCTGATCTGTTTCAAACTCATCAATACAATACCAACAACCAAAGTTTATAAGCACATTTCTTTTGAAAAACCAAGAATTTTAGAATTGAAAGTGACTAAAGTATGTTGTATTTAATAAGTGGTAAAATAGAACAATATATATTTTTACATATTAATACATGTTCCAAGGTTTATTCTATTAACTTGTTTTGAATTCTATTAATATTTTCACTCCTTCCATGCTTGACACTTCAATTTAGTAATTTATGACAAACTCCAAAAACATAACACTGAATAATATTTTTATTCCTTGATACCACAGACTTAAGCAATGGAAGGAAAGACTTCATTTAAAAGGCAGAGTTTCTTATTAGTAAGAAACAAATGAACTCACTTGACAGTCTCAGTTATTTTTGTTGACTTTATCACATTAAGACATTTTTACTTGTGCAGTAATTAAAGTAGGGGTTTTGGCTCAATCTTTTCTTCCTTATCAATATATTATGGCTTGTATCTAGATGTCTTTCCAAAGCCTCATGACCTCATAGATGGGGCTTTTTGGAGCCGGCTGCATCTAGGGAGTGTGATACTGGAATTAAGGGTATGTGGTACTAAATTAGTCCTCTCATTGGTTTACCATAGTTCTCTGGTGTGGAAAATGGGAAGGGACACCCTGGGTGTTGTTGGCATCACTCAAAAGGCTTACAGCCTGGATAGAATAAAAGGGAAAGGAAGGCTTGCTGCACACTGCCTTCTGCTTGCCACACCATGGACTGTTTCTCCTCTGCCATGTCCCTCTGCCATGCTGCCCTGCCCCAGAACCAGCCCACTGTAGGATTGAAACATCTACAAACTATGAGACAAAATAAGCCTTTCCTCCTTTAACTTGTGGGTTTCAGGAATTTTGTCCCAGCAATGAGAAAAGTAAGACACAATATAATTTTATTTAAAATTTTCTGGCAATTAGTCATGTTCTAGTTTTTCTAGTTTCATTTTCACATTAATACTAGAGTATAACAACTGTGGAATGGTAGGAGTAAAAATTGTTATCAGTCAAAAGCACTTGATTTGAAATGTATGCAGTGACTCTAAGTGGAATCACACAGTTGCTTAGAAATTAACTACAATGCATCCCTTGGCATAGAGCAGGATTCTGCAATTTCTCTCATTAACTTTTCTTATGTGTTGGGAACTTGGATGAAAGCTGCTAGGTTGATCAAAATTATTTTTTACACTTTTGCTGAAGCACATTCTGCACTTTTTGTTGTGCTGTACATTTGCTAGTTTTCATCGTATATTTCTAAGTTTCTACTTTTACTATGGTAAAAGGTATATTTAAGGACATAAACATTGATTCTGAAAAGGACAAAGATATACAAAGAGAACATATGATCACTATAATAATATTAGATTATGTGCCGGGGATTTAGCTCAGTGGTTTCGCCGCCTGCTGCGCAAACGCAAGGACAACAAGTTCGATCCCCAGTACCAAAAAATAAAAAATTAAAAAAAATAATAATATTAGATTATTTGAAAGTCTAGTAGGTATGGGGTTTATACATGAGCATAAACATTTTATTTGTGCATGTGGCAGTTGCTTTTGAGTAAACATATTCATTTAAAACTTCAATTAAAAAAGAATATTCATATGACTTGTTTTATAATCTATCAGCACTAGATGAGGAAAAGTTCCAAGTGCCTCTCAGTATCTCAGCCATGTAGAAAGAGTTGCATATGAATAAGAAAACTATTTGATAAGAGTTATTAGAAGCAAGGAAAATTCAATTATGCAGTATTGATTCATTTTTCCTAAAATATATTCCTCATAATACAGACACCTAAAATTACATCATAAAAATTAAAGAATGATAAGAATCCATGGTTGAAAAAATTTGGAAAATATTACATATTATTTTCCTTGCCTAGTAAGTGTTCATTTGTACAGTATATTAGATGCGAAAAATCCTAATACATGAATTCTACATTTTTATTTAATTTTCTTTTGCTCTGGTTGTGCTTGCCTTTCATTCTCTAAATTTATTTGGTCATGAAACATTTTATTTATGTAATAATTATTGACATCCTCTGGGACACATGGTCTAGAAAACATTGCCAAAGATGGAAACATTGTTTGAAAAAAATGGCTGAGATTCCTCACGGAGTTGAGATGTGTGAAGCTCCTCGTACATTAGCCAGTCATA
Source organism: Heterocephalus glaber (assembly GCF_000247695.1). The sequence goes on along the minus strand of NW_004624750.1, from coordinate 19,525,996 downwards.
ACCAATGCCTTTTAAGTAGACGCCAAGTCTGAGTCCATTCAGGTGTTCTCTAGTTAAAAAGTGACCTGTGCAAAAGAAGAACCTCAAAAAAGAATTGGAAATGTAACAATGACTCTGTTCTTACAAGGGTGTTCTTTACCTTGCAGTCATAGATTAAAGAAAGCTTGATTTTTCTCTGTGATAATCTCTAGGGTTTTCTCTCTGCTCAGAGATTCATATTTCTCAGAGAAAACCATAACCAAGAGCCTACAATCACATCGTTTAACTTTGAACCAGAAAATATTATAAAATCTGTTTCTTTACAAATTAGCCTAATTACAGACTTTTGGTTCTTTGGCCCAAAGGCCAATTTAATTAAACATGTATGGACTCTACCTTATTCCCCTTCCTGTACTAAAGCCAAAGATAAAAAAAGATAAGAAAAGAGCTCAAAGGAATAACTAGTGTAAGATGCAGTTATATAAAAAAATTGCCCACAAAATGTACGATAACTACGACACAGTGGGATAATTCAAGGGTCACAAGAACACCAGGGTGAGAAGAAGAGTAATTCAATTTGTGGAAGACATAAGTAGAAGACAAACAAAATTTTACAGAGTGGATAATATTTAAGCTGAGAAAAAAATCAGCATATTTAAAACAAAAACTAAGAGAGCAGCTATGTAGTGCAGAGTCAGACTTTTAGGTTGAGTCATGAACTTGCAGGGACAACTCTATCAGGTTCAGTACCATGCCGCTAATATCCAGCAATGGCCTTGAGGAATAATGGATACCACTATATTCATCCAACAAGTATTTATCATGTGCAAAGCATGTTTATTAGGTGTTAGTCATACACTTACAAATAAGACAGAAAGCTCAGGCTCAAGACTAAGAGAATAATGTGAAAACATGATATTTTAAAAGAAAATTAAAGTTTTCAGTTAGATTTATTCAAAATGCTGCTTGACCAGTTGAAACATTCACTGTGTTTTTGATGAGTTTTACTAAGTGCCAGATGTAGTGGATGCTGAGATATGGAGTGAACAGAATATTCTGGTTATTGCCTTCAGGAATTCACAGTCATGGTCAGTTTTGCAAAACACATCCCATTCTCCATATCTTTTATATGTAAAACCTTGATATATGGTCGATGCAGTTCAATGCAGCTGCTCAGGTAAGGTATACATATGTTTAAAGAACATATGTGTGTGTGTGTGTGTTCATGTGTGTGTTTAAAGACAAATTCTCAATATAAAACATATAAACACACAACCCTTCTTAAGATGTATAACCATACTTTATTTTCAGTTAGAGCACAGGCAATTCAAAATGAATTTATTAAATTTAGGAGTTTCATCTTGTAAAATTTTAACTTACAAACAATGACTCACTTATTCCTCAATTCTGAACATGATAAACTTACTCTGCTGCATAATTAAAATGCAGTATCTATGCTAGAAATTTTTTAAACATTATAGAACTATAGTGCAGTGTGGAAGAGTTTATGCTATGAGGTAACAAAAATGTTTGGTGCAAATGTTAATTGTACAAGATCATACATCATCTCATGCTAAGTTCCTAACAGTGACTATGCCTTTTTACACCAACACACCAACACACACAACACACAGCACATTCACCTCTTCTACCAGAAATGAGAGATGGTTTCTGAACTTGAACTTGTTTTACCTTTTCATATTTCTTTAAAGGAAGAATCTATTATTGCTTAATAATCACCTGCTAATTAATAAATTTGCCAGATGTACACAGAGGCATTCAAAAGCTACTCCGCTGAGAAGAGAGTTTCCAATACATCTTGATTTATTTTATTTAAACTTTAAATGTTCAAAAGTTTCAGGAAGTAATAAAGGTAGCTTCTAAACTTGATTCCAGTAGGAAAACTAGAATGAAATAATAATTTATTGCCAGATGAAATCATTTAAAATATAGTACGGAAATTTGTTAAAGTTTGCATAACACTGGACTTAAATATAGGTCTCAATATTCTATATATTCACATCACACAAATTTATTCAAAAGCTATTGTTCATTACTGGAATATAAAATTGGTCATAATTGACCTTGAAGACAGTAAACAATCTTTTCAAAAGGTCAGCTTGCTTATCTTGGTTTATTTTGATCTTAATCTGGTTTTGTTACTTCATTTACAAACTACTGACTATCTTCTTCAGCTCTTTTTTCATTACATTCTTTCAGATGGCGTTCTTTCTCATAAGATGCAAGAATGCACCCTGAACACCTGGGACATAGCTCCACAGCAGCTGTTGCTTATTAAATTCCTGCTTGTTTACTGATTATTACATTTCAAAATTAAAAGTTGCCTGTTGCATTTCTGAGCAATATTCTAGTAACAGCTCACACTCACACACACACACACACACTCACACACGTACAAAGTATGGAGTTGCATTTCCATAAATCTTCTAGCTGATCTATTCCAGTACTATGCATTGTGTTTTCAACCAGGTGTACTGAGGGTCCCTAGTACACACTTAGCACTGTTTAGTACAGTTTTCCCTTAAGGAAAATTTACCAAATCATTGTAAACTCCATCCTAGCAAAGAGTGTCATCAGAAATATCTCTCAGACTTTAGCAATAAAATAGTTTGACAAAAAATTATCATAATTCTTCCTCCTAAAATAACCAAAAAGATATCTAAACATCACAGAGCAGACCTGTAATCCCAGTACTCTCGGAAGCCAAGGCAGGAAGAGCAGAAGTTCAAGCCCAGCCTGGAAAGCTTACTGACACAGGGAGAGCCCACCTCAAAATAACAAAAATTAAAAGGAGTGGGGATGTACCTCATTGTGAAGGCCCTAACTTCACTCTCCAGTACTGTAAAGAAAGACAAAACAAAGCAAAATACCAGTTCTTGAAAGAAATGAAATTTTGACTCTACAATTACAAATAGTCTCATCAAGGAAGAATTCCAGTTTTATGCAAACTAACTAAAGTAAAATGTACAGATAAATTAATGTTCCCAGTTATATACACAATATGTACAAGCAAGCTAATATATAATATAGAATGGTGGTTAAGCACTATGATGGTTAAATCTTTTGGCTCATTTTCCCCCAGGTCTATAACTTTGAAAAAGTTTCTTTCACAATCAAAGTATCTGTATCCACATCAGTAAACGAGAATAAGAAAATTTCCCCTCATGAAGTTTTTGATTGGAGGTGAAGCCTGGTTGGATAAGGAGGGCCCTAGGGGCGTGGCCTGGAAGGGTATATCTCCCTCTCTCCTCCCTTGAGCTCTCTGCTTCCTTAAGCCATGCTATTCATTTCTCTGCCATGCTGCCTTGCCTTAGAGCCAGTCAACTATGGACTGAAACTTCTACAAAGTGTAAGCCACTGTAAACCTCTCCTTAGAGTTGTGAGTGTCAGATATTGTGTGCCAGCAATGAGAAAGTAAGTAAGACAAAGAGTGAAAAAGACTATTCTAAAGAAGAAAAAAAAATCAGACTGAGAAAATGTAATTTCTGTAAAATTTCTGTAAAACTCTGGAACAAATGAAGAATCAGATAGTTTACAAACTCCCCTACAAGTAAGACAAAATTCAGAGCCACTAAGGATTCACTATAAAGAAACTATAATTGGTAAAACTGTGAAATTAGTTCATGACCTGAGAAGGCTAAGATGTATAGAAGCAGAGTGAATAAAATGATGAAGTTTCATATTTTTTAATGAACTGGAGCAAGGAGACAGAACCTTTGTCCCATGTTCATATGAAACATGAGTGGTGGTAAAATGTGAACTTATTTAAGACTACAATGTGAAAAATATTACAGAGAATTAATGTACCCTTAGACTAAGCAGTGGTAATCTAATATTGAATTAATTAGTTGTTTATTTACTGTACTGAAACAAAGGCTTCCCATGTCAAAATGTAATTATCCTTAAATTTTCACAACCAGAGGGTAAAATTCTAACTAACTGAATCTATTATCTTTCTGTTAAAACCTATTTCTTTTGTAGTCTCTAGCCCAATTAATGATCCTCTGATCATTGAGCTACCACTAGAAACATGAGACTTGTTCTTGATTTATTTCCATTTCACCTTCTGTATTTTATTGACCCCTGTGTCCTGTGATTGCATTTTCTGTCTCCTGCCCTCTAGACTTTTTTGTGTGAGAATTACAATTGTCTCTTAAGTACACTTGTTACTTCCAGTGCCAACTCTCTTTAATTTAGCCTGCACACAACTGGGAGTAACAGTTCTAAAACATATGATAATTAGGCTGTTCCCTTATTGAGAGTCCTTCATTTGCTTTCCATTCTACCCTTAATTCAAAATTCCTTAGAAAGACATGCAAATTATGGTACAGTGATATGTGATCAGTTAGTGGTTGTATAAAACATTAATTGTTTTCTAACCAGCATTTTAAAAGTATAGGCTATATTAGAATAGAACTATCTAAATGTATCACACATAAAGATAATTATAATTTGGTAAAACTTGAGATACACAAACACACATACATGTATGTTATGTGTGCACCAATTCATGATGTAATTTATTTTTTGCTATGTATTGAGATTTTTAAAGATTACTTTAAAAGCTATTTGCACAGTAGTTAAGAACACAGACTCTGAAACAAGATGATCCAGGCTCCAAATCCAGTTTTTTACTTTAATAGTTTTAAAGCTTTGGATAAAGCTTAACATCTTTGTGTTCCAATTTCCTCATTTATAAAGAAAATAAGAATCATACTTACCCTTAATATTATTCTAAAGTAAATGAATATATATTTTAAAGGTGTCTTAAAGTGTATATTCAATAAATGTTAGCTATAGTTTGAGGTTATTTTTGTCTATTACTATTTTTTTACAATCCGTCCCCTCATCTAGCTCTGTAACCTTGACCTCCTATTCTTTCATGCATCACATGCTTCATTGTATCCTATTGGAATTCCTCAACATTATTCAAATCCACCAAGTTTAACACCTCATATACAGAGTAATTGAAGGAAAGAGAAATAACATACTTAATTTCATAGAGCCTGTTATTTTGAATGCTGAGGGTCAAAGCTCATGCTCAACCATCATACTATTTTGCCTCCATTTCCTTCCCCATAACCATCAACATAAACATCTACACAACCATCATTTTTACTAATCTTTGTTGTGCATATACATGCTGAAACTTTCAATATGTCCTTAGACAGTGGTGTCATATTAAATTTTTTTCCTGTACTTGAAATGTTTTTCTCTTAAAGATTCTTTTTTTTTGGAGGGGGGGAGGTACCAGGGATCAAACTCAGGACCTTGTGCTTGTGAGGCAGGCAGGCGCCAGAACCACTGAGCTAAATCCCTGGCCCTTTCAAAGATTCTTTTTGAAAAAGACTTCTAGATTCTGTTCACAAGTGTCCCTCTCTAAATATCTCCTGGAATACACAGTTAGCTACTATTTCCTCGTATTCAAAAAGTACTTTGTGATTTACCCCAAAGGTAATTCTTGGTGAATGTTATAGGGAACGAGAATCTTATAACAGGCTTTGCAAAATAGGTCGTAATTGTCAAATTTTGAGAAAGGCTGCATATTACTTATTTTAATTTGAAAAATCACAAAATAGATTAGTAATCTAAAGCTTTAGAGAAAACTTGAAAGAAAAATGGGAATTTTTCCTTTGTTTTACCCAGATTTTAAGAATAAATGTTGAGCCATTAACATTTATTTGCCTACATTGGAATTCTTTTTATATGCCTTTACCTTTCACCAGAGAATTTTAGTGGATAGTGTCGTTTGCTTGTTTTTTATCTATCCAGCATTAGGATATACTTTCTGTTTTAGAATAGCCCCTTCGATATTTAGAAAATAGGAATTCACCCACCATCAGAAGAAATTATGGTACCTTTACCCCTAGTACCTAACTACCTTTTATTATTTGGGAATTTGAAACTTGAGAGAAAATCATAAAAGCACAAGGATATTTGTTGCTATTTAGAGCAATGACTGTGATTGTCAGTATCCAGTACTCTTGGGATCATTATTTTTCCTGTGTTAATCACATTATATTTCCTTGTTAATCTTACTGAACAATAAGTAGTCACAAAAATCTCAGTTGGCATCGCACAAAAATATTCCCTTCTCAATCACATGTTCTGAGTTAACTGAGGTTCAGTTGACCTAGACTGGTCATAGCTGCACTTGATTTTAATCCATTCCTAGCTCAGGGCTTTTCGACATGGCCAGTTTTCTGGAGCCAGCTGGATGACTGGGACATGGACATTCTACACACATTCCAGTCTTGGTAATATCACCCCCCGGAGTACTACTGGTCACTGCAAGTCACCAGGCCTAGCCCAATGGCAACAGGCTTGGAAATACACTCTTCCTACTGTGACACTATGGCTAAGCTGTGAATATATAATATTATTTCAAGGGAATTGAGAATTAAGAGCACAATATAATCTGTTACCTATTCTACGAATATATTTTTGAGATTTAATCTTAGTTGAGCCTTAACTCTTTTGGAGAGTATTTTCTTAATCTTTCTATCGATTTGATGAATTACTTGATATCTTCCAAAAAAACAAGAACATTTCAGATATTATGGAATCATATGATCATATAGGAGAGAGTCTTTAGACACACAGGTGAGGTCCTCAAGTGACATAGCTTACTTTATGCCTGAATATATACAAATAGACTCATAATTCTCTATGACACTTACATTCTCTCATCAAATAATGTTTTTCAAAATATTGACCATTGTTCATTCTGTAGAAAGTAATTTTAGGAATATAATTTAAAAGGAATAAATATTATCTGTTTTAAAAATAACTGTTTCAGAATTGTTGTTTTTTTATTCTGAAATGCTTATTAGTGGTATATTTTAGCCAAAATTTTTATAAAAATATTCCTGTTCATAAATATGAAGTGGAAGCAATGATATATTTGATTTATATTTCTATTTTTCATCTATGAAAAATCAAATTTGAAGAGAAAATCTCCAAATACACTGAAAAGTATGAAATAATTGAATGTCAGTCAGCAGTAACTGCTTTTTGCATAAATGTAATATTCCTCTGGGTTCGCAAATATGTAACAGGTTCTTTACCAGGTCTAGTGTCTGAAAGAGTACTTCTCCATCTGAGGTTTGACAATACCTACTAGACATGAGTAGAATGCTAATTGACAAGGAAATATAGAAACCAAGACTGGGAATGAAGGAGCTTTCCAATAGTATGTGGGGAAAACAAATAAGTGTGAATCAGTCAATGTGAATTATTCTCAGTGCTTTCCCTTATGGTTAGAAAGTTGAGCATGCAGAATAATGCACCTGTGACTGCTGGAGGGAATTAAATGAAAGCACTACTTTCTATCTAAAAAGAAAACAGCATTTTACAATACCTTCTAATGCAACGTAATGAGCGGATACGATTACAAACTGATAGACTCCATTACAGCACAAGACCCCACTCCAAGGGTCAGTTTGAATCTCCTCTTCTCAGCTCCAGCTGCCACTCTGCCACTAATTTGCCTCCCTCTCTTTAATGTTATGGTGCACTCTTTTGTATGTATAGTATTTTTCTTCAAAAAACCCCTGTGAATTCTGTGCTGTCTGAAAAATAAGTATAAAATAAATGCTTTGTAAGCTCCAGGAAAGAATATCAACTAACTAGGAGTAGAAGCATAGATGAGAGCCAGTCATTGGCCAACACTCATATCATCATCGGCCTCAAAAGATTACTCCTTCTTCTGATTACATTTTTATCCCCTAATGGAGTAATTCCTTGTGGCAATTACATGTAACATGGAAACTAACAGTTAAGATACAAAGTTAGCTGCCCAGAACAGAAAACTTAAATAGAGATAGTTAAACAAAATGCCATTTATTTTCCTGTCAATAAAAGTAAGCCTGGGGATTCCCACCCCAACTTCTTTGTATGTTTCATCATTTAGAACTTAGTCACCTGGATACTTCCAGTAAATAATGCTATAAGGTAGTATTTTAAACTGGCAGTATTGGCACCGTTTACTAACAAATAAGGAAGAAAAAATAGATGGATTTACTGGAGGCAAATAGCTCTTCAGTCAGTCACACCTAATCAAATAGTAACCACCTTGAATATAAATGTTAGGACCATAAATATAATTTCAAGCCACATTTCTCTAACTTTATTATTTTCATATATTTAATAAAAATAATAATAATAATTGGTACTAAAATGAATAGGGATGATATATAACCTATATAGCTTATCTCACTAAGTAATTATATCAAAGTTAGAAAGTAAGTATTGTTATTTTTATCAGTGAAAAACTGGAAGAGACAAAATATTTATTTTTAAAAAGTAAAATAGACAAAATGATTCAGAGTTCAAGAAATATACTTATTGAATATCTATACCCTATATTTTTAAATGATAAATGACAGGACTTCATCAAGTTTCAGAAAAAAAAAAATCAAACTGAGTCAAGTACTGTAGTTCATACCTATACTCTCAGCACCCTGGGAAGCTAGAGGCATGAGGATTACAAGTTTGAGCTCAGCCTGGGCAATTTAGTGGCTTGGTGAGACCCTGTCTCAAACAAAAAAGAATTTTTTTAAAGGGCTGGGATACAGCTCAATGTGAAGAACCTGAATTCAAATCCCCAGTACTGGCAAAAAAAAAATGTCAGAAAAAAATCAAACTGACAGATTTAGCATTGCTCAATTTTCTTCTAATATAAATATGTGAAACTTTTGTATGTGCATAGGAGGGGAAAGAAGGTTACCCGCAGAAGAACTAAAATTAAATGCACTTCAGAGAATGCAGCTGTAATGTTCAATTTCAGAAGAAAGTGAAATAAATGATAGCTACGTAGTTTTGAGTGGAACAAACAACAAAATAAATAGCTGGTCATTTTTTTTTTTCATGGAATAATGAATAAACCATAGATATGCACGCTCTTAAGAAAGAAAAATCTAGGGCTGGGGATTTAGCTCAGTGGCACCATGTCTGCTGTGCAGGGACAAGGTCCTGAGTTCCATCCCTGTACCAAAGAAAAAGAAAAAAGAAAAAAAAAATGTAGACGTTTTCTTTAATACTTCAGTGTATTTCAGATAACAATGAGAAATGAGTTTTGATAAATCAAGAATATGAAATGTATAACCTTAAAACAGTTTTGATAAACATAAAAATAATTGAATACATAGTGAATTATAAATACCGTTTACTTATGACTGTAGTTACAAATAAATACAACTTCAATATCATAAAATTTAAAAAAGTATTCTTGAAAAACTAACAGTTAAAATCAATAATTATATAATTATCACTTGATCTATTGCTCTAAATTAAATAAAAATCATTAGTATGAAATTCAGTGAGAGTTATGAATTAAGCAAACCCATCAAAGCATAAATATGTCTATCATGGCTCACAAAGCCATAGCATTTATTCAAGAAAGAATGCTAATTTAAGAATGTTAATTTAATCCTTAAATCAACTAATTAAAATTATCATGTAATAATTTGAAGAACAAAAATAATATAATCATGTAATAAATGTAGGAAAATAGTTTGATAAACTCATTATTTAACCTTAAAAATTTAGCAGAGTAGAAATTAAATATAGCTTCTGTAGTTTGATAAAGAGTATCTACAGGGAATATTCATGATAAATGATAAAAACATATTTGTTTTTAAGGCTCAAACAATGGCTCTTTCTTTTACATAACAGGTAACAAAAAGAAACCAAACATGTAATCATTCAAAGGAAGAAAAAGAATATCATTACTATAAGCTATGTAATTATACAGATTAAACAAAGTATTAAATATTTAAAGATACACTATTAGAAACAATTAGACTTTAACAGGCATGCTAGATAAACACAATATTCATATGCATTATTATTTCTGTATGTGGATGGCAGCTCATACAACAGTTTAAAAATACATCAGTTTGAATAAAATAAAAAGCAGAAACCACCTAGAAAAAATTCTAAAGTAAAATGTATAAAATCTCTACATAGGATATTTAAAGTTTTTTTAAAAATTAAAAATGATCAAATTCAAATTGATGTCAAAATTCTTTTTCTTTTGATATGCTGATTCTAAAATAAATTTTGTAAGTAGACTTTAAACTTAAACTTTTTAACACCAATGTTCACATTTTTAAGAACTTTTCATAAAATCTACTGTACCAGGTAGTTCTAAATTCAAAAGTGAGAGTATTGGCAGTAGCATACTATCATCTGATAAGCTATATATCAATAAAACACTTAAAAATTGTCTTGTAACAGAGTAGAAAATATATACTTACATGTCCTCCAAACATAGATTAAAAATCATGTATGGCAAAACTATGTAAATTATAGAAATACTAAGTATTATGAGGCACTTTAATAGCACTTTATAAAAACAAAAAATGTATGGATAGTTTATTATACAGATTAATAAATGTAGCTACAAATTGAGACTAAAACCTGGTTTAAAGGACCCAGTACACATTTAGAAAAATTATTTAGTTATGACCCATATAAAAATATTAATGCATTTCAAAACATATATACTAGCAGAAAAAATACTGAAGATTAATATGAAGTTTTAAACTATAATCATGACAAATTAGAAATTTAAAAAATATTTTTCTTTTGTTACCTGCAACTGGTGGTAACTGAAATAAGGAAATGAAAATTATAAGAAATTTTTAGGGGGTGATGGAAATGTCTAAAACATAGTAGAGATTTCATGGCTGTATTTATATAAGCACTTAAATCAGTTAATTTTATAGTATGTAAATGATAACGTATTAAAGTTGACCTTAAAAACATAACTTGGTGATGTAGCTATTAAGAAGGCAATGAAAAAATTATCACTGATTTGGAAAATTATTTAAATGAAAATATTACATATATTAAAATTTTGGGGATACCGCCAAAGTTGTTGTCAAAAGTGAACTCAGAATAATAATTCTGGTCATGGTGGTGAAGACAAATATTTTCAGAAACAAAATAGAAACCGAAGACAAGGGATGAAAAAAATTGAAAGTTAGTTTTTGAGCTCTGGATCCAGAAGTAGAAAGTGGTGCCAGTGAAGAAGTGGGGACTAGAAGTGGTTTCAGAATCTGTGTCCCTCAATCCTTGACCTACTTCTAAACCTGAGGGTTAAATGGCTTTTTCGCTTTAAATGCCCCTGAAAAAATGTTACACACACACACACACACTCACACAAATGCACACACATCCTCATATGTAGGAATAGTAATAGTGAACTGTGTAGGTAATTGTGACAGCAGGAGTATTTGAATTGTCAAGGAATAACTGTTAAACAGCAAGGATTTTATTAAAGATAATTTCAGTAGGAGAGACATATTGAAGCAAACTTCACTGGAGCAAAATGTGAGAGAGTTAGTGTTCCACTACAATTGACATTCATTTTTTGAACTAGTTAATAAGAATTTTTAATATGTTTTGTTTAATATTCTCAAAGATATATTATGAAGTCATGTCATTCACTAAAGTGAATGAGAAATTACAAAATAGAAGTGAAACAAGGAAAGCAAATGAAAAGAAGCAGCTAGCTATATTTCAAATGAAAAATATATTCACTAGAATGGCTATTCTATCAGGCCCCCTTCTAGAGAATAGTGAACTGGAGAGAACTACTAATTGCACATATTCAACCAGAGAAATGGCAGAGTTAACTGATTTGAAAGATAGCTTGAAAAATTCCAAGTACCAAAAAGGAATTCCTGAATGAAACAATGGAGCAAATGTCAGAAAAGCAGTATTTAAATAGCACAAACAGGAAATTTTACCTAGTTAAAAACACAGACTCTCAGATTAACAGTTTGGCCGGGGATTTAACTCAGTGGAGCCACACCTGCCTCACAAGCACAAGGTCCTGAGTTCGATCCCCGTCACCACACACACACACACAAAAATTTAAGTTCTAAGCAGTATCAAGTTTACATCTAACTATATTAAAAGTGGATGACATATGATATGCAAAAAAGTTTGAAAGCTAGAAGAATAAATTTAAATTACCAACAGATGAAAAAAAATAAAAACAAGCCAACAGATATCACATCAGAAGGAAAAATGTAATATTATCTTAAAAGAACAAGGCACAGTAATTGTGAACCTAAGATATTTTAGTTTGATTATATATCACAGACAAAATAAAGCTCTTTCAATCATATCACACCCGAAAGAGTTTACACAAAAATTATTAAGTGTTGTTTTGTAAAACTAGAAAGTAGGAAACAATGTTGAGCACATAAATGACCAAATATTTTAAAATTTGGTAACAAAGTAGTTCTAATTTTATAGTTCAAAAGCATAGCTAGGATATTAAATCACAGTTGAAAAATAATTCTGTTCTGTGAGAATATAAAATAATAAAACATTCTATCATAATTTATCATTTGACTGTTCGAAAGAGTGAAATGAAATACACTACTTCGTTCCCAAAACAGTAGGATAAAAGCAGGAGGAAGAGAGATGACAAAATTTTATCAAGCTACTAGAAGATGAAAACAGTAAATGTATAATTAACTGATTGTAATGTAACTGTTAGCATTGAACTCATTATTAACAGATTAGTACAAATAAATTTAAAATTAATTGTATTTATTTTCATGAAAATTTGAGAATTTTTATAAACTATTAATACTACTGGAAAAGTCCGAATGATTACTAGATTAAAATACAAAGTCTGTTAAAAGTAGATCATTCAAACTATAGTACTGAGGTAATTGGCTAAAGGGGAACATCAAATGAAAAAAATTGAGATAAATTCCAACTTTGTAATAAACCTGCTTGCATATACACACACACACACACATTTTGTAACCAAATTAAGGAAATTAGCTAAATTTAACCCCTCTATAATATAAACATACTTAGAATACCATGTTGTGCCCAGTAAATATGTACATTTGGTTAAGTGTGTAAATTAAATATAAATTTCTACCCCAAAAATTCCATTTATAAGTGTATCCCTTTGAAATTTTTCAACTTATGCACATATAGACACATACAGAAACTCTTGTTATAAGATTCATTTTCAAATATCCATTATAATAACATTGAATAATTTAATTTTGAGTAAGTGACATTATATAAAGATAATGCTGAGGCTCAGAAAAAGATATCCCAAAAGGTGATGCTGCAGCATGCTGAACACTTGAGGAAAGGGACTCAAAAGCAAGACTTTTTTTTTACTTTCTCCCATCCTTTCTCATATTTCCCTTTCTTTCCCAAGGTAGGTAAGAGAAACTGGAATTCTTTTTCCTCAAAATAGGTAATGGAAATTAGAAATTGTTTTCCCAAAGACAACTATAAAATTTAGAAATGTTATTCTACTTGACATCCCACCTTTCTGTGTGGGAGCTGGACATAAAGAAATTCTCTAACCTACCTCGTCAGATAATAGATCAGAAAACCCTCATTCTAGAAGGAGTTTTACACTTTTTATTGTATAGGTTTGCAATTCACAGTCATTATATTTCCCTTGGGGAACTGGTACATATACGTATCACATATTGATCATTTTTACTCCTCCTTCACCTAGCCCACCCTCTCTCTCTTTCTGCAAATTTCTTTTCTATCTCCACAGAGTCTATCTCACTGTTCCCCATAACTAGAGAAAAGGAAAGCTATACCTAGAGGTGGAAAAGATTCTAGGCAGGCCTTGCTGGGTTTTCTTTTCTCGGTCTATTACCATTAGATCATATCCCATTGTAGTTACATTTCTCCCTTGTTGTCCATTCTTCATCAAACTGCTTAAAGCAGCATTCCCTGGACTCCACTCTTGAAGGGTTTGATTAAGTACGTTTGTTACGCTTTTCTCTTGTTAACCTGACATTTGTCATAGGAGTGCTGACCACTCCTATAGTGAATTTTATAATGAAGATGAAAGGTATCAAAACTTCCTTGCCTTGGAATATCAAATAGGACTTTATGCAAATGCACTACAGTTAAATTTGAATTAACTATGTTGACATGAATATATCTCAGAGACATAATATTGAAAAAACGAAATGAATTATGGAAGATAAATATAATGCAGTATTTATTTTTTTCCATTAAGTTTATTGATACATTCCCCATTCGGATCTTGTATCTTTACATGACGTATCTTGGTTCTTATTTTTTCCCGATTACCCTGCCCTCCCTTCACCCCCTCTACCCTTCCTTATTTACAAAGACTTTGTTTCCATATTTTTCCTTTTCTCATATTTTTTCTTTTCCTTCTTTCCTTTCCCCTACCCCTCCCACTCCCCCTACTCCTTTAGACCTTTTCTTCCTATTATACAATATTAATTGTACATTTTGATCCTTATTTACACTTTTAGTTTTTCACACCAGAGAAACTATTCAGTATTTACACACGTGCGTCCTATTTATTTCACTTACGAGTATGGCCTCAATGTGCATCCACTTAGCTATAGATGTCTCTAGTTTCCCATTCTTTATGGCTGAGTACTACTCCATTTTATTAAAAAAAAAACGCACATCTTCTTTATCCAGTCTCCAGTTGATGGGTAATTGGGCTGTTTCCAAGTTTTAGCTTTTACAAACTGTGTCGCTATAAACATGGATGAACATATATCACTGTGCTATGATTCTTTTAATTCTTTTGGAGAGATACTTAGCAGAGGGATAGCTGGGTACAATGCAGTATTTATATAAAAGTTGAAAATAGGCTAACCATATCTTGCTTATGGATCCTTTCATATGTAAAATAGTATAAAATGTTGAAACAATCTTAAATATTTATCTTGGGAAAGAAAAGCTATTCAAGAAGTATTATACAAAAAGCTTCAAGGATATTGGTCAATGTTATGGGTTGTATACTGTCTCAACAAATCCCATTATTAAAGACTTAACCCCTGCTACCTCACAGTGTGACCTTGTTTGGAAATAGAGGCATTGCAATTATAATTAGTTATGATAAGATTACAAATCAATCTCCTTATCCAATATAACCAGGAAAATTTTAGATAGACACACATATCCAGGGAGAAGGTCATGTAAAGTTTGGAATCATACTACCAGAAACTAAGGAACTACTAGAAACCAGGAAACAAGTCTAGAAAAGAACCTTCTAAAACCTTTAGAAGAAGAATGGTATTCCTAATATATTAATCTTATAGTCATGGCACCCAGAACTGTAAAACAACAAATTTCTGTTAAGTCACTGAGCCTGTGATACCTTTTTATGAAGACTTAGCAAACTAAGATAGCCATAAATTTTTTTTTCTTGAAAATATGTCTATGGAAAGAATTTCAAAGATTTAAAAATTGATAAACTGAGTATTAGCAGGTAGGCTTGTATGTTATTCTCTGTACTTTTGATTGAACTTAAAAATTTTCATAATTTTGAAAGGTAAAAGAAAATTCCAACCCTCAAAAGCCCAATCAGTAATATGGAAAAGTTCAATTAGGCATTCAACTAAGGACACCAGCATATGAATGCAAAAATATCATTTTAATAAAAGACAATAAAAAAGTCCTAAAAATTAGTAAATGCTGAATTACTAAATTGAAAAGCAGTTCACTTAAAAACTTAATCCTCAATTGTAAAAGTGAAACACTACAAATTCAATTAATATAAAGGATTTTTAAACAGAAAGTGTATAAAGAAGATATATCAATATATACAGAGATTACCAAAGAATAATGAGACACTTAGCAAAGTTACATTCTAATATTTTTAAATATCTTCATAAACAGAATTTTTAAAACTATGACATATATCCAGGAAGAATTCTAACATTTCACTTTTATAAATGTGGAAACTATACATCATGTAATGTATAAAAGAATAAATATGGGATTATAAAAATAATAGAAGTTAATTATATTGTCACCTTTTACCCAAGATATATAAACACACAGATACTTTATACTTCAGTCATGTGAATCTTTTCAGAGAAATGGAAGATGATACAGTATTTTGACATTTGGAAAGTGGAAACTACTTTTAAAAAGTCCTCAGTACATTGTTTTATAAATATCACTTTTCCTATTTCTCACAATAGATTGAGTACTTTTACAGTTATATATATTTTGTATTCCTGGGTACTGAAGAAAGAAGTGTATATGAAGATAAATAATGCTGGACAAGTTTCAGATAAAAATTAAATCTATTACATGATTGAGGAGAATGAGTACTGGGAAATTCTTAGGAAAATAATTTTTCAAAATTTATCAAAAACTTTAAAAAGCTCTCTTGAGACTTTGAAGGAAATCAGTTCCTTGGAATTCAGGCCAAGAAAATAACCAGAAATTTAAACAAACATTTTTCTAATATGATAATCACCTACAGTAGTAGAAAACTATAAACTACTTACATGTTCAACAACTTAAAAATTACTATGTAAATTATAGTACTATACTGTATATGCAATCTTTCAAATAAACTTGATCAAGAGCTTTTATGAGATTTAAAATATTTATCATATAGCATGACTTAGTTTTCCCAATTAAACACAGAGAATAACATCAAGTATTTCAATAATAGTCACAGAAGGAACATAAGAGAATTATAGAGTACATATCTTGAAGGTGGTGAACTAATGACTCAGTTTATTTTCCTGTGTTAGCATTTGTTTGCTGAATGTTCTTTTTACAGTCATGAGATATACTTTAAATATATCATCTATAGTTTAATTTCCATCAGTATTACACTTTGTCACATTATGAAGTGCTTTGATTCAACAAGTATTATTAGACACCTACACTTCACTAAGCAAATGTTTTATGAAAACCAATATGATAAAGATCTTTCAGAAAACAAGTTTGAAAGCTAGTCAATATAAAAGCATAAAGGCATAAAATGAGTTTATCATCTCTTTTCTGGTTTATTACAACAAATTCTTACTGCAGGCCTACTTTCTGCTATAGTATCCATTGGTTTATTTTCTGTGCTGTTGCCACAAAGCTGTCTCTAAAGCATAAATTTGATCAGGCCCTTTGCTTCCTAAACTTATTTGGCTCCCTTCTAGGCAGCACTAATTCTCAACTATGACTGCACATTAGAGTTGCCCTGGTGAGCTTTTAAAAAGCTCCACTGTCCAGACCTTCTTCCTCGGTACGCTCTCCAGAGTTCCTGATTTAATTAGGCTTGGGTGGCGCCAAGGTATCTATATTTTAAAGCTTCCAAAATCAAGTACCTTAGAATGGCAAATAATGATTGTAGGCAACTTCCCGGTCCTATTTCTTACTACTTGCTGTAAATGTACTCTGAATTTTAAGCTGCTCTTTGAATATGTTGCACTTTTCCACATATTTGTGTTTACTCAGGATTTTACTTCCTCCTAAAATGTACTTTCTTCCTTTGTAACCTTGAGTTCTGATGGTCATCCTTAGAATTCCATTCAGCCCCTCACTAAGGAAGCCTTCTTTGCCTCCCTACCTTGATCCAGTGAAGCCTAAATCCTGCCAGGCATGGAGAGATTAGGCCCCATAGCAGTGTGAACCACTACAAAGTAATTGAAGGTGATGGAGAATTTTGACATTTCAAAGGCAGAATCCTCACTCTGACAGAGCTCTCAGTTCATTGTCCGCTTACCTATCTCTCCCACACCAGACTGGGAGCTCCTTGAAGGTAAGGATTTTATGTGGGTTTGTCGTTGTTGTTATTGTTGTTGTTGGAGATACTTAGGCAGTTTGGAGATACTCAAGAAATTTTAAAAGAATATAAGAACCACTACTCCAAATACATGGCACAAAAAAATAGAAAGATTCAGAATAAAGCAAAATAACTAAGCCAAGTTTCCACTGTGTCTGAATACCCTGGAAGCTTTGGGCTCACACAGCCCAAGATGCTAATTGTTGGCTGTGTAACCATGAACAAGATGATTGGTCTCTCTAAGCTCCTCTTCCCCAAGTGGAAGAGTGACATCTAGTTTCACAGGGTTGACTAGAGAGTTTATAATGTGCCTGGAAGATACAGTGGTCAATGAAAATAAGCTCCTCTCTTCTTTTTTCACTATTTATACAACTGTCATTAATAATTTCTCAACAAACTGAATGCGCATTGGAGGTAGAGAAAATATCTTACTCGCCAGTGCTATTTCATAGCATCGAACAGTACTTAACATGAAGCCTATGCTCAATATGTAATTTTTGAATAAAAGTGATATTATATGAGATTGAAAGTTGAATTGTATTTGAGTATAGTAAAATGCAGCAAAATGATGGGTGATGAGAGAGAATAATACTGAAAATGAGGAGAAAGATAATAAATAATAGAGTAAGGCAATTAAGGCAGAGGATTAAAAAAAAAGTAAACCAATGAAGTAGATAGTTCAAGTAAGAATTTTAATGGAAGTGATCAGAAAGGAAGCTTAACTCATTATTGTGAAACACTGGAAATGTGAGAATTTAAGATTTTATCCTGTATACAATGGAGAGCCATAGAAACATTCAGAGCAGAATTGCAACATATTTTTCAGATCAAGATTCAAGATGGTTCCCAGTATTTAGTAGAGTGAGGAAATATATGAGAAGCTGTGAGAGCATTTAAGAGAACTATTAATCTAAATAAATGATACAATAGAGTCCTGAAATAAGGTGAAATCAAAACAAATAAATATGAGCATTGGATAAAGCTTATACTTTATGAAATATAACATGTCAGTAGAATATGATAAGGATGGATATAGAGAGTAAGGAAATCAGAAAAAATGAAATAAGCTTGAGAACTCTCAGAGGGAAGATAAATTTACCATTGGACATGTGGTGGTCATATGTACAAGTCAATGCTCAGGAGGTGTTTGGGAAAGTGGCCAGATGGACTCTGTACAGACAACTGTCACAAAGGTAATAGGTTACCAGACTATGGTACATGAGGATACTTTTATTATAGACAGCTAAGTTAGGTAGAAATATTATAGGTAGTCAGATAGAACTGGGCTCTCCACAGAGTCAGTGCAAAAGATGAAAACACATTACAACTGTGTCTGGAGACACAACTGTTAGAGACTAGGCCTCAAGATAAAGACAAAATAACCAGGACTGTATACTGCCCCAAAGGAAAAGATAAGTGATAACACCTGGCCTAATGAAGTCTAGATAGACATCAGTCACCACAGTGGGTGACTAAAAACTCCAGACCCATTATTTTCTATGACTTGTTCTCCCACTGGATCACTATTACCTTAGCAACTATCCTCATAACCTTATTGGTTATTCATAGCTTTAACCCCTGTTGCCACCCACATGGTTTTTGCTCCATAAGACTTCCCCTGAAAAGAAAGATCCTCAGATACACTTTTGGGACATCTGCCTCTCAGGAGGTATCCTTTCAATAAACATTTCCCATTTTTAACCTCTATTGTTCCTAGAATTCATTCTTCAATTTTAGAGGACAGGAACTTGGCATATCAGACAACTAACAGGTTGGAATTATTGTATTTTCCTTATATCATTTGGAGGTCCTGTTTCATCTCCTATGTCATCCCTGTATCACTTTGACTCAAACTACAAAAAACAGTGATTGAGGACTACAATTTGTCATTCATAAGAACAAGGTACAGTACTACATTTTAAGAACCAATAAAAAAAAAAACACATCCATTGTAAGTTTTGTAGAATTCTAATGTTTTGTTAAGAAAAAATGCTCTAGGGAATAGTAGAGTCATGTTAGGTCCATTTAAGATAATCATTTTCAAAAGACAGTGATTTCCCATTACGTATGTTTGCTGTTAGAATACCAGATTCTGCCATGATTATCTAGCACAATTTACTCCCAAAAACCATGTACTGATTTTTTTTATATGTAAGTGGGTAAAAGCCAATAATGATGTTCTTTAAATTTATCTGCTGTAAGATGGTTAGGATTACATATTTCTTCCTAAATATTTTACAGATAATTTCTTGGTAAATTTTTTTAATTCTTTTATTGGTACATTTTAGGTATATAATACATTTACATTTATCATTGAGGGCTTGTACTGTACATGATGTATCTTAGCTCTTATTTTTTTCCCAATTACCTGTAGGCCCTTCACCCCCTCCACCCTTCCCTATTTAGATAGATTTCGTTTCCATTTTTTTTCTTTCTCATAATTTTTCCTTTCCCTTCTTCCCTTTCCCCTTCCCCTCCCACCACCCCTACACCTTTGGACATTTTCATGTTTCAAATTATGAATTATATATTTTAATACTTATTTA
>NW_004624750.1:19459089-19492244 GCF_000247695.1 Heterocephalus glaber | reverse complement strand
AAAAAAAAAAAAAAGAAACTAAAGGACTTGGAATTACAAGGAGAAAAACAAGCAGCATTTTGCAAGCATGGAAATGGGGGCAGGGATATTGTAGTGAGGAACAAGAAAGTTAAATTCCTGATACTACCTTAGCTCTTTTTTCTTTTTCCAATGATTTATTTTTTATCTATTTCTATGTCTTCAACTATCATCTAAGTGAAATATATTTATTGAATGTCTAGTTTTAAAAAAGAATTCAATGGAAGTTAGCTATTATCTTTTCTGTGTTACTTGGGATTTTTTTGTTGGTTTTTTTTTTTGGTATGGGGAATCAAACTCAGGACCTTGCACTTGCGAGGCAGGCACGGTGCCACCGAGCTAAATCCCCAGCCAGTGTGTCACTTGTTTGTAATCAAAAGGCTGTTTCACAACTTTTCTGACTTTCCTAGGTAGCTCCAGATTAACATTCCAATGTTCACCTCAAGC
Organism: Heterocephalus glaber; assembly: GCF_000247695.1. Next base: position 19,491,779 of record NW_004624750.1, on the reverse strand, counting down.
ATTAGTGTAAGTTGTTCAAAATAGAATTTATCAGTCCTCTTAAGGAAAGTTTTGTTCTTTTTCCATCCCACATTAAATAAGATCATATATGTTACATTATTATCCACTCTCCTCCCCTTTCAACCATAGGCAAATCCAATCACTGTATTCTGTCAATTCTCATTAAAAAATGTCTCTAAAATCTCATCTCCAAGCAGCCATACTTCTGCCTCTCTAGTCACCCATCATTCCTCTCCTAAACTATAAAAGCATTCTTCTGTTTCACTTATCAGCTGCTTATGCATCTAGACTATTTTCTGCACTGTTGCCATTGCTGTCTTTGTTTGAATTACAATCATGTCTCTAATATTCAGGATAACTGATGTCACCTAATTGATCACAGGATAAAAATCATTCATTCATTCACTTTGCATTATTTATTCATCCTGCCAGATGCCTACAATACAATGACAAATGAGGCAGTGATACTCTACGTTGTCTAATTTGGCTGTCCCTGCATTGTTCATGCTCATCTATCAGCACTTTCTTGCCATGGATTTTCTTTTGTCCACATTTCTTTATTGCTTTCTGAGCATATTCCAGGCCTTTTCAAAATTTATTGTCTTTGTACATGCTGATTGCATTATCTAGGAAATATTATCTACCAACATTCAAATGAGAAGCTTTTCAAATATCATTGCTTCTGTGAAACACATCCCATGTCCATAGGCAAGATATTTCTGATCTGTCCCAGGTGCAGGTACACTGTCTCTTGCATCCTTGATCCTCAGGGCAGACCCAGGAAGCATGGAGCTCTCTGCTGCCTGGGACAGAGTGGGAAAGTCCTTACCATGCAGCTAGAGCACTCTTTACCTCCTCCTATTCACACTGAGTGTAGACTTTTATCAGAACCAAGATTTTCTTTTTTCCAAAGTGTTGTCTTAAACTGTGAAAAATTTTACTAAGCAAGAGAATGGTGCACTTGACTACTTATTTGGAATAGACAGTAGAGGTAAAGTTAGGGGGGAAAATGAATTAGAAAAGAAAACCATGATTTTTCTGCCACATAATTATTGACATAAATTTCTCATCTACTTTCTCACTTATGTAGCTTTGAAAAAAGCATTCATACTAAAACCCAGTATTAAAACATTATAAAAACAAACTTAGAAATTTTATGGATGTGGGAGCTTAAACATATATGTGGGCCTCCAAAAATTTACACTTAATTTGAATAACTTGAGGAAATATATTGTATTTGTATTTTTTTCTGAAATACAATCCAGTTTCTCATATGCGCATTTTCCCTACTGTAGTTTAAATAGGTTTGCAGTCCTAAAACTGGATTTGTATTTGTCCCCGGTAAGGTTAAAGTTTGATTTGCAATCTGTCTTATAATCATAGAGGTGATATTTAAACAGAGTGCTTCACATGGAAATAATCCACTTAAATATAATAATCAGCTTTGAGTGGGCTTTTTGTTTTTGCAATTTACAGTGGGATTTTAAAAATAAAACATATAAGATCGAGGTACTTTGGAACATTTGTGTAAAATACCTCTGATTTTCAAAGCCAGAGGCTCAAAATATGATGGAAACTGAAAATATTGTCAGCAAATAAACTATATGATACGGTTGGCTGGAAGCTAATTTTCATTCAAGTGCTCCTGTTGATTTATATGTATTATTCTTCCACCATTATATCATGGAATATATTGAGTAGTGGGTGCTTTAAAGTGTATAACCAGTATTACAATTATTATGATTAGCATCACACTTCATAAATTACAAAATGCATATGAGTGTATATATTTTTATACGCCTACTCAGAAACTCATTCACTCCTCACAATATGCCTGTGGGACAGGTACTGCTTATTATGATAATGTTATTGTGATCAAAACTGAAGCTCAGAATGATAAAGGCTTGGAGACAAAACTCATTCTGTGAGAAAGTGGAACTAGGGTTTTCTAATTGCATTATCTTGATAAGGTTTTTATGCATGGTCTAGATTTGAGAAACATCTATGTAGGACTAATCATATCTGTTTATGATTAACTATTCAAGAAAACTCTTTTGCTAATTATGAAAATATACTAAACAGTTGTGCATTTAGATATCACATTAAAAGTTTAAAGTACCTTTATTGCTTTGATGTCATTTTAGCCTGTTAAGGAATCTGTTGATTGAATTAAAACTTTAAAACCCAGCTGACAGATTAGTAAACAGAGATCTAGTGAAGTTACAGAACTGAACCCAAATCACTGATCTTCACTGTGGCAATGACAGAAAAAGATTCTAATGCTTCTTATTCTTTAAAATCATCTTTTGAGGATTGCAAACATTTCATTTGTAAATATATTTCTAGCTAAGATTTAGTAAAATAATCAGATTTAGTCATCTATACCTTTCATAGAACTGCAAAACTATTTAAACTACGATGTGTGTGGGAGGGATAGAACTGCAAAACTAAACTACACTGTGGGGGGGTGGTAATAAGCATATGAGAAAGTGGATTTTCTTTTAGGAAAATAAAGTTGTTTGCAATTTGTAATTATCCAAATCCACTACACTGCTTTATATGTGCTTGTGTTAACCTTTACCCTATTCATTCATTTAATCCTTTAGCTCAATATTTAATCATAAAGCAAATTTTAAAAAAATATTTGATTCAAATGAGCACAGACATATTCATATTTTATTTCCAAAGGTAAGGATATTGATCTGCTTTCGAATTATCTTCTGCGAATCATCCTACATCATTAAGACTTTGACTGTTTTCAGTATTATACTTTCAGAATTTTCTCTCTGAGATGGATTTTGCACAGAAAAACTGAACATATTGTGCAGTTGAGTCCCCAGGGCTTGAAGGACCACATAGCTGTGAAAAGCTCTTCTCTTGAAGTGAGCTGGGCTAAAGTAGAAAGGTTTCTCTACGCCCTTACATGAGCTGATTCAGGAAGCAGGTGGTTTCCAGCCCAATTACCACCAGCTGAGTCAGGCAGGCTGTCTTAATACTTCCATCCAAGAGAAGAATATTTGGATATCTGATGCTTAATGGAAACTGGAGAGCTAGGCTCTGATATTTAGAAAGCAAAATATTCAACCAAATCTCACACTAAAATTTTAGGTACTTCTGACAGAAGTAGAAAGTAACTCCATTGCATGTAGTGACACCAAATGTGTTTTGATGCTTCTGAAATCCTACTAGAATCTTCAGAGGTCCCATCAGCGAGCTAGCCATGTGACTGGCCAGAGATGACTTCAGAACTACTGGTTCCCAACTAGTGAAGACTTCCAAAAAGCCATATGCCATGAGAACTGTGTCTGTCATAATTTAACATCTGAACTGAATGCTTGCTCTCCAGCTAAAATAGTAAATGATTGAGCTCCTCACTGAAATTTTCAAGTTACATTCAATTAAATTATATTATTTAGTGCCTAAAGTGAACAAGTACTAAGCACAGATATAAAATTTTCTACTCCAGTAGTAAACAAGAATCCTACACTTCAGAAGCAAATAATCTTGTTGAAATACAGTGGACAGTGTTATGATATATATAAAACTGCCCTAAGCCTTCTCAGTTCCTTCAAGGTCTTAATTACCAAATAGTAAAACCAGGTCTAAGAAAGGTATTGAAAAAACCTTGCAAATAGGTACAACATAAATATGTCTATGCTGCCAAGGCTTTTTGCATGTTAACAGGGACCAAGAAACCTTAAGTCAAAATAATGACTCTCTAGGGAATTACCTTCAGGCACCAGTGAGCAAGAGGAAGAATATTTCAGGGCACTGATTCCTGTTCCACACCTCAGGAATCATATAACATGAACAGACAACTGCTCAGGCTATTTGTAAGTTTGCTACTCAAATTGGAGCTATACCAGTTCAATTGCCTACCAAGAAAATTGCGGGTTTTTTAACCTCACTAGTAATAAGTATAACAATAAAAATGATTAGATGATTAGCGTTGTATAATACACAGATGTTATTTCATTTTTTTAATAGCCAAGAATTATAAAAAGCACTTATTTTTATCCTCCTTTTTATCCAGAAAAGAAAAGACAGACTCAAGGGATCTAGAATTCTTGCTAATCCATGAAAATTCTTATGAATTAGAATCATCTGCCAGGTTGTTGAAGCTGAGTGCTCACTTGTATAATGAGTGTATTCTAGAGGCATGCATGCTTGATATAACATGCACATTTATCTTCAGTAAAAAGTGAGAGTTTTAGCTATTGCTACCCTGGAAAGTGTTATAAGCATAAATGCAAGGAAAAGCAGGTACAGAGAACAACAACAAAACTAAAATGAAATTGAAGAAATTATAAAAGGAATGAAAATAAACAAAAATAATTAAAAAATCACCAGATACTGTAATGTAATGTTTCTATTGTTAGGTAAATAAATGGTCATTATCATCATATTTAAAGATGTTTCATGATCCACTCTAAAATAAGAATCCCATAATCTAGACCAAAATAACTTGTAAGCTGCTGCCAAGTGACTAGAGAAAGATCAAGACAGGAACAGACTAAGACAGAGAGATAACAAAGCAGTTTCTGACTACAAAGCAATTTCTCCATGTTAACATGAAGTTTTTGGCTAAAGATCAAGCCTAGAGACTTGATTATATTAACTCCTTTTTATAATATTCCCTGAAAATGACAGTAACATATATCCATATAACCAAATAATACTGAGGAAAAATGGCAGAGGGAGTCAGAAGAGCTAGACAAAATACTTAAAGTAAAGCTTAGGAATAAAATACTGAGCAATTTAAATTCAAAGCTTGAGATACTCAGGCATATTTCTATACTTCTGATATCCTCTTTCCTACTTAATTCTCTATTATATTCTTAACAAATGTAAAATCCTTTTAGAAAAAGTGCTGTTTCAAACCTTGAAAACAATATGGTATCATGGAGGGCTTAAGAAAATTGAGGTGTCCATTTCATTCTCCCAATGTGCCATTAGAACTTCGATAATATGCTTCATGACATTTAGACAAAATTTATCTGCTCATGAGGAAAAAAGGTAAATTAGGAAATTATATCATATAAGCTAAAATGAAATCCTGCAGTTCATCTCCACATGTTTATAAGACTTAGTGTAAACTTTAGGCCTCCATTAAATGATAGCCTAATTGGTTAACACATTTCCTGGCTCATTTTCTGTTGCTCATGCCAGACTCTTAAGGAAATAATAAGACTGGATTAAGGCAGAAAAATAAAAGGAGTTCTGAAGGCTAATGAAACCAGGGGTAGCAGAGAAGGAAGGTGTTACTTCTGGTGCACCAGCTGCATATTTCAAATACAGAAGCATCTGTCTTGTGTCTGTAGGATTATTACTATTGCATTTTTCACAGGAACAGCATCTAACAGAGCTATTTTTTGTCAGTGGAAGGACATTTCTTTGACAATGTTCAAAGAAGGTTCTTCAGTTCATGGAAAACTCATACTTTAAAAATTCATTTTCCTATATACATTCTGACCTTAGTATTGTCTTTTCTCACCTTCATCATCTTACTAGAAAGTCCTGAACAAATATAAGTGTAGATATTTAGAACAATTAAGAGTACTACCTATAAAAGATTGTGCAAATAGAGAAGGGTTCAACTCCCCACAAGAAATGGAATCATTATGTACTGCAAACATATACTAATAAAAATCAAAGTTGAAAAAATATACAGCAGGAACACCTTCTAGGATTACCCAGGGTTTATAAAAGCATAGCTAAAGAAAAAGTAAATTTCAGTCAATAGGGCAACAAATACAGCTTTAGAGGTACAAATGAGTATTAGAGACTGTATCTGATACAGAAAAAAGCCCTTTTCAGCATTGGAACTGATCATATGCCTTTCAACTCTGGATATGGAGTGCTAGAACAAATCAGTTGCCTTTCAAATTATTCAATTCCATTATTGACTTTCTGATAAAAAAATTCCAGCATAACCTGTGCACTGCTTCATAAAAAATTACAGCATAATCTAGCACTACTTTGGTAACAGATAAGCCCTGAAATATTAGTGGCTTATTCTGACAGTTGTGGGTAGAATTGGCTCTCTGTCAATCAAAGGCTTTTACTCTATTTCCTTGGAGTAAAATTGTTGGAAAGCAACTGTCCAAGCAAGGACTTCTGTTTCATGGAAAGTAAGGGAGCTTCTGACTGAGTTCTGATGGATGATAGAAGTGACCAGTTAGTAGAATTGACTTACCTCATTATTGGTCCTACCCTTAGGAAGTAGACAATGTTAAACATGCAATTCTCTCTCTATAGTTCCCCCTTGATGACTTCCTATTGTCTTGGGAAAATGGAAACCACTTGTGGAAGATGACAAACATCTTTTTGCTGGATTTCTGATTGACTAAGCGGAGTAGAAATCCCCATTTCAGCCCCCTGTAACATTTGAAATTATAAAATTCATAAACTTCCAATTCATGGATGAATTCATCTATTGTTTGCTAAATGCATCCTATAATGACCCTAAGAGTCTATTTAGATCCTCTTTTCCAAAAACTGTAGACATGGGTTGTCTGCCTTTCAGATTACTGCATTGCATGTGATAATTTAATAAAGTATTTTGTCACTGCATAACATGGATCAATATCTTTCCAAATAGCAGTATCAGATTCCTGTTACCCAGCAACTAAATGATAACCTAATTGCGACTTATTTTATGTCTTTTTCTGTGTTATTAATGGTACCAGTCCACTTTTCATACCAATTTCTCTATTAATATGAGGAAATACAGGAAGTATAACAGATAAGCCTTGACCTCTTAGGTGTAACACAATACAAATTCTCACCCAAGTAAATGCCAAGTGGCTGTGAAGAGGGAAAGAATTCTATTTTATTTCATCATTCAGGAAGCCAGGATGAGAAAGGCTATCCCCATAAGGTTTGCAAGTCACTCTGGAAGTCACCATTCAAACACAAATAGCAGGAGTGGTAGCAGAGTGTATGTAGAAGAAGCACAGAATGTTTCAATGGGCCAGACCTGAAAGCATCAGGGGACCAGTTCCATATCAATCCAAGAGACATTTGTGGGGAATGGAGGGCTATCAAATACTGGGCAGCTACTACACAAAAACATCCATCATAGTTAACACCTAATCATCTATGGCATATTTTGTGACTTTCACAATATAAATATCTATTACATGTCGATCTCTCAAAAAGATAGGTGATAATCTTCAGATTAATACTTTGATGTAACTAATACTACCTCTATTTTTTCATCAAGGTCCTGAACACAGATTTTCTTAAGTCAAAGACTACATATATCTATATCCGATCCAACAATAATTTAAAATTTCTGGCCAATAGGATGTCCAAGATTGAAAATAGGAATGATAACCATTATCAATTAACTAACAAACATTATATTTTATACAAATATATACAGAAAATGTTCTATGAAAAATGGCATAACAAAATATAATAGGTCCCCTATATACTTATAGAAAATTTGCTTATTTTTCTGACTGATGTATAAATGAAAATATTTCATAGTATGATTCCTTTGACCATGTAATTTATTTCTAGGAAGTTCTTCTAAAGAAATAATAATGATAGGGCCAGGGATTTAGTTCAGTGATTTCGCCGCCTGCTGCGCAAGCTCAAGAACCCGAGTTCGATCCCAGGTACCAAAAAAAAAAAAAAAGAAAAGAAATAATAATGATAGAATTAAGTATAGGAAAAGCTTTAAGTACATGATGTTTATCTACCTTTATTTGTACAAAGAAAAGTTAGGAAGCAACATAAATATTTAGATATATGAAATGGATAAACACTCTCTTGATGTAATTTCACACAACTGAAAAAATTGAGGTTCATATTCATTCAAAATAATATAATGAAAAAAATGGTTACATTGCTATGGAAATTTTTGCAAAAAGTGTGCTTAATTCTTTAATAACAACATAATTTTATGTACCATAAACCAAAATCAAAAGATGATGCATATAAAACTGTGACACAGCCAAATATTAATTGTGACTATTTTTATGTGCTTAGAAAGTACTTGCTTTTGTCTTCACTTCTTGGTCTGTATTTTTTCTCATAATTTCTTGCATGGATGAATTTTATAATGGAAAATATCTGACCTTTTATTTCAATGAGTAGGGCAGTGAATTATATTTATAAAAGTAAGAGTGATTAATGCAATTATCATCTGCAATCAACACTCTAAGTATAACATCTTCATGACCTACTCAATAAATACACGGTTATAAATGTCTATGATATGCAAAGTAGCTCCTTAAACTTCATCATAGTATATAGTTCATATATATTTCATTTTAAACCAGTTGTTACTTTTTCCTACATATAAAATTAAAGGTTTTGTATTTTTAAACTGTTATAATAGAACATCATCATTGTCATCACCATCATTCTTATCATTATTACTATCTCCCTTTAGAAAAAAAATCTATGGCCCTCTAACAAATTCAAAGTCATCTGCATTAATAATTTTTACTTTCTACTCTCTTTGAGTAATTTAATCCAGAGATAGGATAAACAACTTCTCCTCCTCCTGCTCCTCCTCCTCCTCCTCCTCCTCCTCCTTCTTCTTCTTCTTTGATACCGGGAATCCAATTCAGGGCCACATGCTTGCCAGGAAGTCACTGTGCTGCTGAGCTACATCCCCAGCTCTACCTAATTGAAAACTCCAGTAACCACTGCTCATTTTGAGAATCCTCGTCCTAACAGCCATTATATCTTTGGATCTAATTTTGTGACTTTATAATAAGTAATTATCACCTGCATCCTGGAGAAGCTAATTTCAATATATACCATGTGGTCCATTTTAACCTATTTTCCTTTTTTCTATTTCCACCATCTCTTTAAGTAAATCATTAGAGCAAAGCTCCTTATTCCCATCTTGTATTAGACTAACCTGGTTTTATTTGCAATCTTGACATTTTAAAAAAAGTCAGATTCTGTTTAATAATGAAATTAGATTATTTGTCATGCTATGATCTTCCCTACTGTCAAATAACATACAATGATGCAATTCACTCTCCAACAAAATTTCACATTTATTTAGTTTTATTTGTTTCCAAATCCAAATCCTTTCATGTTCAGTCCAAGTCCTAAAATAGCCTATGACTAAATTTCAGGCCACTAAACATTGATTCTACCTTAACCATATAGGCATAAGTTATGTTCAAAGGAAAATGGTCATTAAAGTAAGTTTGTAAAAATTCAATCATCTAAGGTCATGTCTATCTATACAGTCTTCTGAACATGACACTGTGACTAAAACTACATATCAAATTTTTCATTACTATCCTCATTGGGAACCAATCAATTTTGAGGCACTAAATTTTTAAATATCTAGTACCCAGTTCCATATTCCTGCTATTTCCTCACCAAATTTGTCTAACTTAACTATCCATACATAGGGAAAGTAGATCACTCTAATGCCATAGGTCACATTAAAATACATATATATTATATATAATATATTTATATATATATATACACACACATACATCTGCAGTATCTGATGGAATGGAAGAAAATAAGACTCTAAGGAAAGCTTACTGGGCCCTTTTGTTCTTTGTTCTATTTAATGATCTTTAGGTTTTTATTCTAGTCTTTAACTCTACTGTTCAAGGCAAGAGGCCTGGGAGAGGAATAAAGTGCAAAGGCTTTCAAATTAGACCAAATTCTGGCTTCACAGCCATGAAAACAGAAGGCCTCCAGGGGATACAACTGCCAGTGAAAAGGGATAGACAAACACCAGTAACTAGTCTCTTGCATTCTCTGAAAATGTTACTATGCAGTGGCTACAATCAAGGGGTGTCTTCTTGGGGCTCATTTACCATAATTATTAACTAACCCTGAAAAAATTAATCTGTACAAAAAGGGTATAGTTCTTTTAACATGAAGTATATCAGGAAATACAAGAGTCATGGAATTATCCTGGAGCGCAGAGAAGACTTCCAGGGTCCCCTAGCACTTCTCTCTCAGGAAGGAAGCCAGAGAGCTGCATTTTCTGTGAGAATCTCTAACCCACTTAGCAGTCTCTGGGCCTGGCCTTTTGTTTGGTTGCCTTAAGCCTGCACTTGATTTAGTTAAAGAACCATCCCTAGACAGATTCTTGTCATCCAAAACTCTCTTCCTGAGTCTTTTTTTAAAATTAATATCATTAGTCTGCTCCTGACACCCTGGGAAGACTTTGTCATTTATCATTTTTCTCCTATATAAACATTTAAACTCAAGATAAATTTAAATAAGCTATTTGAGTTGGGTTGTATAATATTTAAATATATTGAACACTCACATGACCAGCTTGCAATTTGAAAGAAATGTATAAAAAATCTTTTTCTATAATAAAGAAGCCTAAAATTTAAAAAATGAGAATGTATGTCAGAATAAAGATTGCACTATGAGCTACAAGAGTAAGATCTGGACCTCAGCTCTCAAAAACTTGTCATACAAACTAACAAAAGTACATCATTTAACCTTTGAACTTCAATTTTTATGTTTTACAACTGTAATGCTGAATCAAATAGTCTCTATGTTCCCTTTAGCTTTAAAATTTTAGTGAATCATGTTTCAAACCACCACTTTTGTTATGAGCACCCAGCTTCTTTATAGCTTATTAACACAAATGAAACATTACATCCAACAGTCTTCAATTCCACCTATAAACTACATGTGTGATCTCACATGCACCCACACAAAAGATGTAGCCTTTTGCTCTGAATGAAGACAACTATAAATCATATCAAATGAGATGTTGGTTGATTTTATAGTCTTATGATTTAGAACCTTCTAATTAATTCCTCACCTTTAGAAGGTAAGATATCTTTTCCTTTCTCATAGAGTAATTGTAGATTCAATAAGATAGTACATGTTCTGGTGCTAGTGTATGTAGGGGAGAAAAGTGTGTTGGATTTTTTTCATGTGAAATTTTTGTTGCATATAAATCATTAGCTATCCTGGTCCCAAAATATGAGACTCTTTGAAGAAGATATGAGATTGTTATTAGTCAAATAATTGATTGGACAATCTTCTTCCTTCTGCCCTCCACACTTCCTCGTCATCCTCATAGTTGAACTCACTATACTATCTACAGTATTGGATCAGTGTTTAGCATGTTATGAGACTGCATGTTTCATGGAAATGATGACAGTTTGAGTGATATCCAAGAGGAATAAATTCAGCAAAATTAAGGGATGCCAGTTAGAAGGCTATTAAAATAATATAATAGAAATGTGTGTGACTCTGGAAATATCACCAGTGGTGGGGAGGGGTCATAGGGACCTCTGAGAAACATTTGCAATGGACAATCAACAATAAGTGACAAAGTAGGTGGAAGGGAAAGGGAGAGGGGGCTCAAAGACAACTGCCAGGTTTCTAGCTTGATTTGGATGAAAGGTGGTGTCATTTACAAGAAGAGTAGAAGTTTTATACATATTAACTCTGAGATGACTGTGAGCCATCCAAATGTCAAACAGATGGCTAGATATGAGAACCTTTAAATCTGAAGCAATGTCCAAGCTCTAGGAATGCACTATTTGGATTGTAAAGTATAAGTCAAGTCATGGATGCATACATCATTCCCTAGATGAAAAGATATAAAATAAGCCATGAACCTAGAAGATACTGATACTTACTAACATTAATTGTCTCAGTAAGAAAAAAGAACCACTCATGAGGCCAAGGAACTGATTACAGAGATACAGGAGCAAAATTCCGAGAGATAGTATTATGGAAACCCAAGGAAGAAAGGATTTCTAGTAAAAGCAATTTATCAGATATATCAAATGCAACTGAATCATGAAACTGATGAGTCTTCAGAGAAAAACATTTTCAATATTTGTACTATTTTCATATTACACTACTATATATTTTAGTGTATGTGCTGCTGAAGCAAGCACTACACTATTATAAATAGTTTGTAAACTACAGGAAAACAAAAAGAAAATAAGAAGCACTAATAATACCAATGTCTGAGCTTACCCCAAATAACTTGATACTGTTACTCTCTGGCATACGTATCTCCGATATTTTAAATACCATGCCCATAGCCATATGGTTCTTTATATTTTTTCTTAAAATAATATGTTACTATAGCTATATTTAGGTTAAAATAAGTCACTCAGAGAAATCCTGCTGCAATCTGTTTTAGGCAAGGGAAATGTCGAGACAAATGCCAATAATGAAGAAGTTCAAAATGTATGAGGAAAAACATGAGAAATTAAAATAAACAATAGAAAAATAATCAAGTCAGAGAAAGCATCACAGGGGGGAGTAACCTTCTAAGACTGTCATAAGAATTAAAGATTTTTGACTTTATAAAAATATTATGAAAAATACCTATTTCTTTAAAGGTATGGATAATAAAACCGAGACTGATAATTATAAATTTTCTGAAGTCACACAGCTAATCTGTAATATAGCCAGGAGTTAAACCGTGATAGCTCTATGGAGAGTTCAAGTTCACAGTAATTATGTGATGCTGCTCCTTTCATGAGTAGGACTTTATGTAGAATCTATACACAAAGGCAGAAAGATAGAGACCATTATCCACTCAAGGAAGCACCAGAAGTTTTCTGTTACAGAGCCAGCTGTAGTAGAGAGTACACCTAAGACAACGGAAGAGATGAGAGTGGAAGAATGTTACAAATAGATATACAAAAACATTTGTGCCATGTTAAGGGATTTGGGCTTTATCCAAGAGCTAATGAGGATTCATTGAAATATATGTATGCATTTTAGTACCGGGGATCAACTCAAGACCTTGTGGTTGTGAGGCAGCGTGGTGCCACTGAGCTAAATCCCCGGCCCATTGAAACATTTTAAACATGAGGAGGACATGAACTCTGTGTAGGCTTCCAATGTGAAATATTGGTATCATCAATTTTAACTCAGAAAGAACTTGTTAATTTTCTCTTCACATCATTCTACTTTAACTTGCTTATAGAGGGATTCAGGTGTTAAAAACCTATTAAAAGTTTCTACAAAAGTAGGTAATGTGAGAAACCTGAGGCTCATTCCAAGGGCAAGTTGTGAGTATACCCTGCATTGTGCACATTTGTCCTGCTATAAATGGCTTCAGAGCTTCTGTGACCAGCTGGAAGCACCACCTTCTTTCTGCTTCTTGCATTCTGCAGGTTGGCTTTGTCATACTGTGCGAATTAAAGAAGCTGGGTACCAAAAAGATCTCATTTCAAAATATTAATCAAATATAACTGAATAAGGGAACAAAAGCAAATTTACATTGGAGAAAATATCTCCGATCAGAGTATGTACCTTTTACTAACTTGTTACAAATTCATTTCTTACTATCTCAATGCTTTATTACTACAACAAATATAAAAATATTATGCATTCTTTTTTGTGCTGGAATTGAACCAGGGCTTTGTGTGTACCAACCATATGCTTCCAAGCTTATCTCCCCACTTTTTCCCTAACAAACATAATACATTCTTTCATTTATATTTCTTGAGAAATGAGTATTGATTTTGCTATAACACGTTACAGGATTTCAAATCAAGTATTTAATTTCAGGAGTTAGTTCCTAGAACCACAAAATATTGTTTATCCACTTGGAAAACTTTCAGTTTTCCATGGTGCAAGATGTCTTATAGAGCCCATGTTTTGGAGACATGAACAACACACTCTTACTGCCTGAAATCAATATTTCAATTTCCCCAACGCTCTTCAAAGAAATCTTTTCCTGGAGTGTTAAAAAGACTGGATTGATGTTTGGAACCTTGATTTTTCTTTCCTCTTCCCAAGTGGGAGTGTCTTCAAAAACAAAAATGACCAAAAGATGTGGGGGAAAAAATACATTAAGTGCGGAACTGAATCATCTGCAGCACACTGGAAATAGAATTTTTTTTCAAGCCCTGTTTTTGCAGATGACAATTGAAGAGACAGATCATGTTTTTTTTTTAAATTTTTTTTATTGGTACATTTTAGGTACACAATATAATGACATTCATCATTGGAGATATGCACCTTTACATAATCCATCTTGGTTCTTAGTTTTCCCTCCTTCCCCTGCCCTCCCTTCAATCCCTCCACCCCTCTCTATTTACAAAGAGTTTGTTTCCATTTTTTCATTTTCTCATATTAATTCCATTCCCTTCTTTCCTTTCCCCTACCCCTCCCACTTCCCCTTCCCCTTTGCCCCTTTTCTTTCTATTTCACATTATCTATTATACCTTTTCTTTTTTGACAGATTAGACCATTTTCTTTCTTAGTTAACTATAAACAACCAGTCAGATTTTATGAGCCTCCTTTTACTTTTCAGGTTAAATTTGTAGAAGTATGGACTCTGTTCTTCTGCTTCTTAGAGACCAAAAGTAATTAGTCATAGTTAGCCAAATTCTAGTCTCACAGGCAGAATATTAAATTAAGGTGAAAAAACATTCACCCAGAGTCAGAAAACTTGAGCAAGAAAATAAATAAAAAGGGAAAGAAATTTTGCTGCATTGAATACACTAAAAGCTAGAGCTGAGGCTTCAATTCTAGGCCTGAGCTCTGGCATTCCCTTCTTATCTATTTATGAGTAACTGTCTAAGCTAGAAAAGCCTTGGAAAAATTCTGACCTATTTTCTCATTTAGTCCTCCTGCATCTTTGTTCCATTCACCACCCACAATTCTTATAGCACCTGCTTCTTTTCAAGTCTAGTTCACTTAAAGATAAAAGAGAACTGATGTTGGTGGGTGATGTCTGGAAAGAGCACAGTGCACACCCAAACAATAGGTCTCTAATAAAGATGTTCAGGGACTATAATCCCCGAATCAGTGTATTGTTGCAAGGCAGAGGAGGCTCGGAGGTTCTTCTAGGACTCCATGAATGCTAATATGCATCAAGACTTTTCCTTTAGAGCTGGACTTTGTGGACTTGAGTGTTGGATTAACTATATAATGCACTCTGACACAGCTATAAAAATATATTTGGGTATAGTACTTCCTCTTTCTTTCTAGTTTTAGTTTTCTCATCTCTAGAGCTGAAATGACTGTAAGGATAACCACATTATGGCTGCTGGCAGGATTAATAGAGCTAAGATATGCAAAGAATTTAAGATTGCTTGGCCAGTATAAGCACTGAATAATTGTTCGCAGTTATTTATTTCTATATTCTTTCAGAAGAAAAATGCAGGGCATCAGTTTTGGTATCTGTCCACAGGGATACTTATTATTATTAAGAAAATACAGCAAAGATTATATTTGTGATATGTGAATTCAAATATTAGCAATTCTCTCTGACAAATTTGCACTTTTTACTAAGCTCCCCTTATTATAAACATGATAGTATATGTAGGAATGCTATTATACCAAGAGATACTGTACTCTACTGTACTGTACTATAGAAAATGCTTGGTTATATGATTTTAAATCCTGGCTCTGGCACTTAAAATATAGAAGGTCATTAAATACCTCTGCATCTTACCTTAGTCCTTTGTGACTTGGAGGTAACAATTGCTCATTTTGTTGGATCATGGTGGTAGAGTGAGGACAGCACATATTCCATTAAGCCTATGGCACATTAAAGGAAGAAGATGGCTCATGGAAGTATAGAGATCTAGCTATGGTAAGAGTTAAGCATATCTCTATTTTCTACTTCCTACTAAATATCAGTTCTTACCAAGTGTTTCATAAAGTGCTTATCATAGTTCATTCAGAGTGCTATAACAAAATACTATAAACTGAGTGGTTTATAAACAACAATAATTTATTCTTCACACTTCCAGAGACTGAGACATCCAAAATCAAAGTACCAGGTGATTCAATTTCTGGTGAAGTTCTGCTTCCTAGACTGCTGAATTTTCACAATAATCTCAAAACATGGAAGGAAGGTGAGAGCTCTGTGAGGTTTCTTTTATGAGGACATTAATACCATTCACGAGGGCTAAGATGTCATGATCAAATCACTTTCCAAAGGCCCCAACTTCCTATAACCATCACTTTGGCAATTCAGGTTTCACCATATGAATCTTAGGGGTACATAAATATTCAGAACATTGCAGCACTGATCTGGGCTGAATGGTACAACTTCCATAACATCTCTTGGGAAAGTGAATCAACACTGACAAGCTCTCAAACTGCCCCTTACTTTCTTGACCTCTATAATATTTTCAGTTTTCCTTATACATTCTTGGCCAGTCTTTCCTAGGTTGATTATTATCAGTTGTGTTTTATTTTTAACTCTCCCAGTTAAAAGTCCAAATTCAATATTTTTCATTGTCTTATTGTTACTCATACAGTATTTCTGGGGCCACACAGTTTCATTTTGGGGGAAGTAGAAGCTTAAGAGTGAATTGATTACCCATCTCTATGTCAATGTTATGGTTTGATATTTAAAATGTACCCCAAAGGCCAGGTGCTGAAGCCTTGGGTGACAGCCTGTGGTACTGTGGGAGGTGGCAGAAATTTTAGGACTTAGAAGGAAGAGGAATGAGTAGAAGAAAGTAGTAGAAGAAAGTGAGGTCACTGGGGATGTGTCCTTGAAGAGGCTATTGGGGCCCTGGCCCCTCCTTTCCCTCTCTGTCTGTGCTTCAGGGCTACATGAGGTGGCAGCTTTGTTGCATAGTTATGCCCTGCCATGATGCTTCACCTTCCCACAGGCCCAAAACATCAGGGTCCGGAGACTGAAACCTCTGAAACTGTGAGCCAAAATAAATACCTCCTCCTTTTAAGTTGTTCAGGTATAGCATCACATAATATAGTTTAAATTGGTAGGAAATTATCAAATGTTTTCCAAAATATCATTGATTTTACATCTCTACTAGCAGTGTATGAGAGATCAATTGTGCCACATTTTAACAACTCTTGGTATTAAAAATGATTATAACTATGCTCATACTAGTAAGTTGTAGTTTGAATTTCTGTTTACTATTGATGATGAAAAGCTGTTCATGTTCATATTATTCATTACATGAATTCTTTGTAATATGTCTTCTCAGGTCTTTTCTGTATTATTTATTGGGTTGTTTTTCAATTTATTATTGAGTTATAAGTGAGACAATTTATATATATAATTATATTATACATACATAGCATATATATAGCAAATATGTAACAAATACAATGCACAAAATAAATAAAATGTATCATATATAACATGTACAAATGCAAATTATATCACATATAATATATATTCAAATATATATTATATACAAATACAAATATATAACATATTACTGTATAATATATACTATATTTTAGACTATATATGTATTATAATACATATGATATGAAAGTGACTGTTGTTTTTTATTTAACAATAACTTGTTAAGAGTAGAAATTTTTTAATTTTATAAAGTCCAATTTATTATTTTATACATTGATTATTGGCTTTTGTGTTCTAAGAAATCATTGCCTACCCCAAAATCATGATTATATTCTCCTTTCAATTTTGAAGTAATATTTGTATGGGTATATGAGTTAGAGCTAGGTCTCAGTTGAGTTTGAATATAAAAATGACATAAAGTTCATTATTTTTCCATATGGATATCTAGTTGTTCCAGATTATTTGCCTAAGAATTTCCCTTTACCCATTGAATTGCTTTGTCATTTTGCCAGAAATCCATTGACTATATAAGTATTTATCTATATCTAGACAGTATTCTCATGATCTATTTGTTGATCCTTACCACAAATTGCATCATTTTTATTGCTTTATGAAGCATAAATTTAAATTTGTACTTTTAAGACTTTTTTGGATATTTGATGTTTTTTGCTTTAATACTTTCATACGTACTTTAGGATCAGCTTATTTCTTCCATAAAAATAAAAGAAGAAAGAAGGAAAAGGAAAACAGGAAGAACAAAAGGAAAAGGATGTAAGGAAGTACTCTTACCGGGATTTTGATTGGAATTGATGTTTTAGTGAAATTGGCATATTAAAGTTGAATCATCCAATAAAATAGTGTATTTCTCCATTCATTTCTATTTTCTGTCAACAGTGTTTAGCTTTTTTAGTTCAGAGTTTTAAACATTTTATTAAGTATATTATCTTTTTATTATAATTTGTAAAATGCATTATTCAACTGTGCTGGTTTAGAAAAAATCAGTTATTTCTTATGCTGCCCTTTTCAACAGGTAGCTGTCTAATTTTTGAGCAGTTCCATCATTTCTTTTGTTTTCTTCTCTTTTCTTTTATTTCTGAGAACAGAGAATCTTACCTGATTCCCTCAGAAAGGCAATCATTTTAAGTATGATGCTGTGACTTTTATAAATAGATGATCTTCATCAGATTAAAGAATTTCCTTCCTACTCCTATTTTATTGAGATTTTTTATCATGAATAGGTAAGAAATTTGATCAAACACTGTTTTTGCACCTAGTAAAATAGTAAAAAAGATCATATAATTTCTTATGTATTTCACAGAATTCACCAGTAAAGTTATTTGTCCCTAAAATGTTATTTGTGGGAAGTTTTTAAATTATGAGTTTAATTTTGAAAATTAACACCTTTAGGGATTCCAACATGACTGATTATAGAGAAGAAGGTGAGTTGGAAATAATTAGAGGCACTGAAAAACACAAGTACTCTGAAATGGGAGAGGTGATCATACCCACAAATGGAAAATCAAACCGGAAAGCACATTCTCTAGATCAAACCATATATTGGCGTTGTTAAAAATGGGAAGCTGCTGCTCATCTGCCTTCCCCCTTTCATCCTTTACATGAGAGGCACACACACCATTTAGGGAATGGTTCTGGAAACCCCAAGGAAAGAGCCCAGGCTCCAGAGGCCAGACTCCTGGGACAGGCCCTCCCTCCCATCTGGAAGAGGACACCCAATGAGGGAATAAACTCCAGTTGGGGCCCAAGAGTACAAACAGCAAGGGAGGAAGGGGAGGGAGGTGAGTAACAGCATGGAAACAGGCTTTTCCTCCTAGATCATCTTCCCTAGCACTGCATCTTGATGGCATCCTAACTACCACCCACCACTGAGTGCTGGCAAGGGAAGACCCCTGGCCTAAGCAGAGAGAAACAGAACACTGGGAACTAGGAGCTGTGCAGAGCCTGCTGGCAAGGACCAAAGGAGACACAGGGGAGGGAAAGAGTCTGAACAGTCACTCCAGAATGGGTGTTTTCCTGTTGTTCCCCCAAAGACTGGAAAGATAGGAATCAGTGGGAAAACATAACCACCACCCACCATCACATATGGAGAAAGAGATCCTCTGCCAAGCACAGGAAACCCCTGGAGGGAGAACACTGAGAAGACTGTGGGATATACCTGCCAATGAGGGGGTCAGGACTGATAGGTCACTGGCCCGAGGTGAGGCCAATGAGTGCAAATCATTTCACATCCTCCTCCTCTAAAATCAACTGAGGTTGTTGGGACTGATGTTGTCTCTTGGGACAGAGACAAAGGACTGCTGTTAACCAGGGCCAAAGCAGAACTTGCACCAATGAGGTGGGTCGAAAAGACAGGCAGGCATGGGGCATGGGGAAATTGGTGTGGCTGCCTGGAAGTAGACTAAGACTAGGGGAGGAAGGGAATCAGGAAGGGAATTGTTTGGACGCTTGGAGACAGGGCACAGTGGTCGCGTGGAGGTTCGTTGTGTGTCTGTTCTGAGTTCTCTCTGATTTCTATTTTTCTCTTTTCTTCTACCCCTCAGTTCTTTCTCGTATGTCATTATGTTTTAATTTTTAAAATTCCTTTTTTTTTAACCTTTTAAATTTTTTTGAGTGTGTTCATTTATTCTGCACTCAGTCTTTTCTCTTTTTAACCTTCTTTCTTCCTATTCTCTTCTCTTCACTCCTTGTTATTTTACTGATCCCCTAACTTCCTTGGTATCTTTTCCAGGTTTCATGTATATATACTTACAAAAACAATAAGAATACAGGAGTGATTTAACTTGAATAGAAACATTCATGACAATGTTGGGTGACTTCAACAGAATTGCAAGTAGAGGATTCAAATAAAATTAACCACAAAAATCTCAACCAGTCCTGACAACCTTCCAGCTTCCCCCAATCTCTAATCGTGTCTCCCTCCCCCTGTATCCCTATGGAAGCCCCCACAAATCTTCTCTTAAAATCCCACAGAACTAACCCTTTAATCCAACTATAAAATAGTGCCAAGGATCTGGCATCTTATCTATTGTTTTTACCTATTAATATTTCACTTATATCCCTCTTCTTCTGAATTACTAGCTCTTTTCTCCCTTCTCCTTACTGTGCCTTCTCCCTCCACATCTCAGACTAACTGCTAATAACAGTATATTATAGATTTAAGAAGCACTGATAAAAGGTCTAAAGTACAAAAACAAGTTTTAATATGTATGACTGATGTATGGTCAGATCTGTTGATGCTGTTGAAACCAGTAGAAATTCTCTCCTCATAATGCAATGACAGAGGCCACCCTAAATAATTGAACAGATTAAAGTGGTAAACAGTACCTATTGAGAAATAAATCCAAGAACATATCACTGGAAAATGGAACCTAACTAAAATGATCCTCATATCAAGAACAAATTACCTTAACCACTACTTGATCTCAGCCCTTAGTGTGCATGCATGCGCATACACACACACACACACACACAGTAGGAACATGAAAAAACAAAACAAAATGCCTCCAAAGACTATCACCTCTACCAAAGCAATGACAAGGAAAACAAACAAAAGAAAGCTGAGCCATATGAGATGAGTAAGGACGAAATGAAGAAACTCAGAAAGCCCAATGATATAACACCAAGATAGTCAAACTATCATACCAACTGACCTATGTTGTGGGAGAAAAAATTAAGAATTGGAAGAGCTGACCAAAACAGTTTACAGCAAGAGTGACAAATTCACCAAGGAAATGTACTTCCTGAAAAGGTGCCAAATTAAAATCCCAGAGATAAAGCATTCTATAGAATTCATAAACAGTGGAAAAGACAAACGTGAAGATGGGGTATCAGAAATTGAGCACAAAGTGGAAATACATGGTAATTTACTCAGAAAATAAATTTAAAAGATTAAAGAGTAAGGAAAAAGTCATCCAACAGCTCCTAGATGATGCTAAGACTAACCTAAGGCTAATTTGAGTTAGTTAGATTAGAAGACAGGATGTATTGAGTTAAAAATATGTTTATAGAAATCATAGCAGAAAATTTTCTAACTATGAAGAAAGACTGAAACATATGGGTAAGAAAGGCTTAGAGAATGTCAAATAACTATAATAATAAAAGAAGCTCCCCATGACACATCAAAGTCAAAATCCCGGGAATCCAACATAAAGACAGACTCTTAAAAACTTTTAGAGAAAAACAAAAAATCATTTATAAGGTAAACCCTTTGGGATTACAGCAAACTTTTCAATACAAACTTTAAAGAACAGAAGAGCTTGAAATGAAGTCATTCAAACCCTAGAAGAAAACAAATTCTAACACAAGCTAATATACTGCAAAAATATCTATTAAATTGATAGAGAATGACATTCCACAAAAAAGAAAACCTTAAGAAACTCATAGACACCAAACCAGCACTGTAAAAAAATACTCAGGGATATTCTAAAGAGACCACTAAGCCAAAAAAGTAAAAATGGAATGAATACATGAAGGGATATGAGCAGTTAAACAAAAAGGACAAAATAGAGGAGTCAGTAACAGAAAAAGAATGCAGTGACAGGAATAAGTCAGTATCTTTCAGTAATGACTGAAGATTTGCAGACAAACACAGACTCTGACATCTGTTGCATTCAAGAGACACATCTAATCCAAAAAGAAATTTATGAACTAAAAATCAAAGGATAGTAAACAATATTCCACCCATTAAAACCCAGAACCCAAGCAGGGGTAGCAATTTTATTCTCAGACCAATTAAACTTCAAGATAAAACTGATCAGAAGAGACAAAAATGGTCACTATATATTAGTAAAAGGAACAATTCAACAGGAGGAGATAATTATAAATATATGTTAACCAAATATCAGTGCATCTAACTTCATAAAACAAACACTACTGGACATAAAATATTAAACATGATCACAATCACATGAGTAATCTCAATACTCCACTTTCATAAATAGATTAACTAAACAAATAATCAACAAAGATATATCAGACCTGAACCAAATTTTTGAAAAATGAACTTAAAGGGTATTTTCAGAGTGTTCTACCCTACTAGAAAGAATAGACATTTTTCTCAGCAGCATACAGAACTTTCTCCAAAATAGACCATATACTACCTGCTAAAGCATGCTTAAATACAAAAGAATTGAAATCATCCCTTCTGCACTATCTAATCATAGTGCAATAAAACTAGAAATCTATTATAAATGAAATCACAAAAATTTTACAAATACCTGGACCTTAAATTACTGCTCCTGTATACTCAATGTGTCATGGAATAAGTCAAGGAAGAAATTATCTAGAATCAAAAAATAATGCTAGTACAACATGCCAGAACCTATGGGACACAATGAAAGCTGTCCAAAGAGGGAAGTTCATGCCATCAATGCTCACATTAGGAAACCAGAGCTGTAATTAGCTAATTTCTACTACTAATAAGTTAGAAGAAAGGTAAGAACAGTTCAAATTCAAACCTATTATAAAGAGAGAAATAATATAGATTAAACAGATGTCAATGAAATTGAGACCAGAAAAATCTACACAAAGGATCAATGAATTAAATAACTGATTCTTTGAAAGAATAAACAAAACAGACAAATATCTCACCTAACTTACCAAGAGAATGGTAGAAAAGAACCACATTCATGCAAATAGTAATAAGAGAGGTGAAATCCCAATGGATACCACAAAAGCCAGAAATTATTAATAACTACAAAGAAAAATTGTACTCCAACAAATGAGAGAATTTTGAAGAAATGGACAGATCCCTAAATGCATATGAATTACCAAAGCTAAACTAAGAAGACAAAAACTCTGAGCAGTCCCACTGAGGCAATAACAAAAATCCTACCAACTAAGAAAAGCCTGGGACCTGATGCCTTCACCATTGACTTCTATAAGGCCTTCAGAGAAGACACCACACAATACCCCTCAAACTCTTTAGTGAAATTGAAAGGGAAAGAGTACTTCCAAACTCATTCCTGGAAGGCTGCACCTCACTCTGGTTCCAGAACCAGATAAGGACTCACCTAACAAAGAAAACTCCTGGCCAGTCTCTTTATTGAACATAGATGCAAAAATCTTCAACAAGATATTGGCAAATAGAATGCAATTAATCATCAGAAAGATCATACATCGTGACTGCAAATGGTTCAACATACAAAAATTAATAAATATAATACATCACATAAACAGAACAGGGACAAAAAATCACATGATCATATCAATCGTTGTAAAGTTTCAGTTGAAGTTACTTCATTGGAATAGGATTTATATTTTCTGTTAGATTAGATTTAGTAACTTGTATCTTTCAAGGAGTTTGTCCATTGTATCTAAACTGTTAAATTTTTATTACAAGAAAATCATAACATTCCTTTATTACCTTTTGAATACCTATCGAATCTATAGTACTTTTTCATTTTCATTCCCCAAATTGACAATTTGTATATTTTCTCTTTTTTGGTTGTTCTTCATAGTTACAGTTTTATTAATTTTCTCTCTTTTCCTAAAATCAATTTAGCTCCTTTGATTTTCTATACTTTTTTATTTTAAGATTTTCTACTTATTTTTATTATTTTCCATATTTGGCATATGTTTAGTTTGGCTATCTTTTTCTATGTTCATATATTGGAAATATCATCAAAGATTTTAAAACTTCTTTTGTTAATATACAAATTTTTATAGGAACTATGCAGAAACTCACTGAACAATCAGCTCAAGTAAGAGGACTGGTATCACCTTTGAAATTAGTGTATCAGAGTTTGTAAATATTGCTTCTTTAATAGTACAGAGAAGTATTACATTTTTCTTTCATTTTGATTTTCCATACTTTAAGAAGAGGTGGGTATTAGCCAACTTGCCTGTTGGTGGGTAAAATACTTCACATTCACAATTTAAGAGAGAAGAGGTTTAATTTGCTCAGTTTCAGTCCATAATTAGCAGTTTCCAAGGCAGAGGCAGCATGGTAGAAGGGTTTGGTGAAGCGAAACTGCTTAGTTAATTGCAGCTGAGAAGCAGAGCAGGGGAAGAGTGTCAGAATGGAATGAGCCAGTGACAATGTATAGTCCCCAAGGCCATGCATCCAAAACCCGCCCAGCACACCAAGGACTGTGCTTCCCTAATCTGCTCGGTGTTTTTTACATTCCAGTGATGTTGACATATCAGGATAGTAGTCACAGGAAAAAAGTCTTTTAAATATTTCTACATCTTATATAGTACCACTACCAAATTTCCACAGTCTATTTAGCAGATCTTTATAATACATGAACTGTGCCTACTGGGGCTATGCTAGCATATGCTTTACACAACAGTTCCATGTTCTTAGCAACTCTATCCACTCTTTTGCTTTACTCCGAAGTAAAATCTTGGCATATTAATTTTAAATGATTTCAGAAAAAATTATTCTATAAAATAAAACGGTAAATATTATAGGTTTAGCTGTTCCAGGCAGGAAATCATCAAGTTACTGTTTTAATCCTTTTCTCTAAATAAGTTGCTAATTTTTTAACTCCCAATTTAAGATTACTTGGTGTATCTCTTTACAGTTTTTTTTTTTACTTTTTGCTTTTAAAATAGTTTTTACTACAATGTACTAAAATGGCATAAAATATTTCAAAAGAAAACAATTAAGAATGAAGGAATATTTTATTTTATTCATAATACTCGTTTATCAGATATTAAATTTTTTGGTAAATTTTTTTTTTGGTCTTTTCAACAAATGACAGCTATTACTTCTATTTTAGAACATGTACACTTCAGTACTCAGAGAAATTGACATGAATCCCTAAAAGGCCACCTTTATTATTGTGGATTAATCATGTCAGATCACCATACTGTGAGAAGCTAAAGCCATGCCCATTTGATGATTTCATTTCAAATAGATTTCATTTTCTTCTTCTAACTGCCACTTTACTCTCCCCTTGTATTAGAAAAAGGCATAGTTAAAGAAGCCCCATTGTGATGAAAAACCAGGAAAAAGCTTTGCTACAAGGCAAGAGCTAATTCACTGTTCTGTTGGGATTGATATTCATCTACCCCACAATGAAAGCTAATGGCTCCATAGGCCCAATGCACTCAGCTAATCTAAAAAGAAGTGATGCCTGTGAACTGGGATTCAATCATGTTTCAGGCTATTACTACATACAAAATGAACCTACTTTATATAAAATATAACTATTTTTTAAATTAACCAACTGGCTTTAGCTTTGTTAGCATTACATATACATTTGAAATTATGGTAGTTTCAGATCAGATGAGCTTGAATTTCAACTGGTGTATAATGCCAAAGGTTAATATCCACTAATTAGAAGGTAAATAAATCTTTGGCCTGGAAATCAACCTTACATTCCCAATGTCCTTTAAAGGATTAAAAATATTTAAGTGGTGTCATTTAAAAATAACTCAATGACTGCTATTTAATATTTAATATTCAGACTTTCTAATAAAAGGAAATAAGCTTTCCTGTGAAAGGTATACTTCTCCAACAATCCCAAGGGTAAGAGGAGTTTCCTATTTATATGAGCAGTATTTTAAATAAATGCATGACCCTGTCATGCATATCAAGTTCTGCAAAAATATAGGACTTCCTGAGCAGAAGAAAAAAACAAGTGAGACAAATTAGGAGCATAAAATTCAGAAACATTACAGTTATCATATAGGTAAGGAGCAGAATGGTTTTTTGCAAGACTAATTGCATCACTTGGGAATGATACGTTCTTAGGAGTAGAGGATGAGGTCCAAAGTAAAAAAAATTCCCTATAATACCTGACCCTCACTTAGATTGTATATTATTTTTTCAGAGGTTTAATTTTAGTTAAAATTCAGAAATCATACTGTTAAATTACTTACAATTTCATTAAGATATAAAAAGTGTGATTTTCATGTACCAAATGTGTATAATTTTTAAATCTTATACCACTCTATTATTTCAACCACAGCAATATCAGCTCTCAGTTTTATTTGATATTTTGTTCTGTAGCTAAGGGCAAAAACTTAATTTATAAAAGTCATGCACTATCCTCATGACATGTTAAATATAACCATGTTTATGCAGTTATGTGACATTTTATATAAAGCACTTGGATTAATTAGGGATTTATTCAGTTGACAGCTTACCCACAGGTGTTTGGTATTCTCTAGTATTTGAATATTGTTACATAAATTAAATTTTTAATGGCCTACTTATGCTGAAACAATTTTTTTTTGTTTGTTTTCATTTGGGTTTTTTTGTTTTGTTTTGTTTTGTACCAGGGTTCAAACTCAGGACCTTGCGCTTGCAAGGCAGGCAGCAGAACCACTGAGCTAAATCCCCAGCCCTGCTGAAACAATTTTATTATTTGTCCAAGTAAGTAGAATGTACACACTTGAGTTATCTCTTTTTAATATAATAGGAATCATATTAAACTTTAGGATTTATCCTATATATTAATCACCAATTATGGAAACTCTCTATGAGTACTCATAATTGCTCATTAGAAAAAGAATGAGTTTGAACTGTATAAGCTCCTATATCTCATCAAATTCTAATACTCTATGATCATATGATTATAATTGGGGCATGTTACAAGGCTCAAAATAAACATAATGTCTTCACCCAAGAAAGTCCTGTGTAAAATATCTCAGATTTTCAGCAATTTTGGAGCAATAGGAAAAATTGATGGACTTTTATTATTGAAGGCTAAAATGCATTGCTCATTCACTACCAAATTTAAAGAATAAATTCTGATGTTGTCATCATATACAAAATTTCTTCATTTGAAAAGAAAATATAAAACCCCAATGGTCTACAAAATAGTACTTATTTGGCCCGCAGGCACATCTTCATAGAATGAAAGTATGCAACTTCACAACTGATAAGTGTGATATCTAATATTTACCGAGCACTATATATGTGCCAAAAATTCTTGTAGGTGCTTTAGTATGTGGACTTGTATAATCTTCACAGCAACTCTTCAAGGTAGGTATTATTGTTGTTGTTGTTGTTGTTGTTATGCCTGTTTTATAGATAACAGATGCACGAGCACTCATTTAAGTTGGACAAAGTACTAAAAAGTGGTTCAGTTAAGGTCTCAACCTAAAAACTCCTGACTCTAAAGCTCAGGTGCATAATTAATATGCTGCAGTATGTCTATGTAGCAAACCATATTGAATTGAACCCATCAACTATAGTTCTAGATCAGTGATGGCAAACCTTTTAGAGTTTTCAATGACAAGAAACAGCTTGGCATGTGTCCCATAGATTTGCCACCACTGTTCTAGATCATTGGTTTTATTTTTTACCACTAAATTGAATGATGGAGTATCTAACTGGTCTATGGCAGCTGCGTCCTTTGCAGTAGAGAGAAAGTCCTCTAAACCCAAGCTTTCAGGCTTTTTATTCTAGACTCTGATTTATTCATCCATATATGTGTCAACTACTGACAATATACAATGTATTAGTTTACATTAAGTACTATACCACAATACTATGGATTGGGTGATTAAACAATAGACATTTATTTTCACCCAGTTCTGAAAGCTAGAGATCTGAGACCAAGGTGCCATTATGTTCAGGCCCTAGTGCAGACTCTCCTTCTGGCTTCCAGACTCTGTCTTCTCACCTTGTCCTTACAAGGCAAAGAAAGTAGTTCTGGTTTCTACTCCTCTTTTTATGTGGTTATTAATCCCATCACAGGAGCTCCATTCTTGTTACCTAACCTAAACCTAATAACTTCTCCAACCCCCTCCCCCTCTAAACTTCTAAACACATGACATTAGGGGTTGGGACTTCAACGCATGAATTTCAGAGGGACACAAACTTTTAGCCCACAACAACCAGACACCGTTGTAGGCACTGATACAAGAGTGAACAAAAATGTCAAGAGATCTGCTCACATGTAGCAAAAGTACAATAAAAGAGTAAAACTGTAAATAGGCTATTGGATGGTAGTAAGCATTCAGGGAGACAGGAAGGAATTTAGAAAATACAGGTTGGGGAAGGATGCTGACAGTTTGGATAGAATGGTCAGGAAAGTCTTCTGAGAAGTTTAGATGACTCCCTCTGAATAGGCTATCCTGGGAGAAGAGCTAAAACAAAGGACTTGAAGGGAGCAATGCTAGTCAAGTCCAGACAACAACAAAGCAGGGAGGCCCAACTGGTTTGAATTAGATAGAAAAAGACTAGGAGATTAAGTTAGAAAACCAAAAGAAGGGCACAGATCCAGAAGGCTGTTATAGTTTATAATATGAAGCTTACATTTTATTCTGAGAGAAATGGAAGCTATTAGCAGGTTTTGAGTAGAAGAGTGACATGATCTGAGTTTAATTTTAACAGAATAATTCTGACTACTCTGCTGAAAATACACTGAAGAGGGAATAAGTGTTGAAGCAGAGAGACCAGTTAGGAGACTAACCTGTCAGATTATTAAAAGACATTAGGCAAATGGGTGCTAATCATATCTCACATGAATTGATCAATTGTTTTATTTGTTGCTCAGAGAAAGTTTGAATGTGATTTTCATGCTTATTTGGGAAGATGTTCACAGAAGTACTCATAGTTTACAATGCATTAATCTCTTTCAAACTCTTTGAAAGAACAAAACAACTTCAAATTGGATGAAAATTACATAAAAACTGAGACTGAACCATAGCAAAGTAGCCATACTTGAAGGTTGTTGGCTTATCAATATAAAATTTAGACCTAGATCAAGTATTTCATGACAGAGTGAATATTGCCCTTGATCCTAAATATGAAAGAAAGGCTAAAAGATGGATGGTAACATTCTAAAATATACAACTCTATTCTCTAGCCTGAGTGTCACCAGAGGGAGATGTTTGTGGACTCCTTCCAGACAAAAATAGGGGAGTGAATCTGAGCAAGAGGTCTTCTGACCACACAAAATGAAGCATGATTTAGAAAGTAAAAGGAAACACCAGATTGTAGCAATAGATTGATCAGGAGAAAGGCAAGGGAACACTACATGGGAACATTATTTGGTATACAAAGTTATTCTGTGTATAAGTTCAAGGTCAAAATCTTATGTGCCATAGATATTCACAATGGATAGAACTTTTTAAAAGGTTGGTATTAATTCCTGAAACCTAGATAGGGAACTCCTATTCTGACACACATATTTAATCAGACATACCAATAAGAGTGGAAATGCAATAACCCTATAGGAAACATTGGCCACAAGTTGGCTGCCTACTGTCTTACCTCCATTAGTATAGGCTCTTCCAAATAATTAACTAATCCAAGGAATTGAACAAAGGATAAAGGCGACCATGACACTGAACATTCCAATGTGAAATACTGGAGTGGCACCGTGCAGAGAAGAACAAATTTCAAAGGGAATCTTTATGAAATATTTGGGACCATTATTGGCCTTAGTGCGACTGCCTATAACAAAGGCATATTAAAAGTAATTGCTGTACTAGAGTCATTTATAGCTAAATGGGTGCATATTGAGGCCATACTCTTAAGTGAAATAAATAGGACACACATGTGTAAATACCGAATGGTATCCCTAGTGTGAGAAACTGAAAGTGTAAACAATGATGGAAATGCTTAAAACGAATAATTGAAAATTTGAAATGGGAAAAGGGCCAAAGGGGTAGGGGTCGTGGGAGGGGAAGGGGAAAGGGAAGAATGGAAAGGAAAAACTATGAGAAAAAAAAAATGGAAATGAAGTATGTACATAGGGAAGGGTGGAGGGGTGAAGGGTGCACAGGCAATGGGGAAAAAATAAGAACCAAGATACATCATGTACAGGTACAAGCACCCAATGATAAATGTAAATATATTGTATACCTAAAATGTACCAATAAAAGAATTAAGCAAAAAAATAATAATAATTGCAGTACTAAATTAATGCAGAAATTTTCCTCAAAAAATGAAAGAAGATAAAGTCGAGTGTAAAACAAAGATAAGTATACTTTCTGGAATTTTAGGACAAATGTTTAACCCTTTCAGGCAAATTAAAGATATAAAATATCTTAAATTAAATTTTAAAATTTAAATTAAATTATTAAAATTAAAATTATTAAAACATTAAAATTAAATTTTCAATTGAGAAAGGAACTACCAGAGCAAACAGTTGAAATTAAAATTGATATTTTTAAAAAACCTATTGCAAAGAGCAAAATATATTATTCATTTAAATTCAGCAGCACGCTAGGCAGATTTGAGGAGTTCTAACAGAATATCACAGAAAAGAGTGAAAATGGATGTTGTCACTGCAAAACTTTCACTAGACAAAGTGCAAAAAAGCTAAGAAGGTAAGGAAGACTTTATATAAGGCAATTGCAATAGCAAAGAAATGCCGGACTACACTTTGAGCTCACCTCCAGGGTGGGTAGAGGGGTGGATCAGTTTGGGGAACCATAGGCCACCTGTGTGTGCAAATTGGCTTCAGCCAAAATAATGCATTCAAGAAGGGAGATAGTCACACAACTTAGAGCAAAGCAAGCTAGGCTTCTGACCCCCACATAGAGTGGGATGAATACATTTCAAAGAGATAACTCCCAGGTCCTTAAGAATGTCAGTCCGGCCTGGTAAAAACAAAACAAAACAAAAAAAACTCCCAACTCTTAGCAAGCTTTTGATTTGGTGTGCAGTGATTGGTTACACAAATGACATGTCTAAATTAAAGGTGAAATAATTAATAAATATGTATCAATTATAAATGTAGTCTCAGCAATAAAATTAGTAAATAAAGTCAGAAAACACATTCATAATTTAGGGAGGTCTCTGAAACTGAACAGTCAACAGGGATATATATATGTATATATTATATATATTATAAATATATACTGAGTTTCTTTTTAAGCGGTCTACTTTTAGGTTTTAGGCATTAGTTGTAAACTTGTTTGCAATTAAGTCACCCACTTATCTGTTAGGGGTATCAAAGGGCTAATCATTCCTTATATATAAAATGCATTATGCATATAGAAGAGTAATTAATTTTGTGAATGGGAAAAAAGGTATTTTATTAATAAATGCAACACATGACAATTTTCCTCTTCTTTTATAGACATTGCTTTCTTTGCTTTTTAAATGTCATCCATATTTATCAGACCAAATGGTTCTTGACATTTAGAATTTTTTTTAATCAAATTGTAACTGCAGCTTTAACAAGAGGAGCTAATTACCGAGGGAATTAAGAGTAACTTACATTTTTCAAGCAGTAAGTTACAGAAAAAGTGTGAATTATCAGTCATTTGTGAAACTCTACACTAGAAAACTTTTGTTCTTTATCATGATGTAATAAGTCTTTCTTAAAGTTCTTATTAGTTTTTGGAAGATTCATGAAAATTTTTAGTAATTAAGTTTAATTTATTAGCTAAGTTATTCTTTCTGTCTTCCCAAGCTATCTATATTTCTGTGTGTGTGTGTGTGTGTGTGTGTGTGTGTGTTTGTGTATGTGTTTCTCTCATATTGGGAAATTATTTTGAAAATATTCACTAAAACAGTAAGTCTTACTTGAAAGGGTGTACTTAGTGGATTTCTCCAGAAAAGTGCATTAAAACAAATGTTAAATATCAATATCTGTTCAAATTAATCTCTTAAATGTCTTGTTTCAAACTTTATTAATGACTAGTCAAAAGTAGATAAGCTTTATTATTTCCCCTAGCTCTGCTTGCAAATTATTTATTGTCAGTAACATTTCAAGTGTTTTCCTACTCTCAAAACAATTCATAATATCACCCAACACATCTTTGAAACCTTAGTGATGCATGAGGGTGGGGTATATATACTAGGAATCTTTAAATAAAAATGGTGAGTTTCATCAAGAATTTTGAAGGTTCTGATACTTCACTCTAATACAAGAGTATAAGTTAACTGAACATCATATTATAAGTGCCAGTGCAAGATATATAACTCCTAGAGAAGAGATTAATAAATTTATTTCTCACAACAGTAGCAATACACAGACTATTATCATTTTTGCTTTGGTTCCCTGAGCCTCAATTCTCACAAGTCTGTGTAAAGAGGATTAGTTGATACCTACTTATGCAACGCATTGTAGGACAGAAGCCCTGAGCTTAGGAAACCCAAATATTTTATTATATTTTATTCATTAAATTTATTGGTACATTTTAGGTATACATGATGATCACATTCACCATTGGGAATTTGTACCTGTACATGATATATCTTGGTTTTTGTTTTTCCCCATTCCCCTTCCCTCCCTTCAACCCCTCCACCCTTCCCTATTTACAAAAGCTTTGTTTCTGGTTTTTCCTTCTATTCTCATTTTTTCTTTCCCTTCTTCCCTTTCCCCCACCCCCTCCCTAGTTCCCCTTCCCCTTTGAACATTTTCTTCCTATTTCACAGTATCTATTGTACATTTTGATCTTCATTGACACATTCAGTTTCTCACACCAGAGAAACAATTTGGTATTTACACACGTGTGTTCTATTTATTTCACATAAGAGTATGGCCTCAAGGAGCATAGGAAACCCAAATATTTTATAATGAGCAGTAACTCTGCCTAGTCTTTGCTCTGAAAATAGACATTATATTTCTATTTCAAGGCTGTTTAATTCTCTGCAAAATTAGTCTGGGAAAATGCCAATGTCTCTGATCTCAAGATACTCTCTTTCTGAACAGAAACATGAGGAATTATGGAGAACTTTCTCTCACTAGTATGTCCTTGTACCTGTATCTGTATTTACTCCAAACAGTAA
>NW_004624750.1:19430883-19452699 GCF_000247695.1 Heterocephalus glaber | reverse complement strand
TGATAAGTTGCCCTGACTGAGGGTGAACTGCCATCATCCTGCCTCAGGATCCCAGAGGACTGGGATTACAAGCCTGTGCTACCAGGCCTACTTTCATTCTCTTCTTATTGAGGATGCTATTAATGCATTTTTTTGTTGAAAATACTGAGACTCTAAGATTAAAAGGAGTCAGCTATCATTAAAATCATTGATAAGAAAGGAGTAATTCAAAATCTGCAATCATCTGTCCCTCTAGTAATTGATTGAACCTTGTAAAGGGTCTGTTAAAAATCCTTTAGACTAATGAAGATCTTAAACATTTTATTTAAATGTAAAACTTCAGAAGAAATTTCATTAATTTTAAATACAGCTATGCACTAAGAAAATAATTAGTCAAAAAGGAAATGTGATAACACTGAGCATATTTCAATATAAATACAAATAAGATGTGAATAAAGCTAAGGTAGAAAAAGTTTTAAAATAACAGATGATCTCCATACCTAAATAAATAAATTAAAAAAATAAAATAACAGAAGAAGAATGGCCAATATTTTGTATTTTGGGAGAACCTGCAAAAAGTAGGATTTATCATTCTGCTAGAATGGGGTAGTTAGCTCTTTATTTGAGAAAGAGTTGAGGTTCCCAGATTCCAATATAAACAGATGTGCTTCCTGTCCTAGGTTTTATACCATAACATTCAGGATTTTCCTGCTTTCTTCTTGCCCATGAAATATGAGACGGGCCATCAATCAGTAAGAACCACTGGGAAGATGAACACTAGGCCATAAAGCCATCACCAGGGAATCACGTTCAAGCCAAACACCACTGTTTGATACCAGAGAGAGCAACTGCTCACGGGCTGCATGAGCAAAGTTTCTGCTCAATAAGTGCAATCCTTATTAAATGAACCTAAAATGATTAAGTTGGATACTTTCTCATGGAGATTTTTAAAATGAGATACATACAGGTTTAAATAGATGATGCTTGATGCTGAGGGGAATAAAATATGATGAGGCCATTTGAGTGGGGTTTTTTGTCTAGTTTGAGTAATAGTAAGATTTGTCTCTAGTCTCCTTGCATGTAGGACACATTCAAGTCATGGAACTACAAGTGCAATCTGGTGACTGTTCAGTGCTGAGATGGCTTTCCACACTTACCACTGCCACCGGCACCAATAGAATATACCCACGTTACTTCATAAGCTGAGTACATGACTTCCTTCAAGGGAGAAGAGTTTCCTGCCTTATGAATACAGGATTAATTGTGACTGAAGTATTTAGTTTGTAATATGGGTGACGATGACAATTAATACAAAATTGTGTGTGCTATATAATCTCCATTTCTTCCTTTGGAGTAAATCAGTGATATCATTGGTTGTATGTGACTAAGGTAGATTTTGTCAGTGTTGGCCAAGTATAGTCTAGAATTTTATCATCAGATTTTCTTCTGCATCTCTCAGCTTCTCCATAAGTACATTTAATATCAATTTGAGAGAACATTGTCTTTAGATCTGAAGCAACTAAAAATCTAATATTAACTAAAGAATTTGTATGGATTGAATTTATGTAAATTTGAGTAACTGCTCTTATTTCATTCTTAATTGTCCAAAAGGCAAAATAGGCTTTCTGCCCTTCAGTACAGTTTTCAGAATGTGCTGGATTGGGCCAAGGATTTAGCTCAGTGGTTCCACCACTGGCTTCACAAGCATAAGGTCCCGAGTTTGATGTCCAGTACCGCAGAAAACAAAACAGAATATGCTGGGTCAGCTGTCTATTTGACCCAAAGAGAGTTTATTGTATATTCCATAGAACACCATAAATTTGTGTTCTTTTTCATGATGGAAATATTTGTATGCATTTGTAAAATCACTGCAGCAACTCTCTCCTTCTATAAATCTATAATCTAGCGGTAATCCATCCTGAGGACTAGGGGGAAAATTTTCCCTATTTTGAATATTTTTAAGAGGGAAAATATTTTCTGTGTGCACAAGTCCAATATCCTATACATCAATACTTTTTACAATTCAAGTGTGAATAATGAATCCTTACTTTTGTAAAGTTGGTTTCATTTTTTAATTATTTCAAGATCTCTGGTGTACAGAATGTAGTTTTTAAACTAATACAATGAGGTAAAATTATAGCTGTAAAAATGCTCTGGGGATGTCTGCAAAAAAAGAAAAATAAGAATAAATCTAACAATAATAGAAATTTCATTGCTTTTTAAGGTGAAATTGTAAGTGTGATTTTAATATTAGCTCTCTATGGACTTGAAATTCTAAACCTAGAATCAAGTTATGCAAATTCCTCTCACATTTTTACTCTTTGAAAAATTTAGTAATTTTTAATGTTTTTCTAATTATCCCAGTTAAATTTATAAGGGAAGCAATGGGTTTTGCTGACTACTGTACAGGGCTTGAAATAAGACAAATTGAAACTCAAAACTTGTTTCTCCCCATCATTATTTATGCAAGCTTGAGAAAGTTACCTTGTTTTTCAGGCTGTTTCTTTATTAGTAAATGATACCAAATATACCTGGTTTGCAGAGAATTTTGAGATTTATGCTATTAGATATGAAAAATACTATGTCAATTGTTTAGTTCCAATAAATACTTAAATATAAAAAACAAACCGACTTGATACAAAAGTGGAATTTTTGCCAATCTAATGCATATTTGCATTCTTTCTTTGACCTTCTCTAATCAGTCTCAGTACTTCCTAAGGTTTTAATATAAGCTCTAATATCATTATTTGTCCTAAGGCTTTTTTAACATTTTTAATATTATCCATGTTTTACATTTCTATAATAATGTGTTCCTCTTGTATTTTGGGTAGTTTTGATGAAAAGTCTTATTTACCCAATTTAATTAATGGATCCATGTAAAGACATTCAGAAAAAAAAAGACTTTTTTTTTGGTACCGGGGATTGAACTCGGGTCCTTGTGCTTGTGCAGCAGGTGGCGAAACCACTGAGCTAAATCCCTGGCCCCCCCAAAAAAGATTTTTTACAATTGTCTTCCTTATCACAATTTTTGAGAAGTAAATAGTTTTGAGAATTTAAAACATGGACATTAATTTTCAAAGAGAATTATGTAGTAGTAATATCTTACATGAATGAGTGAATTAAGTAAACTCACTAATTTATTATTTGTACAGTGAAGTAGTGGCTGGTTAAATGAACTTTCTACTAATTCTAGTATTTCAAGTTCATAAAATCAATTTTAATAGCACCTACTAGCCAGTATGTAGGTGCTATTAACCCCAAATCTCTATTTTAGAGTTAAAGATGAACAAAGTATTTAATCAGATGACCTTGACTGCATGGTCTAGACTACAGATACTTCATAAGCACTTTAAATAAAAAAATATATTCACAAAGATTTCCCAAATTGTTGTTTGACTCCTTCATCTCTTCAGTATCTAAATAGCTTGATGAGAAACAAGATGGACAGTAGATTATACTGTGGTCTTGGAGCTGATTCCACATTTTATGTTGTTTTGGGATGGGGGTTTTTTGGCATCTATTTTCCTTGAAGAGCACACATACTAAGAAATGAGCTGAATTTTTGTGTTAGCAACAATGTCCAAAGAGAAAAGCATTATCTGCATGTGTGTGTGTGTGTGTGTGTGTGTGTGTGTGTGTGTGTGTGTGTTCTATTGGATGTGGGGTGAAGTTTGGGTGACAAGAGAAGAGATAGGATGCTGTAATGCATTGCTTTACCTTCTATAGATAACATGCACAGGCCTACCTTCTCCCTTTCCTCATGTACTTAGGGAGAACTGTGTACAAGATACAGGGGAAAAATAGAACTGATCCCCATAGACTTCGAGCACCCAACAGAGCCATCCTTTAGAACTTCTGCTTGGAGAAAAAGACTAAATGAGGCTTAAAATAAGGGATTTCAGGGCTGAGGATTTAGCTCAGTGGTTCCGCCGACTGCCTAGCAAGCATTAAGTTCCCAAATTTGATCCCAGTACCAAAAAAATAAATAAATAAAAAGGGACTTTGAAAAAAGTAAAGGATTTGAGTTTGTGTATAATAAAATATCTGCCACCCAAATGGCTGAAATTTGACTTTTTCTTTGACTTCCAAATTTGTAATAAATTCACAGATAGCTGAAATATATAATATGATTGAAGTTCTTATTATGGTCAATGATAGGAACTGTTTTGTAACAATGACAATTACATGATCTGCTTCAAAAAGGAAATGGAAAAGAAAAGATTTTGAAAATTCACAGAAATAGTAGCAAAGGTTCTTATCAAGATGTTGAAACTGGTTGGAGATATGCTTGTAAATTTCAGAATTTAGGAGGCCCTCAATGACCTCTTGATAACATGGGCACATTCAATGTTTTCAAAAATTGTAACATTATGCAAGCCTGTAAACACACCTATGTATTTGTTTGAATTGAAAAATATCACAGAAACCTTCCCTTAGTTGTGGAAGGTACTAGACTCCATTCACAGTATGGGATCAGCCTGTGGATCTCATTCTACTCCTCTTTGTTTGTACTTTCCCTAATGGTATTAGTGACCAATGGAAACATTACGGTTTGTGTGACTATATGGGAACTACTTAGGTTGTTTCTATACAAAGCAAAGACTTGATGAATGTTAGGTATGTCTTAGTTACTTTCTCATTGCCAAGACAAAATATTCAATATCCAAAGTTAAAACATTGTGGCTCACAGTATGTCAAAGTTTCAGTACATAGTTGGCTGGCTCCAAGCCAAGGTGGCATGGCAGAGGAGAAAGCTCATGGCAGGCAGAAGGCAATAAGGCAGAAAGCATCAAAGTGGCGAACCAGCAAATGATGACAGCAGACTACATTCCGTTCCTTATATTCTATCCAGGCCACATGCCCTTGGAATGCATAGCACTCACTCACACGGTGGGCCTTTCCATTATTCACACAGAGATCTATGACAAACCTATCAGTGGACTAAATTAGTAATTATACACGCTTGATCCTAGCACCACACACTTAATCCCAGCACCACACACTCAATATCCAGCCACCTCTGAAAACCTTCACCTAAGATCCAATGAGGCTTTGGGAGGAAATCTAGATGCAAGCCATAACAGTAATTATTGATGTTAGGTAACACATGCTCTTTTTAGTACTCTGTTGTTAATATTTTTAATAAAAGAAAAATGTATATATCTTCTTAAAATATTTTTATTGTATGAATAAATAAATATTTTATCAAAATTTAGGTAACTTTTTGATCATGAAGGTTTTGTCATGGAATATTTCCTTTTTCTGTTAGGCTAAAAAAGCATAAAC
This sequence comes from Heterocephalus glaber, assembly GCF_000247695.1. Next base: position 19,447,434 of record NW_004624750.1, on the reverse strand, counting down.
AAAATTAAAAATTAATTAAAAGACAAAAATATCTCAAAAAGAAAAGATGACCTTTCAAATCACCTGGTTTAAGAATTTTCTTTTACATATAAAGAAAAAAAGTCCAGAGAACTTGCAAGACTCATTCTTGGCAATATAATGACAAGGAAAGATCCTATCTTGGAGCTGGGTCTCTTGACTTCTAGTCTGGCCATTGTTCACCACACCATATACAAATTTTAGGGGAAGAGGGAAGGGTAGGGGAAAAGAAAGAAAGGAATGGAATTAATATGAGAAAAAGAAAAAAAGGAAACAAAGTCTTTATAGATAGGGAGGGCAGGGGAAGGGGGAAAAATAAGAACCAAAATGGATTATGTCGGGATGCTGGTTTCCAATGATGAATGTCATTATATTGTATACCTTGAGTGTACCAATAAAATTAATAAAAGAAAGCATTAGATAATGATAATTAATTTAGAAGGGAAAACAATAGAAGAAGCAAACTGTAAGGATTTTTTTTGTGCATGAAGTACTGAGTAGGAGAGGTAGGTTCTGGGGTTAGGAAATTCATCCTTTCTGCTTCTCTAGACTCACATTAAGCATTATTTTTGTTGATGCTTTAAAAATGAATAAAGAATCACAAGAGAGATTGTTCACTTTGATTCCTTGAGTATGTATATGTGTGTATGCATATAAATAAAATGTCTGCCTAAAATGCAGTTTATGAAAGTTGCTTCCTCTAGGAAATAAGATACTGACTAGGTACAGATGCAGTTATCTTAATTGTATAGGGTTCAGTACTCTGTAATTTTATAACAAAGAGCATATCATACTTTGCTATTAAAGCAATACTTAACACTAACACAAAATGCTAGCTTTTACTCTTTTATTTTTAGTTCTAAAAACATTATAGTTCTTAACTCTCTCACCTATCTTTAAACTCATGCAGAGAAATTCTCTTTGCTCTAAACCCAGGACTTTCGTGCTATCTATCTTAAATCAGGAGACAAAATCATATTACTTTATTACTTTGTATTATTGATTTTTCTTTGTATCTCAATTGGAATAGGAATTTTAAACCCTCACCAGGAAGACTGCTATTTACAAAGGAAAGACCACGTGATACTTAGACATAGTGGATTCTGGAGTTTTTCATAGTAGTAACAAATATTATATAGAAATAATTTTCTTTATTTAGATTGTATATGGTCATAAAGAATTGATCGCATAGGAACCTACTTACATTTCCTATGAGTCCAGAGAAACATTATAAAATAGCTACTATAGTAAAAAATATTTCAGATGCAGTGTATCTTTCATAACATATTGCAGTTTTGTGATCTCTAAGGAGCCTTTAAATAATAGATTTTCTTTATGGCAGGCTTACCTATGCAATTTGGTTTTCATTACACTGTTATTTTCCTTCTCTTTTTCAAATCTTTCAAAAGCAGCAACAACTGAGCTCACAAAATAATGTCATTGTTACTCTATTATGTCAAGTATTTTTATAAACAATAAGCTTTTTATTCTCATACTTTATGAGTAAATGGTATATGTTCAGAGTAGGACTACTATTCAGCCTGTGTGCACAATTTGCAACCATGCCAGATCTTCCAGATGGTAGCATATTTCAATTATTTCTGCACTGGTAGAAAACAACAGCAACTCTGAGCACCACCCCCCTCCCCTAGAATTTTAGACATCCTGTCAAGACTGCACCAAGATGTAAGACTAATGGGGTACATCTAAAAACTAGGGTTCCTCAGGACTTTGTTGTATCCCTGTTGTACCATAGTCCTTGTTAAACATTTTGAATATCAAGGGATACTGGTTAGAATGTAAATGTATAACATGTAATATTTTTTATTTTTTATAATTGGAAAGAAAGACAAGAAAAGTTCATCTAAGAAAAACTTTGTGTCTGTGCTCAATAACCAGAGCTCTGTCTTTATCTCTCTGACGTATCTGGTTTGGTCTAGTTCAGTGACCTGTTTTAAAATAGTTGTTAGAAGTCCCACTGACTATCTGATGATTCTTTGGATTCTTTGGAATCATAACTCAGTTTGCAGTCAGTCAAAAAAAATCACAATTTGCAGTTGCGCGCTGTATTTAAACTTTAACTTTGTCGTTCCATCAGTTGTGAGATTTTAGGTTATTTTTTAAATTTGACTGTGCCTTATCAAGGTTATGGCAATCATATGGGATAATTAATGTGAACCACTTATAAATGCATGTGACCTATATTCAGTAAGTATTAGTTATCAGTGCCACATTGGCAGTCAATATTGTTCTTACTGGGCCCTACTGCCATCAATCAACAGGCCAGTTTCCAGTAGTATATAAATTTAGGCTTATTTTCCAGAAAGAATAAGTAATTGCTTTTATAAAATCAACACTGGCATAAGCATCCCCAAGGTAAAAGTTGTGATTTACTATACCAAACAAAATCTTTCTGTGAAAAAACACTCATTATCAACTAACTCTTAATTTAATAATGTATACTAGTGACACAGCAATTTAACAATTTAGTTATATTTCAGTTCTTATACTTGCCCCGCCCCTGCACCTTGAAGAAGAAGATATATTTGATGAACTTTTGTATGTCATATACAGTGGATAAAATAAGAATCAGAAAATTTAATATTTACTATATCCTATTACTTAAATACATTATCTTGCTTCCTTACAGAATCCCTAAACTAGAGCTATCATTATTGCCATTTTACAGGTAAGGAAATATATTATCAGAAAGACTAAATAACTACTCCATGATAACTGAGTTAGTAAGTTGTATAATGCAGTCTAAAATCCATGTACAGGTCAATGAGCCATTTGTAAAAGTATTTAATAAATAATTAGCCACATTAATTTAAATAGAAAGATCTATGACAACTCTACTTCAATGTATTTTTATGTTAGGATGAATTTAGAAAAGTTTCAGAAACTGAAGCTGCCTTCTTCATTCCCAAATTTAACTTCTACATGAAAAAAAAAATATATATATATATATAAAAGCTATTATTCTATACTTTCAGATTTAAAATTCGTTGCTTAAAAAGTCAATGAATGGGAAAAAATGAAGTTGTTTTAAGTAAAGTAAAATTTTCAAATCAGGGTCTTTGGATATCAGTAGCATTTGTCATCCTTAGCCTCAAGTTTACTTCTTTATATGTTTTTATTCCATGCTTAGGAAAGATGCTTGTTACATTCTTACAAGTTTTGCCTATGGAGATAGTTTTTAAAGTGTATATTGTAACCTTGGATTGTTCTTGCCATAAATTGATCCAAAAGCTTGAAACATAAGCAGAAAGATATTTTCTTCTAAAAGTGGAAATGTTAACCACATCTAACATACATATATCCTTTGCCTTGCTTTATTTTGCTTTATTTTGCAACCCTTCTCTTTCCTTAACCAGCCCCAATAACTCTTCTTTGCCCCACATTTCTGAACAGCTAATGGTACTCTCTTTATCTGGTGCTTTATTCCATCTAGCATTCTGTTCTGTTTTTAGAATAACACAGGGATTTCTGATGATACTGAAAATAATTCATCTTTGTGATAAATATAAGATTTAATTAGAAGCAAAAGAATAAGTCCAAAGGGAAAAGATTGTATTATCAAGGTGAAAACAATATTTTTTTCTGATTCTGGGGTTATCTTAGTTTTTTGTTTTACTTTCTTTAAAATAAAATAGATCTCAGACACAGTACAATGAGAGATGTACATTGTGTAATATAAACAATTCTACCATTTTAGTTTTTAAATTTTTACTTTTATTCTCAAACAGAGAGAGATAAAATCAAATAAAAATCAAACCTAAGAGTAAACTTTGAACAGATCAATGAATGCTATATGTTACTTATTAGTAACTCACACCATATCACAGGGGTAAAAGCATATTTCTTCTTGAATGTAATTCAGATACTTAGTTTGGCATTTATGAATGATAATTATTCATGGAAAAAGTCCACCTCGAGAATCTGAACAGATTCCCACATTAGCACCATAATTGTTCCTAAAGCACAACTCATCTCAGAAAAAATATTAATGGTTCTTCTACTACATAATTTTCCCCATGAAATTAGATGGTTTAACCTCTGAAATTTCTGGAATCTTTTTCTGTTTGAAGATAAACATTCTCTCAAGCTGCCAAAGTTCAGCTTTATGCTGACAGCAAAGCACTAAAATTAAATGCTATTCTCATTTTAAACAATTGAAAAGAAAATCCACTCTTATTCAGTAAATTAAACAAAAGACTTTGACATCATAGCATCACGGAGAAAAATCCCCAAACAAAAGTATGTGCAATGTTAGCCAGTAAATCCATGAAAAGCCCTGACCAAAGACAAAACATACTGTAGTGTTTTAATGCACTGTGAAATTTTTTTCAATTTACATAAAATGAATTTAAAAGAGTTTCAACTGCAGGTGTCTTTATTCAATAGATTACGTGTGAAAACAGTATGTGAAAGACTTACACATCATTGTAAAACTTACCTTTTCATGAACCTTCAAGACCAGACAAATCTAGGCTACTCAAACAGAGTGTAATTGACAAAGAACTTTATTTGGCTTGACGCCATAGTAGAGGAGATACTACTGTAGCATACATAGCTGTTCGTCAAATAGTTCTCTTGGCCCTGATTAACAACAGTGTGTCCATGGCAATGTAATTAGCACTGAGCTCTTAGAGATCAAGGAGTGAGGAAATAGCCTATGGTGTTGCTTCAAAATCTTTGTACTATGCAGTCTCTTTCTATAATCTTGTATTTGAAAACCGATAGGTAAAACTAAACTATCCAATAGATAGCATCAAAAACTTACAGTTGTACTGGAATCACTAACCAGTGCTGACAGGAGCTTCATGTCAAACTGTATTACTCACCTTCAGTCAGCATGAAGCTGAGAGAAGCAGACTAAAGGGCATTTTATCATTCTATTCCTTAAGCTCTCAGAGTTACCCTTCAAATAAAGGAAATTCATTGGACACTAATTTCTTTTATTTTGATCTAGGGAGTATATAACTATTCCCCATTATATACAGTTTTCATCTTTTGCATCCTTTGCAGATCATCACTTTTGTCTTCAGAACACTGTCGATTAATTTGTTCATTGTCCTTAGAGACAGCATTGAATAGTAGGAACTTTAGTAAAATGTGTAATAAGAAAATTGAGATTCCTGTCTTGGCTCTGATACTTACAAGTGCTATAACCTTTTACAAGGCACTTAATCCCTCTGGGTCTCAGTTTTCTCATTTGAAAAGTAAGCAGGTTGGATCAGGTAGTGTCTTTTCTGGCTCCAAATCTTCATCAAATTCTGACTATATTTTTTTTGATACAGGGTGTTTGGATGTGCCTGTCATTTACCTACTGTCTCTCAGCTCCAGACCCACTTCTTTATTTCCTTGCTGGAAGATACTTGGGCCTACCATTTTACAAGCTTTCCATTCAGATTCGATCACCAGGGGCTGCTAGAGAGAGACTGCAGCACTGGAGAAGCCATTTGGGACTTCCTCCTTTCTGCCTGGTTTTTGTTCTGTGAGCAATGTCTAGCAATCATAAGTTGCCCCAGAAATTGGTTTCTGACTCCGTGTACTTTCAACACTCCTTTTTACATGGCCTTCTAATATGTGTTAATCATTTCCCTATATTTCTCACTGTGGTTTCTAATTTTCTGTGTGAATGTAGGCCGGTACTTGGAGTATGATATAATAAATGGAGCCAGGAGAACATGAACCATGCCTGTCTCCTTTACCTTGACCACTGCTGTTATCTGTGGTCTGAGACAGGATATTAAGGATATGTGGTCTGAAACATGCATATTAAGTCGATTAGCGCTTTACATACAGATAACTTTGACAAGGCTTAGATTTACCACTATACTTCTGTGAAAGCATACTAATATTTCTCATTTTCAATTCCATAATCTATAAAACACAAAAGAAAGTGTTTTTAATAACTCTGCTTACTTACAAAAACTGATTTAAAGATTATTTTTTTCTTGTACACCGTAATGTGATAACTATTTAACACATGATCTCACTCATAGCTTTTCAATAAATTTGTTTTGATGGATCAATAATAAGTAAAGACTGCATGTAATTTTCAAAAATTTGTTATAACTACCCTAATATAGTGCTATTTGGCACACTTTGACTACACTATTATTATTGTTGTTTTTCTAAGTCAGATTTCACACTCTGGAAAATATGTGGGAAAGGACAGTATCTTGCATATCTCTCTGCTTCAAGCCTAGCATCACATCTCAGCATGGTCAATGTTTCTCAATAGATGATTGAAGCATATTCCTAATACTGTCCAACTCCAGCAAGTGCCTCATATGTTTCTGTTTAAAATTGTCTACTTTTCTGCATATACTGTATGTATGGACACGGTACATTTTTCTAAGACTTCAGGCTTCCTTGATTCAAAACACACTTCCACAAATTATTAGCAGTTAACATCTCGGTTCTAGTTTTCTCATATGTAAATGAGGAATATAACAGTTCCTATCTTTTAGAGTAGACTGAGTTACTGCAGTGATAGCTGTTTTATAGCAATGACAAATAAGCAATCCTAACAATTGCTATAGAAATGTTCACTTGGAATAGCTAAAAATATTAATTTTTGAAGTAGATGAAGTACAGATTATGAATTTAACAATATTCTGGAGACCCAACAATATTACTGTCAACATCCTGTTATTTTATCAAAACTTGGTAGAGAGTTAAAAACATAACCTTAGTAATCTGAGACCCTAAAGAATGAGACATAATACTCAAATATATACAATTATAACTCCAATTTTGCTATGGTATAGGTAAAGAAAACACATAAAATTAATGTTATAATTCTTTAAACTGCTATCAATTTTGTCCCTGAATTACTGAGGGGCGAGTACTGGGGACTGACCTCAGGAATTTTAGTTTGAGCTACGTTTCTAGTCTTTAAAAATTTTTTTTGAGACAAGATCTCACTAAATTTGTAAGTTTCCCAGGCTAGGAATAAACTTGGGATCCTTTTGCCTCAACCTCTCAGAGTGCTGCCATTATGGGCATGAGCAGCGGGGCCCATCCTACTTAATAATATCTCTGAGTACCTCTACTTGCCACTTATTTGATTAGTCAATATGCAAAGTTATGTCTTGTCCCAACAGAAATTCAAATCAGAAACCAACAGTATGTCTTTCTTTTACCTACCACATCTAACTATTCACTGAGTGTGGTATAAAAAATAACCAACAGTGGTCTCTCCCTGGTGGCCCCTAAGTTGTTTATTTCTTCACTCCAGGCTGCCAAAGCTAAACTCAAATTATATACCCAATTCGGTTTTTTTTTTGGTTTTTTTTTTGGTACTGGGGATCAAACTTGGGTCCTTGTGCTTGTGAGGCAGGCAGCGGAACTACTGAGCTAAATCCCCAGCCCCTATACCCAATTCTTTTAAAAACAGATTTTTCGCCTTTTTAAGACATGCTAACTTTGCACATCCCATACAATCTCACCCCCCTACATCTTCTGGCTATTGAAAGAACAGATTAACAGTTAACGGATCACAGGACTTTGAGGCCTGTTAGTTTTCCCTGACCCACAGGTTCCCCACAAGGTTGCTCATGACATCACCTAGACACACGAATCCTTTCTTCAATCTTCCTCTCTCCTTCAAGTCCCTATGCCCTCCTCCCATTCTGGACGGTGACACCCCCCTTGTGACCTGTAGCCACTAGATAGTCACATGCTGTGAAGGACCTCTCATGCAACAATGTCCACGCACCATCCAATAGCCTGTGGCCCACGTCCCCTGTTACCGCATCTGGCGGTGATATATTTTCCTTTGATTGACCTCTAAATCTCTCCTTTCTTCCTTTTTGTTTTCAACATCTCAGGATCCACCCTCTATCTCCTCACTGCAGAGCTTTGGTTAAGACATGTCATCTTAAACCTTAATTTTAAAACAGACTTGGGCTTTCCCCTACCATTTTACTCTTCACATAGTTGTCAAAATGATCTCTTCAACCATAGACCTGATCATATTGGATAGTATTTGATGTCTTTCATCAGCTTATAATAACACTGTAGCTTTGTTAAGTTAAAGTGGGTAATGTGAATGTCAAATCCTAGACTTTTAAGTGATACTTGTATGTAAATATAATAAAACTAAAACTACAAATTAAAACAAGATGTTATAAATTATAAATAAATGTGAAAGATGGACCTAAAATTTGTTTGAAAGAGAAGGCAAATTATAAATTACTGGTCTGACACATTAAAAAGACTCAATAAAACCTGCAAAGATATTTTTGACATAATACATTTTATTTAAACCTATATAAAGCCTATTACAATGATTTTTAAAAAGACCTATCATTTTTATGTTCACAGAAAACATTGTTGCTAACACAAAATAATTTAAAATACAAAGAATTTTCAACAATAGCGGAAAATAATGGAAATAGCAATCTTTCATGTGTACATATTTTCATAGCCATTCTGGTGAAACATGTTTGAGTCAGGCTGTGTTCTTCTGTCATTTAAGAATTCATAAATCAACATCTGAGTACCTGTAGAAATGCAGAATCTTGGCTCCCCCTGGAAAACCACCCAATTGGTATTGGCATTTTAATAAGATCCCCTAGGGACTGCTGAGATGGCAGCAGAGGATGGAGAGGAAAGGAATAGTGCTTGCTTCAGCCCAGGAGCCCCTGGACAGGGAAAAGCCAGATTTTTAGCCTTCGTGGGAGGCACACCAGTAGGAGCCTTCTGGTCTTTAAACCCTGCCCTCCGGATGGCCAGAGCAAGCTGCCCCACCCAGGATCTCCCACTCAGCCCAAGTTGGCCCCACACACAGATGAGCTGTTTTTGGAGAAGGTGAAGATCCAACTGCAAGCAATTGGAAAATTTGCACATATTTTTCAAGGAAAACAAAACCAAAACCCCAGTAACATAAAGCTTATAAATAATTGTTCTTCTCCTCTATCCTTTCATCCTAAGAGCTTTCTAAGCCCTTGTCTCTACCTTTTCGTTAATGAAATCTAATACAAGATTCTGATTTTTGTGACAGAGCCCTCTACATGAGGTTTCACAAGGAAAGGCCCATGGGATAAAGGTGCCATAATGAAGTATATTTTTGCCAAAGCAACCTTGCTCCTATTAACCCAATCAAGAAATATAAAAAGAACAATAAGCGTGAGATAAACTCAGATACAACTAAGTCCTACCCCAGGAACTTCAAGTTTACTCATTGTGAGTAATCTCTTCATTCTCCAGCTTTGTAGTTGCAGTGGACTAAACTGTGACAGAGTATATCATTTTGACTCTACATATGGGCTGTACACAGAATTCCCAATTCTCTGAAGGCATAGGTCCCCTTTTTTCAGGAGCATGATAAACACTCATCCAGCCAGCTTTCCATCAGGAGTCTCTAGGGTCACTGGGGTTACCATCTCACACATCAAGAGGCCTGGAAATGGAAATGATAGATGTCATGGATAATTTACAACTCATCTTGGTCATTGAACATGTGAGGGGATCATTAGAAGGCCTGGCCTTCATGTGATAGCCTGCCCTGACCCACTACTTTTATTTTATTCTATAACCTTCTGAAAGAAAAAAAAAAGAATTTATAAATCAATCATAGAAAAAGATCTCTTGTAAAAGTAGCAATTCTTTTTTTACCACAAAATTCTCCAATGTGTGAAAGGTTTTATATTTTGCAAAAACCAAATTCCCGTAGTCCTTCATTTTTTGTTCATTTATCTAACATCCAATTTTTGATTTTCCATTATTTCTCTGTACTTGGTGCTGATATTAAGACAATAGATCCCTGAATAATGAAGTTTAGTGTTTTGTTTAAACAGGAAAAAGGCAAACAAATTATTGTATGCCAATAAAAATGCCCACACAGAGTTTAGTTTATACAAGATACGAGTATGGTTCATGCTATCATAATGTCTTTCCTTTAAGTAAGCAAAGGGAAGACTATGAAGGAGAAATCTGTGGCCTACATCAAACAAAAGAAGTTCTGTATCATGTAAAGGTCATCTCTTAAAACAGAGGTCTTGAAAAGACAGAAGTTAGCTAGGGAAGCTGCTGTAAACTAGATTACTCCAACACAAAACCTTGATTCTTATCTGATAGATAAGTGTCATTTTAAAGTAATAATTTCCATATAATACCATTTCTCTGCCATGTACTCTTATACTTAGCAAAGTACATCAATAGAAGTTTAGAGATATTTAATAATAAGGAAAAAAGATATAACTTGTCCTTTTTACCATACATTTATCTTTTGGAAGAGGTTCTTAAGTTGCCATTCTACTTCACCACAAAATGCTATGCTGCAAATTTGCAGTTTAAATAGGAAAATATATGCTCCAAACATGAAACTAAATATGAGAGAAAAGAGACTATCTGTGATTTAGTTTCTGGATCTGTGAAATAGAGATGCTCAAAACATATACCATGTAGAATTCTGGACAGGATTGGATTATCTATATAAACACTTAGGAGAGTACCTGTCACCAAGTAAATTCAATATGTTATCTATTATTATTAAAATCATTATCATCATAATTATTATATTTTAGACACTCATGGATATTTAATTGACCTTTAAATGTGACAAAATATACTGACAGTACTTTTCATGGTGGTATTATAAATAGGTAAGTTAATTAGATATCTTGTTGGCAGGTAGACAGGGCCTCCCTTAAGGGGCCAGCCCTCCAGGAGCCAACACAGCAAGGAACCAACATGAAGAACAATTGAGGCACATTCACTGGTTAGCATTATAAAAAGGAAAAGAAGTACTAGTTCCCCTAGAGATAGATAGCAGTGATTGATATTCTAAATGGGAAATTCCTTGTATGTGACTTGTCTTCCCATTTGATCCTTATTTAATCAATATTACCTGGGTGACTGTATTTGTAATCTTATTGGTTGGTCATGGTTTTGTCTCACTTCATGCCCACCTTATAAATTTCCACTGGGTCTCGTAGTTTTGTCCCACTTCGTACCCGCCTCACCACATGGCTTTGCTGTATAAGACATCTTTGAACCATGGGGTGGGCAGGCAACCCACTTTCCGGTCCCCCTTCTGTCTCTCAGATAGAAGCTTTCTTTCAATAAATTTTTCCTACTCTTAACCTCCATTGTTCCTAGAATTCATTCTTTGATTTTAGAGAACACAAACTCGGGTTTTGGATATCTAGTAGGTTTGGGAGTTATATCTCTTCCCCCTATATCAGTAGGTTACTGTTGTAATACATGTTGTCTTAATACCAAAGTAATAGTTCCTCACCAAAGAATATGTGCTAAATTGATTTATTTGTGGTGTGTTATTTATGTGTCAGTTTGAACTGTTTTCTTCCCAGCCTATACGTACTTCCCTGCACAAAGAGGCAAAGACAGCATCAGTGTATAAATGGCTCTATAACCTCCAGCCCCGGAAATGAGTGAAGTGGAGGAGAAACGAGGCTTATAAAGGTGCAGAGTCAGATGCTAGCTCAGAAAAGACCTTCCAATCTTACAGTTGAGCCATGTAAGAACTTGATAAAAGTTTTCTAGAATTAGGCAGCTAAAAATCTGTGTGATATTAGCTAAAATAGCCTGTAAATTTAAAGCAATTCTTCCAAATTATGGTAAAAAAAGTTCAATCTACCTTGACAGAGAAAGAACTAAAGTTTTATTTTTGTTTTCTATTCTCTCAACAGAAACTAATTTATAAAATTCCAGTCATAGGTAGAGCCAATTAAAAATTCTGCAGACAAAATGTTTTAAAATTGTTATAAGATTACTTTCAGTTAATGAAATTATGTATTTTTCAGTTAATGAATATATGTATTTATTTTCTCAATTTTGTGACATTGTTGGTCTCAATTGGCTTTTAATAAGTTGCACTTCCTTTTTTCTCATTCTGAATAAACATATACTTTGTGCCTGTTTATCCCCTTGTTTTCTGTTACCATGGTTTTTTTTAAGCACCTCAAATTATCTCAGCCCAGGGCCTCCTGCCCTGAATAGTGCTATTCATTCTGACTGGCAATGGAGCAAACAGACCTGAAGCCAGGTCATGCTGGTATGTGGTAGGACAAGAGTCCTGCTATACTGCAATAAGTGTGATAAGAAATGAATGCAAAAGTTACAACTATAGCAAAGGAAACCATGGCAAACCATTTAGATGTCCAATATGCTGGATGAAAATAAAAGAAAAAGAACAAGATGTATTCTAAGATCTGAGAGGCATGTATACTGAGCAGATTGAGGAGCCTACAGAAATTTAGAGACTGAATAAAAAGCGTTTCTGACAATTTGAAAGGAAGTAGAGAAACAAAGCCAGGGGAGGGAGAGGAAAAAAAGAAATAAGAGAAAGGTAGGGATGGAGGCAGAAAAAGAGAGAAAATTAAGCTTTTGGTTTGACTGAACAATCTGTTAGGATTCTGCCTCCAAAGAATACAGACCTATTTGAAAATTTGTTTTTGAGTAATATTGTGTGAGGAATGTACTTGAAGTATCTACTGAAATTTTATTCTTTGGCTCCCTTAAATGTTAGCTTACAGTTAAAAAAATAAGAAAAAGAAAACCTTGAACATAAGAAAGAAGAAATAAAAAATAGTTTTCCATGTCTCAGTAAAATTACATGAGTTATTCCACACTTTTCAAAATACAATTTAAGAATTTATGTCAGCCTAATAGAAGTTTTAAGTTAAAGCTAGCAAGTTTTGAGAAAACTTTGTTTACATTAATATAATAATTTAAATAATAAAAGGACCCTAGACAATTATATTGCCACAAAGCGCCACACAAAGGAATTTTGATAAGAGGTATTTTTATCTAGATTATTTAATTATGCTTTCACTTATTTTTTCTAATTTTTCACCCAAATCCATCAATACAAGATACCTATCTTAGCTAAAAGCTGAATTATGAATCAGAAAACTATTTGTAATATTGGCAATGATTGCTCATGTATTCATTCATTTAAAATTTTTCAATACTAATGTGCTGCAAGAGCTGTTTGCAATTGGAAAAGTATGGTAAGCAAAACCATGCACAACTGCTGCAATTGATGAATTTACAAAATAATGGGATGACATTAATCAAATGACTATATAAATGAATATATGGATGTATTGTAAGGTAATACTGTGAAGAAAAGTAACAAAGTAGAAAGATATTACTGAGGATGTGTTTATCTGAAGCAGAAGTGATGGACAGAAAATATTCTAGTAGAGAGAATCAGTCATGTTATGGGTGGAAGATGGTTTGAAGAGGGAAAAAGTATGAATAAAACATGACTGGTTGTGGTGACAACTTAGGTAGAACAGAAAACAAGCAGCATGGAGTTTGAGAGAAATGAAAAGATTCAATTCATATTTAGAAGATAAAAATGTAAAAGATTTGTTGATAAATTGAATGCAAGAGGAATGGTGGAAGGGGAGACAGTGTCATGAATGACTCTCAGATTTCTAGTTTGTATTGCTAAATGGATGGTTTCCTTCACAAAGAGGGAATGCACTGTAAAAGATGGAAGTGTGAGGTGAAAGGATGGAATATATTGGGGTGGAAGGATGGTGGAAATAAAGGAGGTTATCTTATAAACACTACATTAGAGAGCTATTGTTAATACAGCATTATTCTAAGACTCAAGGCTCTGCACTGAACTACAATTATCTCTAATGATAAATGGCCGTAGAGGCATAAGTCACTTAGTAGTGAGCAGTATTTTATCATATCCACAGATAATTCTATAATAGGACCAAGAGAAGTGTAGCAGCACAGATTACATTTTGTTCTTTAATTAGATGATTTCTTCTGGCTCATGTAATTGTTAATTCAGGAGCAGAATGGAAACAGAGTACATAAACATGTGCGCAAGCACAAAGTTGGCTTTTTAAAAAATCTATGCTAAGTGCATTTTTCTTTACATTATTCCTAAGTAGCCTTCCTGGAAAATGCAGTTATTTTACTATAACTAGTTTATTGATTTCTTTTCCCAAAATGATTAAATCAGAGCAATACATTTCCATTTAAAATAAAAATCTACATAGATTTCAGACTTGGCTGCAAAGATATTAATTTCTAGTGAAAACCATGCTAAGAAAAATGTCTTTGTATATCTCAAACTGTGTTTTTACAAAGCTCACAATGCTTATAGTTTTTGATAATTAATGGTTCTTAAGATATTTGAGAATTATTTATTTATATTTAATAGGTTTTAGCTTTCATCAGAAGATAACATATTTATTACTATGTTATCTTATTATTAGTGCCTTATTATTAGTGCCAAAGCTTTCTCTTTTTTTTGCTTAAATTCTTTTATTAGTACATTTTAGGTATACAATACGTTTACTTTTATCATTGGGTGCTTGTGCCTGTACATGATGTATCTTGGTTCTTATTTTTTCCCCATTACCTGTGCACTATTCACCCCCTCCACCCTTCCCTATTTACATAGACTTTGTTTCCATTTTTTTTCTTTTCTCATAATTTTTTCTTTCCCTTCTTTCTAAACGTATTTATTTTAAATGTGTTTGAAGAACAGATAAATGTCAGATTTTTACTTAATCACCTTATTCCTCAGCGTTAAAAACCCAATAGCTCATGGAATTTCTAAAATTATAGTTAATTTCCGATCAGAAAATCAAGGCCCAAGGCAGTGAAGCAACCCTGGAGCAGACACATAGGAAGCTCCTGACCAAATTAGAGTTTAAGCATTTGGCACGTGGGTATAGATGACTGTTTCTTCTGCTAGTCTATATACTGTTTCTCCACAAACAGTTATGTTATTTAATACCTAGGAAGATTCTCTATAAACTACTTGTATCTTCAGTGTTTGATCATCTCTTATCATCCCACCGTAACAGATGAGAGACCTGAGACACAGGAAATTTATTACTTAAATAGGTACTTAAATGTTCCTTGCCCTACAGTCTGACTTCTGCAGCAATGTTTATATCCAATACACTAGGCTGCCTCTAAGAAGGCTCTCAAGAAAATCAAATCTGAAAATGCCGCTCCTTCCTAATGATTTCTTTTACTAATTTTGTGTAAAAATATAAAAATGTTTTATTCCATTAATATAAATAATTTATTTAAAACATTTTGCAGAAATTTTTTGTTGTTAAAATATGAGAAATTTTCAACAAACTTTAGTAAGACTCCATCAATTTGATTTAATATGTTGACTTCCTTATAGAATAGCATTCTTTTTTCTTGTTTTGGAGGAATTCTCATTAATAAACTATTGAATCTATTGTAAAGTCAAGATAAAATTACCAAACAGTCTTCAAAAATAGAACAATTTAATTCAGAGAGAGTTCCAGTCTGGTTAGTTTCCTTCTTTTTTATAGTGAGAAAGTAGTAAAGTAAGTCCAAATTGTCTTTGCTTTCTCATTTCAAGCTTATGGTAATAAACTTATTTGAACAAAATTCTACCACACTTTTTTCGAGACTTGTATATAAATATCATTTCTACTGCTGCTGATGTAAAGAGGAATATTGAATGAAATGAATTAAACACAATTCATGTTTTCTGAGATTTTCTATGATACTTTCTCTAGACATTAAAGCTCCACTAGATGTATTAAAATGGAAGAGATGTATTAATGGAAGAATGTATTAAAGGAAGAGAAAAAACAATGTTCAAGTAGGTACAAGGCATTTTCACATAATATTATTTATTCTATTCCAGCTATGGGGTATACATCCACTTTCTTGATTTTATAGCTAAGGAAATTAGGGTGAAAAGAGGGAAAATACTACCCAACATGCATAGCCAATTATTTATAATTTCAGGACCCATATCCGGGAATGCCTGTACTATATACAAAGCTTTTCTCAACACTTTTACCCAAGTAGTCTAGAAGGATATAGATAGCTTCTAAAGTTTTCAAGAAAAACAGAAGCTGGAAAATTTTGCTGAGGGATGAGAAGCATTTTAAGGTAAGATATGTACAAGGAAAAGGTGTATAGAAAAGTATTGATGTAAGAGGACAGCTTGGGAAAGAGACCGAAAAAGAGAAAAGTCACTGTTTGTTGGGCAAGAAATGAGAATAGGGTAGGGTAGCAGAGGGACAGAGAGAGAAAAATATTTCCAAGAGTTATTATATGGAACAGGGAAGAACTAGAAAGAGATACTAATGAAGATAAGTAGAAAATAAAAAGATTCCTTCAGAATTCATTGCTTTTTAAATATCTTTTGAACGATAAAGCATTTAAATTTTCTCTAAGACATTGTTACTTATTTTAATGTACTTTGCATGAAATATGGACCTTTTTATATCCTTGGTTTAATTGTGTTCCACATGGATGATCTGTCCTGATAATAAAGGTTGAAGTCTTGTTCATAGCAATTCCTCCAAATTATTCCATTTTTCCATCTTTCTTTTGTTATGAGATGAAGGAAAAAGAAATGAAAAACTACTATGACATAGACACATATGTAAATTACTCTTTTGCATTCTAGGAATCATTTTTGTTAAATTAAAGAAAGTTGAGTTTTACAATACTTTGAATACTTCCATTGAGATATGGGTAACTAAAAGTAAGATTAGTACCTACTTCCATATATCTTGA
>NW_004624750.1:19417272-19430698 GCF_000247695.1 Heterocephalus glaber | reverse complement strand
ATATATTTTTTAATGATTCCAGATCCCCTGATTTTACCCATCTACTTAGCAAAAGTGATAAATACCTATTATGTACCAGCTTCTCCATGAAGAGCTACTGCCTTATTCCCACCCTAGCCCAGATGCAATACAAGATGGTTATATCCTGTATTTACTTATAAGGTACATATAATTACACTGGATCTTATAATCTCTTCCCTTTTTTAATGCCTACTACAACACACCAAGGAGATGATCAAACAGCATCAGTCAAGGAGCAGAAAATATAAAATAGCTATTAAGAACTTACCTTATTTCAAATCAAACTGCCTCCCTAAATGAAGGTTTGAAAATAGTTTCAAAATTTGAAAAATGATATATAGTTTATAGGAGAAATGTAGGTTAAATTCTCAAATTATGAATTTCATGGGAGATTAGAAATACTTGGGTCCTTAGTTCCATGCATGCCCTCATTCTGTTCTTCCCTAGTTCTCACTCAGTATGCCAGGTTCTAATTCTCATCATACTGCAAGAAATAAGAAAAATATATTTGAAAAATATCAATGAATATGACAGTTGTCTAGGAAAGTATAAGGTGTGACATTGACTAAAATGTTTTAAAAATGTTTGTATCAATTAATCATTAAAAATCACCTAAAATATATATCAAGCCAAATTTTTAGAATAAATTATTATTTAGGTATTTGATATGTTTGAGGTGGGCAATAAAGATAAAATTCTCCCAGAATTATTTTTCAAGATAAAAATGGTTAAGTATGCACACTTGAAATGTTATATAAAGAAGAAATTACAGTTGCATGTGTTACTGAAGGGAAAATTCTAAAAACTTCTTTGAAAATTTTATATAGCAGGATGAAATAGAATAAACAAGTTCTGTCTATTCCAGGGAAGCAACAATAAGTATTTGGGAGGAGGGCAGGGTCTCGCTACATAGCTCAGGCTGGCCTTGAGCTCACTATGTAGCTCAAGCTGGCCTCTGAATGTTGAGATTAAAGGCATGTGCTACCTAGCCTGGCAACAAATATTGAGAAAATATTTTTATTAACTCCACTGGAAGAACAAGTTTAAGAGAATTTTCCAAAAAGGTTACTTGTCAATTTATTTGATGAAATTTAATATATTTTCCCCACTGTCAGTACCAACTATAAACTTTCATTTTCCAAAACATATTTCCTATAACATGAGTAAAAATTATCCATTTGCACCAAATGGTGAAATCTGCAGCAATATTGTCCAATAGAACTTACAGCAACGGTAGCAATGTTTTCTGTACAGTCCAATGTGGTGACACTAGCCAAATATGGTTGTTTACCAGTTGAAATGTGACCAATGATACTGAAAAACTGAAGTTTTAGTTTTAATTTGTTTCAAATAGCCTAAATATAAGTGTAAATACCACATGTAGCTAGTGGCTACTCTATTAGAAAGTACAATCACTGATCTAAACATCTTAAACTCATGAATAAAACAAACATACCTACTATCATTCAATTTTTCACTGTTTATCTTGAAAATTTCAGATAATACAATGGAACAAGAAAATAAGTTATAAAAAGTAAAAAATAAAGATGCTAGTTTAACAGTATGATTCCTGTAAAAGAATAAACAAATCAACAAGACGGAAAGGTACGTAATGATTATGTTATAATCCCATGACTAATAAATTGACATTTTTCTTTGGTTAAAAAAAACGCCAGGAAGCACAATAAATGGTATTAGGACAGTGTGTTATTTATTAGGAAAAAGAATATAATAAAGTAATATAAGTATCCAATAAATTGGAGTATCAAACTGGAATATTTGATATAAGTATCAAATTTATATTTGATATAAGTATCCAATAAATTGGACACTTACATCAAATTTCATAATGAAAATATCCATATAAGTTAGAGACTTAAAGTTTTAAGTTAAAGCTTAAATTTGATATAAATACCATTCAAAAACTATTTATAGGATACCAACAAAGGACCAGAAATTAGGCTGTGTCCGAGGGCAAAAGCAGAGGACAAGAGCAGCAGAATAGACTTCACTTCCCTCAACTCTGTAGTTTGATTTATCTCAAAATAAGATATTATTATAATTAGAACATTCATACATTTTATTTTAGTCATGCAAAGTTTTAAAGCAGTGATCTAACTAAAAAATTGTTTCTATTTATAAATAGAATCTAGACTACAAAATCTAATTAGAATGAAAGTTCTATGAAATCTGGGACTTTACTTTGTTGTTGTATGCCTTTACCTCAAACTTGGTGTGACACACAGTGGATAGTCAATAAGCCTTTAAAAAAAAAGGGAGAGAAGGAAGGAAGAAAGAAGGAAGGAAGGAAGGAAGGAAAAAAGAGGGAGGGAAGAAGGGAGGGAGCGAGAGAGGGAGGAAGACAAGAAGGAAGGGAAAGAGGGATGGAGAGAGAGAAAAGGACAATAACATGATTTTCTATCAAATCCAACAATGTTGGATTATGGCATTGATATTAAATTATCTGATTACATTGATAAGACTCATAATAATGTAAGAACAGATTTAATGAGATTCTCTTGCCCCTGAACCATGTATAATGCAAATTATATCAGATTGACCTCACTAGCATGCTCCCAGCATTTAATAAAGTGTGTTGGAGAGGGTAAAGAACCTTTTAACAATATCACAGAAGCAAAAATATTTCAAGACTCCCTACTGCTATTAATTACCAATTTTATGTTATTCTAGCTATAGTGACTTTCAAATCAATGGGAATTATCATGTATTGAACATTAGTTTAGAATTGAAAGAGATTTCTGTTATAAAATGCTAATATTGAATAAGAAAATAAAAGAGTAGAAAGCAAAGTTAACAAGTCAGTTGATGGGATTATTCTGAAAGTAATATGATTAATCCTCAGAGACATAAAGGTCTGAAAACTATATCGGTCAGACAGAGAACAGGATCCACCTTCATTGAGGGATAGCTTAAAGGGAATTCTATCAGAGTCCAAATTATCTAAATTCTGATGTTTTACTGTTCCAAGTACTGACTTTTCACTTTTTAGTAGTATATATGTATAGTACACAATGATTACATTCATTGTGGGGAGTTGATACATGTATGTAACACATATTAATTCTTTTTTTCATCTCCTTTCCCTTCTCACTCCATGTCTTGTTCCTTTTCCTTTTTACAAAAGATCTTAGTTTTCCCAAGTGTAAATTGTCATGATGATAATATTGTACTCCACTGGGATAATGTAGCTGTTTAACATAATATTAAAATACAAATCACTAGCATTTGGCACAGATGTGCAGCAAGCACTTAATAAGTGTGAATTTTAGCATGGACACAAATATATATAACTGCCTGATAACTCTACACATTTTACAAAAGGGATTTCTCCCATGCTCAGATCCTATTTTGTTATTATACAAGCAGAATTTTCCATATGCCCCAAATTTCAACTGTAGAACAATGAAAACAATCATATTATCATATAAATATCATATTTGCTATCATCTTTTGCTTTTTATTGCCAGAATTTCTTGCAGAAATTTCTTCCTATTCTTGCAATTCCAGCTCATTAAAGTGGGAACTTTGTTGTTCCTCAAGGACCTGCTAGAGATAAATTTCAAACACCAGATAATACTTAACTTGTTAGATTTTTTTCCATTTTAAATAGAAGTCTGTTCATATAAACCAGGTCTTCTGACTTTCCAGAAAGTAAGAGAGCTACATCAATTCATAAATTCTATTCCTCAACAAAGTTCTATCTATACTATATCCTTTTGAAGATCTTCCATCTTGACCTTGACTGACTCTTACACTATTCCTGTCATAATCCTTGACTGATCACAGGGAAAAGTAGGTCAGGACAGAAAAATTAAAGACAAAGTAGGACTAAGAGGACATTTTGACCCAGTTTTTACTTACTACTCAAGTCCCTGAAATGGAATGAAAAATATAAAATTCCCAGCATTCATTTTAAATTCATATATTTTTTAATGAAATAAAGAGATGATCATGTGGTTACTTTTCAATTATATGTAAAGAAAATATATTTAAAATCTTTTTCTTTCAGGATGATAGGAGAACAAAAGTAGGATATCTTCTATATTTGATTTTGAGATGCTCAGTTTCATTTCAGTCTAGATTCAGTTTTGTTTTTAGATGGACAGTATGGCCTGACTTCATAATGTATTTCTTCCAAAGCTGTGTACTGAAACAGTGCTGCAGTATTGATTCATTCTACATGGTTGATAGTGTGATTGTATAATTAGAAGAACTGTGAAGAAAGCTTTCACACTTCTGCCCTGGTTGAAGAAATAAACAGCTCTATGGGATGAATTTTTAAAACATTAAAGGATTTTAAAAATAAGTGTTATGTTTGTGATTCATGCAGCCCATAATAATTTGGCTTATATTTATTATTTAGCTATGTAGAATGATACTTGAGTGAGCAATGGTTCCTAGGACAAAGCAGGCTTGCATATTTCTTGACTTACTGTAGGTAACAGCAAAAGTTAATGATAAAGGTTTAAGCAGCAGTTCTAAAAATTTAGCATATATATATATATATATATATATATATATATATGCATCACCTAGGTATCTTATTAGATCCATACTTTCAAGCCTCACAAGGATTCTCTTTTAGTGGGAATGATTTGTTCATAGGAATCTTCATTCTGAACAAACCTCTAAGTTATTTTGTCATAGGTGATCTTAAGACACATTTTGAAAGGACTAGATTAGAATACAGCCTTCCTATGACCCCACTCAAGGGACAGATATCCATCCATGACTCCTTACTTGAGTACAAATCTTTGTTTTTACTTTATCTGACACAACTTTAAAATCTTGATTGAAGATAATTGCTAAAGTTATAATAAGACCTAGAAAAAAAATTTTTTTAGTATTGAGGAATAATTTGATGACAAAGAGATCAGGAGGGACATAACTAGAAAACTTTAGTCCTTAATTAGAAATCTATAAAATATTAATAAAAATGAGAATACAGTGGTCTGGAATGGTTTGCTTCTATTTTAGTTCCAACATATAGAGTTTTAAGTTATTAATCTGGTCTTAAAACAAGGAATAAGAAAAAGCTGGGCACACAGATAAAAGGTGACTTTTCTTGGACTCATCAGAAAAATGAAGTTGCAAAATAAAAGAACACCTGGAAATCTGAAGAGGCAGAAGCATGTCTAGTCATATCTGTGTTAATGTTATTTGGAACAGAAAGTTGTGGCCAGAAATAGGTAGAAACACTTAAATATCAATTTTGATGAATTTCTAGAGGCTGAGTGTATAGTGGTCTGTAAAGGAGAAACTCAGGAGACTGCAATCTCAGAGATCTGCTGTAGGCTAAGGAATCCAGTTAGTGCTCATGTTGAAGAGCTGAGAGAGGCCCCCTCTGGCTCTGGCAGAGAGAAGATAAGAATAATAATTGTGAATTATACTCTGCCTTCTCCATAATGAATATCTATTTTCCAGGAAACTATAATTTGTTAGCTTTAGCTCAGGTGGAAAAGGTCATTTCCCTCGCTCCACCCCTGTACCTTTTCTGTCTTACCTTAGGAATAGGGGCAAAAATGACAGTTGGGATCAGGGCTTCAAGGAAACAGATTGGGAATGGATCTGTAGGAGATAGGAGTTGGAAGCTACATCTCTGTAAAAACACTTGTAAATGACACAGCCCACTAAATGGCCTATATATAATCATGAGACTTTAGAAATGTCCTTTTCTGGCAAAACTTATCACCATGCTATCAGAACTCCAATATATTAGTGATAATTATAAATGAAAACAAGATATAGAATCTCTTTGAAAAGGGGATGCTTCAGGAAGGCCAAAGTCAAGAAAGAGAGATTAAAAAAAAAAGAATGCTAGAGTAATTTATAGACACCTATGCTAGCACACATATTAAATTTAGTCCAATTCCTAACCAGAGTTCTATAAATCATCACTTTGAAAAGTACATTTGTATCAATCACTGTATCTAATACAGCATATCCAACTTTATTATTTATTTTTTTCTTTCTGTATGATACTAGAGATCATGCATATTTAAGACTCAGCAAAAATTATAAGTCACATCAAAAAGCAAGAAAAATACTCCACAATATGAAGAAACAAAGCAGTCATCTAAACTATACATATGACTAAAATGTAAAATGACTTTAATTAAAATGCTGAAAGTTCTAGTAGCAAAGGTAAGGAATATGTAAGAACAGCTGAGTAATGTAAACATAGAGATGAGAACTCTAAGAAAGAATTAAAAGAAAATGTGAGAAATAGAAAACACGGCAACAGAAATGAAGAATGCCTTTGATGATTACATTAGTAAGCAAGACATGGGCAAAGGGGAAAAAAAATCAGTGAGCCTAAAAATAAATCAGTAGAAAACTGATATGTAAATAAAAAAACAATAAAAATATAAAACAAAACATTCAGGAACTGAGGGAAATTTTCAAAAATTATGACACATATGCTACTGGAG
The DNA here is from genome assembly GCF_000247695.1 of Heterocephalus glaber. The sequence goes on along the minus strand of NW_004624750.1, from coordinate 19,424,225 downwards.
TACAAGATGGAGAAGAAAGAGCTCATGAAGAGAAAGAAAAACAAATACTTGATTTACAAAAGGCCAAGAACTATTAAAAATTAGTGAGAAACCACAAGCCACAGATACAGGAAGTTTAAAGAGTAATATGCAGCATCAAAATTTTAAAAATGTAGGCTAACAAAATCCTATCTTTGCATATAATTTTGAAGTGCAGAACACTGAACACAAAAACTCTTCAGTGAAACTATGTAAGCAAAACATCTCACCTGTACATGAACAGAGATGAGTCACAGTGGATTTCTGGCCAGAAACCATGGAAGAAAGAAGAGAGTAAAGTGAAATATTTAGGCAATAAAAGAAGAAAGCTCACCAACCTAGAATCTTGTATCAAGCAAAATTAGTCTTCCAAAGTGAAAGAGAAATACTTTCCTACGTAATCAGAAGGAATACCACACTTGCTCTGCAAGGATTATTACAAGCAGTTTTCCAGGCAAAAGAAAAATGATACAGATCAGAAACTTGGATCCATTTAAGAAGGAAAGAGCAACAGAAAAAAAAATACATGAAGATAATAGTAAGGTTCTGTTTATATCCTGAATAAATCAAAATGTAACTCCTTAAGAAGCAATAGTTACAATATATTTGGTGAACAAGAGAAACAAAGAAAAATGAAATCATTGTAGGAATTTATCAAACCAAATCAGTAATTATTTAAAATTTGAGTGATCTTAATACACTAATTAAAGACAGATTTTGCAAATGGATAATAGAAATTGACATTAAATACAGACTCTAGTAGGTTAAAAGAAAATGGAATGAGAAATATTTCATGGTAATCCCTATTCAAAACAAAGCAAAGTAACTATTTAATTTCATAAAGATTCCTTCAGAACAAAGAAAATTATCAGAGATGAAGATATCCAATTATGAGAGATAAATTGATATCTTTATGAATATGTAGAGTCCTAATCTCTTAAACCCAAACATAGAAAAAGCCCTTATGTAGAAAAAGGGTACTTGCAAATGTGGCTAAATTAAGGATCTTGATTATTTTAAGAGGTTCTAAATTCAAGTAAAAATGTCCCTATAAAAGATATGTTGAAAATTCTGTTTACAGAGACAGAAAAGGAGAACATGGAGTAGCTACAGATGAAGAGACAGGAATGAAGTAGCCACATTCCATGGAATTCCAACAGCTGCTAGAAACTGGAAAAGGTGAGAAACAGATTCTTGCAGTCTGTTCACCTGCTAACACATTATTTCATCACAGTGAAACTGATTGTGTTCTGATCTTTAGAAATTTAACAGAATATATCTCTATTATTTTAAACATTTGTGATAATTTGTTTCACCTGCCATAGAAATTGAAAGCAACATTGTTAATAGAATGAAAAACCAACTCAAATGCTGGAAAGAAATTGCAACATTTGTATCTATGATGGACTCATTTCTTGAATATACAAAAGAAACTCAGAACTCAACAATAAAGAATAAGCCATCCAATTTAAAAATGAGTGAAAGATTTGAACAGATGTCTCACCAAAATATGTAAATATGATAAATAAGTACATGAACAGATATTCAATATCATTTGTTGCTAATGAAGAGCAAATAAAATAACAATAAGAAAATATTGTACACTTATTAGAATAGTTAATTTTTAAGGTAATAAAGAAATGCTAAAGTATCTGTATCTAAGAACTGTAGTCTAGTTGATAAATTTAGTTCTCACAGAGGTACATACAAATATGGGAACAATGCTAAAACCATTACATGTAAATGAACAGTTAAATAAATCAAAAGAGATGATGAGAAGTTACATATAAACAAGCACAGGAGACTAGAATGACTATGTGGTACTGTGCCAGAGTTGAAATATAAGTATCAACTCATACTTTGCTTAATATCATAAGGTTATTTGCAAACAGAAATATTTATAGATGTATGTGTGTATACAAGGGGTGGTCAAAATATATGGTAAACATATAAATGTTTAAAACTGAATCACTGTAAAAGATACATTGTCATTAATCTCCCTCAAAATACTACTTATTGCTTCTAACACATTTACCCATTGTTTTTGCCACTTTCTGAAACAGTTTTGGAAATTCTCCTTTGTGAGCAACTTTATTAAGTTGGATCAAAAATGCAGTGAATGCTACTGCTAAGTGCCAGCCAATGGAAAGTCAAACTCAGACATCAAGGGTGTCCTCATCCATGTTATCCACTGGATCTGACACCATGTGACTTCTGACACTTTCCCAAAGGTAAAATAACTATGAAAGATAAATATTTTAAATAAATTCAGGATATTGGGGCAGCCATGATAGCACAACAAAAGCCACAAAAGAGGACTTACAGGACTGATTCAGATAGTGTCAAGAATGAGAAGGTAAGTGTGTTTGAAAAGCAGATGATTTTTTAGGAAGATTAATGGCAATATGTCTTTTACTATAATAAATTATTTTAAATTAAACATTCACCATATTGTTCAATCACATTTTATGTAGATTAGTATACACATAAATATTTCCTTGCTTTTATAGCTGACTTTTGTACAAATAGTTGAAATTGTTGATTTTGAGTTCTGAACTTCCTTTAAAATAAATACATTTTTATTATTTATCATTATTACCTTTTCCTGATAACTGGTTTTATCCACACCCAGATTTTAAAAGTAAGAAATCTTTTTCTTTCCTTAAATTTCTTTATTGGTACATTTTAGGTATACAATACGTTTACATTTATCATTGGGTGCTTGTACCTGTACATGATGTATCTTGGTTCTTAGTTTTTCCCCCATTACCTTTGTGCCCTTCACCCCCTCCACCCTTCCCTATTTACATAGATTTAGTTTCCATTAAAAATGAGAAATCTTAAATGAGTCTCTTGACTTACTTTTCCATCCATCCATTCATTCTTTATTCATTCACTCATTTATTTGCTCATTGTAAGTCAAGAGTACTGCACCTCAGAAATATAAAATTGATGTCATTGACCATTTCAACTAATAAGGAAGACATTAAGTGTACAAATAATTTTATATGCACTATATAACTACAACTGTATTGCTCATACATTAAATTACTTCTAAATCAAGCACTGTAAAAGGAAAATGCCTTTACCCTAAAACAAAGTTTCAGAACAAGAAAAGTATTCATTTCTTTAATTTCATGTTTGACAACTGCCGCCACATTTTTTCTTTCCTGTACACTCTGATGATTACAGAGCTTGTTAATACAATTGTACTTAATTAAACAAATATTTGTTGACACCTAATGTTCTACATATACCATATCCAGAATTTAGGAATATCTAATCATTTCCTTCTTTTAATATTTATTAAGGGACATTTATGAGCCTGTATCTAGGAATTTCCAGGATGGATTAGATATATTTCCTATCCTTAAATAGGTCAGTATAACAGGAGAGAAATACAATAAATAACAACTTAAATGTACTGTAGCAAGATGAAGATTAAAGCAGCTGGAACTTCATGGAAACACCATGTGTGTATCACCTCACACACCCTAAGGAATGAAGAAGGCTCCTGTTCGATGTCTTTTCCAAACTGTGAGACTTAAAATGAGGATGTAGGAAGGTAGTGTCCAGAAGCAGGCAAGAAGAATATTGTAAGTGAAGACTTTTATTGTACAAAGACTATGAGCACTAAGAAAAGAAACAAAGTGGAGTCTGCAGGGAAATACGGGCAGTTTAATGAGGACCTTACTTCAGGGAGAAGACAGGAATGTTGAAAGGAGGCCAGAGAAAGAGGAAGGTTAAGATCGTGGAGAGGGTAAAATGTGTTGTGGAACATGAATTTTATCCTATATAATGAGGGCATCACATTGGGATTTTAAACTGGAGAATATTACGGTCAGATTTAGAAGTTTTCCTAAGGAATTCCCAAGAAGAATTCCTCTACTTGAGAATCTTATAGCCTCTGAAATCAACTTCCTCTTTACAGCAGACCATTTGTTATTAGTCCTTAAAGATTCCCTGGGTTTAGAGATAAAGAAACAAATTCTTGACATGTACAGAGGTCAAGGAGATACACCAGGGGCAGAAGAAATATACAGTGAGAATTCTTCTTTTAGGAAATTTCTTTTTAAAATATATATACAAGAAAATTGGGACTGTGAATTCTGAATTATAAGGCTGATCTTTAGAAATATCTATTTTAAGTACTGGAACATTTAAAGAGCAAGATATCCCTGTGAGAGGTTGGCATATGTAGGAGGAGTGTATTTTGTATACTCTATGTTCTGAGCAGGATAACTCAAGTGGTCACAGGAAAGATGATCATAATTGAAATTAACCTTTTGGTTTCTTCTTATTAAGGTTATGCCTTTTGGTTGGCATTATAAATTGCTCAACACACAAAAGCACCTTCTCTTGAAGTTCATACAGTGATCACAGAAAAATATAATGTTCCTCTTACTGAACTAAATGAAGCAAATTACAGTGAGGGCTACAAAGAAGAAAATTACATGTTGTCATCAATTTAGGCAATAGAGTAATAATTTTAATAAAACTTTCTCTATTAATTTTGTCAGTCACTTGTCTTCCAGGTGTTATTGTTGGATAATTAACTATCCTAATGGTCTAGACAGGCTCACATTAAAAGTTTTCTTCATCAAAGTTTTTCTAAGAGCTTTCAGAGCATGTGTGATTCTTGCCCATTTATCAAGAAATATAATGAAGTGATAGGTAATAAACTCAAAGTTCTTGAGAAGAGAGATTTAAAAATCTGGCAGTGAATTGAATCTCACAATTCAAATGCCACAGAATCACCTCTGAAAATTGCTTAACAAATAATGCCAGTCTACACCTATGTCTCTTATTTTTAACAAGACATTTCTGAGGCACCCCAAAGTTTGAGAATCAGGGTTAGAAAATTATAGCTACTTTCATTTATCGATTTAGAAAACTGGCTTTAAAATTTATAGCAAGAACAAGAATGAATCTTCGGAACAGGCTTAAACATATACATTTCTAAAATTTTACTGAATTATCTATGAAAGTACACATGTAATTCACAAGATCTGAATTTAAAAGATAGATAATAATAAATGGATTTAAATAACAATACAAGATAACAAAATTAATGAAAAATTTAAATTACTATAGCCTCTAACCACAACATCATATACAATTTAAATTATGCTTGTAGGGAAAATGAGATTATGCTGGGAAAATGCCTTCAAAATAACAAGTTAAATGTGCACATATTGAAGTAATAAGCCCAATAACAATATCAGCATGTAGACAGAAATGTAATTTGTTGTCAAAAATGTTTTTAACAGAAGTGCCAGTTAATCTTAATTGTCAACTTGCCTGGATTAAGAGACACCTAGAGTGGTGACTGGATCATGGGGTGCTATACTGATGAGTGGATTAATCCACTGATTCTCATAGTTGAACGTACTATCAGGAGTTGTGGCCCAGTTGGTCACTAATAGAGTGCCTTGGAAGAGTTCCTTGGCAGTCTTCCCTTGTGCTCTGCATCCCAGCTGTCAAAAATGAAAGATCTTTGCTCTGCCATGCCATTCCACCATAAGGTTTCTGACTTAGAGCTCACCATGGACTGAGACCTCTGGAATTGTGAGCCAAGTAAGCCTCTCCTCGTTTAAGCTCCAAGTGTCAGCTATTGTGCCCAGCAATGGAAGAACTGACTAATATAATGGAAAGAAAACCAATATTAATAATAATTCTCCCTAAAATGGGATTTTACTTATTTAGAAACACCGTTATATTTTGTCTTCCCTTGAAACTTGCATAGCTCAAACAAGTTTATTTTAGGCATTAACACATTTCAAATGTCTGGATAATGGTGCTGAAAAAACTCAAGGTCAATGCATAGTACACATATTAAATACTGATTTTATATATAATATAGTATTTATCAAGAATCTTGCTGAGGGTGTAACTCAGTGGAGAGAGTGCTTGCCTAGCATATGCAAGGCCCTGGATTTGATCCCAGAACCACACACACACACACACACACACACACACATACACACACAATTTCCAAATATTTACACTTTTCTCATAATGCTATGATTTTCCACCTATTTTCTAGAAATAGCCCATGCAATTAAATAACTGAGAGAATGTATTTTAAGGCAAATATATTTTACTGTGTCATCTGGGTCATTAAATGACTCCATAGGTGTTATGGACCTATCTTTTTATATTGATAAGTCTTTATTAATCCCAGTTTAATTTGAGGGTATTACCAAGAAAAGAGAAAACTGATACTAGAAGGCCATGATTTCACAGGTAAGGTTTGAAAAGTCTCTGTATCTTCCATCAAATTTGCTTAGCTCCCTGAAGCTATTGTAACCATCTAGCCTGTGTTTTTCCTATTTAGTTCTGAGACTCTCAAACAGTGGAAAATTTTCTGAGCTCACAGGGGAAAAAAGTGAAATCTAAAACTTTGCTAAAATTTTAAAATGTCAGAATGATTTCTTCCATGTTTGCAAATCTTCACTCTAATTTCAGTTCAATGTAGCCAGCTCTATGTTTATATTGTAATGATCAGTAGGAAAATACAATGGGCTGTATAGTTGAGACTGCTTAGACAGGAATCCAGGGACAGTGGATCAGTATAATGTTTAGATGAGTTTAAATTTTGTCCCTAACACTCTACTTGTGACTTTAGCTGTTGTCTCTCAGACTTTTTCCACAACTGAAAATGGTGATAATACTATGGATCTTAATGGTTTCTTGTGCTAAATAAGTAGTATAATTTAAATAAAGTACTAGGGAAAACTAGCTAACATAGAGTGAATTTTCAAGAGTAAAAATATACAGCCAGATTATTTACTCAAAATATCTTTCCTGATCATTTTGTTTATAGTTATATCAACAGAATTTATGAGCATGTGGAAAATTTTAAAAGCTATTTATTTGGGCCTCTACAGAGATTTCTAAGAGACCCTATATTTTTGTTATTTGTTCTTTTTTTT
>NW_004624750.1:19382987-19394680 GCF_000247695.1 Heterocephalus glaber | reverse complement strand
TTTTAATTTAAAAATGTGAAATTATCCTTATTACTTCATTTTGTCTTCCCTTGATTGATACAGTGTGATACATTTTTATGATAGATTTATTTCTAATTTGTGTTTTTCATATTGTTCTATTGTTGCTATTTTAATGTTCATATTCAGGCTATTTTTATTTCCTTTTTATGCATTTTATTAAACTTTTTATTGTATGATATCTTGCGAGTAAAGTTTTTCTGATGTCCCAGTAGGATAGCTACATCGCATTCTCAATGTTTTCTGAAAATTTACTTAGTTTGTTGCTGACCTACTTTTTAATTTATTTGATATGTGAAGATATAAATTTAGTTCCATGTTAACAGGTTACTGAATATTCAATACATGCAAACAAGGTGTAATGATCAAATCAGACAACTAGCATTTCCCTCTTTTTAAATATTTATAATTTATTCATGTTAGGAAGCTTCAAACTCCTGTCTTCTGCTTTTTAATAAAATATATAATTAATTGTTATTACCTACTGTATAGTCACCCTATAATGCTGCAGAGCAGTAGAACTTATTGTTCTATCTAACTATGTATTTTTATTTTCAGTACTTAGGATTAAACCTAGCCTGGCCTTTGCACTGAGCTACATACATCTTCAGGGCTTTTTAATTTTAATTTATATAGGTAATCATTATTTTGAATCAGGATCTCACTAAGTCACAAAGTTGTCAATACTGGGCTCGAACTTGCAATCCTCCTGCTTCAGTGTCTGACTATAGGGATTACAAGCATGCAGCATGATGCCCATCTTCTAGTTGTATATTTTAAATTTATTTTCTCTTAATACATGTGTATAGTACATAATTTTAATATTCCTTGTGGGAAGCTGTACATGTACATAATATATCTTGATTTCTTTTTTCATCCTCTTTTCCTTCTCTCCCTTCTCCCTCCACCCATCTCTCAATCCCCTTCCTTTTTTTTTTTTTTTTTTGGTATATGTTTGCAATACATAATGCTTACATTCCTTGTGTGGAGTTGGTATATATACGAAACATATCTGAATACCTTCTCTTCATCGTTATGCCTCACTTCTCTTCTCCATCTCTAATTGCATTTTTTAAAAGATCTAATGGTATTTTGATACTAATTAACCAAACTCCTCCTCTCTAAAGTTCCTAGCCTACAGTGACCCCTGTTCTAATGTCTACTTCTATGAAGTAAACTTTTTTGTGTTCCTACTCACATATGGCAAATATTTTATTTTGTTTAATTTTATATAAATTGTATGTATATTCATGTATTATTTTTAATGCAAATATTATCCTCTAGGTCCACATATATTATTCAATATTTCAGTAATTCATTTTTCTTATTGTTAAGAAAGATATATATATTTTCATTATCCTGACAAAGAATATTTGACTTGTTTCCAAGATTTAACTGTTATGATTGTTAGCAAAAAAAATAGCTGTTAAATTGTTTTCCATCGTAATTATACCACATTAGTTTTTCATTTGTAATACATGAATTTCTCTTGCTCCATGTCCCTGTAGAAACTTTTGGTAATGGCTGTATTTTATTCTAGTTGTGGTAAAATATATATTACATGAAATTTACCATTAGTAACATTTGGTACATTCACATTGTTGTACAACCATCATCAATATTAGGTTTCAGAATATTTTTATCTTTTCAGAAGAGATACCCATACTCACTAGGCAGTAACCATTTAGCAGTAAATGCCAATTCTTCACTCCCTGTTAGCCATAGGTAGCTATTAATCTGTTGTTCTTGATTTTATCAGTGTTAAGTTTCGTTCCCATAGTGAAAGGATACCTCAGTTTGCCTTAAATTCTCATATTTTGGGTGAATAATGATGTTGAGTATCTTTTTAATGAAAACCAACCATTTGTGCATCTACCTATATAAAGCCTATTGAAGACTTTTGCCCATTTTTCTGTCTTTGTAATGTTTGCTTTATAGTATTAATTTGTTAAAATATTTCATATAGTTTAGGTACATATTACAAGTCACGTAGAATATATATATGGAGAATATTTTCTCAGTGTTGTTCACATACATTTTTCAATACCTACTGATAAGCAGAAATTTTTAATTTTAAGAGCCCCGTTTTTCAAATTTTAAGATATTATCAGTACTTTTTTGTGCCTTTCTAAAAAATATATGAGACCCCTAAGATAGTGAAAGTGAATTCTAGAATTAATAATGTTATCATTTTAAGTATACATTTAAGAAGCTTACAACAGTATATTTTCTTTTTCTATTTTTTAATATTATTAGTACATGTTTGCACAACAGTGTATTTTCAATTGTTCTTTTCCTTCCATTATACCACTGTCACATATTTTACTTCTATGTAAATTTTACATATCACAATTTTTATCATTGTTCTTTAAAATTCAGTTTAATTTTAAAGAAATCATGAGGAATGTATTATTCTATATTTACTCACATTTTATTACTCTGATTCCTTCTTAGGTCTCAATTTTTAACTAGTATTGGTTCCTTTCAACTTAAGATACTTTTTTTGATATTTCTTATAAAGTATATATGTTAGTGATTAGTTTCCTTATCTTTTGCTTACTGGGGAATGTTTTTGCTTCACTCTCTCTTTTGACAGATATTTATATTGGATATAGCAGCTTGGACATATTATTTTTTGTGTATTTTTATTTCAATACTCTAAAGGCATCGCTCTATAGTGGTATCACATAACAATATCATTCCACTTTCTTCCAGCCTCTATTTTTTCCCCTAATCAAAAGATCACTGTCATAGTATCCTTATTCTTCTATATTTAATGTGTCTTTTTCTTTATACTTGATTTTCAGAATTTGACTATGATAAAGTGTATTTATCCAACTCAGAGTTCACTAAGCTACCTCTTAATTTTTTAATTTTTAATTTTTATTTTATTTTATTGGTACTGGGGATCAAACTCAGGACCTTGTGCTTATGAGGCAGGCGCTAGAACCACTGAGCTAAATCCCCAGCCCAAAGCTACCTCTTGAGTTGAAATTTTCCACTGAATTTGAGAAATTGTAGGAATTATTTCTTCATATGCATACATGTACAGACTGAGAATAGGAAGGAATAGCCTAGATATCTTTGTTGGACTCTGTAAGTATGCAATGATAAACTGGCTGGCACTGCCCCATTAGTCACTGAGGCTGTCTTCCTTTATTTTTCAATCTTTTTTTTCTTGGGTCTTGTAATTGAATTGATTTGTCTTTAAGTTCATTAACTCTATTCTTTGATCTCCCATCTGCTGTTAGGCCCACTTAGTATTTCTTAAAATTGTCAGTATAATTTTCTGTACTAGATTTTCATTTCTTGTTTATTTTTTCATTTCTATGAGACATTTCCTACATATTTACTCATTCTATTTTTATTTAATTCCTTGAGCTTATGTATAATGTATTAAAGTCTTTGCCTATGAAATTCAGCATCTATCTGTTCTATTAACTCCTGTCTTTATTTTGGTCCATGTAGTCCTGCTACTTTACATTTCTATTAATATTTTAAAATTATATTAGATACTATGGTTGGAGTGCTACAGAGAATCTGAATACTGTCTTCCTTAAAGAACATCACACTTTGTTTAGCTGGACAGATTGCTCACTGCCGGACACTTAGCTTTCACTTATTTTAATGTTGTGTGTTTTTGTGTGTTATTTTATTTTTACTTGTTTTTGAATATTCTCCATAACTGTTAGCCAAGGACAAGCAAGAATCTCTATGTAGAGGCCTATGCCCACCTCTTTCTAGAGCTCTCTTTCTTGATGTCCCGTCCAGTAATTTCAGCCACCTCGGAAGCATCTCTGACATCTGCCTCCTCAGTTTGGCAAAACTTCTGTGCCTGGGTGGTGGGCTCCATCTCCTTGTAGCCTGGTCTAGAAAGAGACTGCAGGCAGAAAGCAAGATAAATGTGTGTATCTTCCTTCTGAGAATGATGCCCCTAAACAGTTTTCTGTAATATTCTGTCTAGTTTGGTAGTTGCTTGCAGAGGATGAAAAAGTTTAGTATTAGCTCTTATATAATTGGAGGCAGAAGTCTTCATTAGGGACCCTTTAGCATTTTACAATCACATTGTGTTGTAAAATGATAATAAATCATATTTATAACAACACTGAATTCATTATCATTACAATATTTTCATTCCAGGGTGATCCATATTTAACCCCACTTTTCTAGTCTTGTTATCTACTTTCTCATGTTATTCTATGAAGGATATTTTGGTTTAAATCAACTTTAAAAAGCAATTTAGAAAGTCCATAAAAGGCTGTAATTGTATTCTATAATAATAAGGTTTAAAGGAAATATTAAATATTAGAGTGGCAAGTTAAAAATAATTACAGTGATAATGAGGAAGGAGTGTTAAGGGGATGGACATAAATAAAACCTATTGAAGTAAACATTAAGTGTAGGTTTTTGCAAGATCTAAATAAGATGGTGATATGAGAATAGAGAAAATTAAATGGCAAGATTGGAGGGATCTTTTGGCTCACTGCATTTATTTGTACCATATTACATTTGAAAGACTTCTTACATACATTTTATAAAAATATAAAACCAGGTATAGAATAAAAATAGATGACTAAATCAAGGATAGAGAAAAGTAAAACTAAGTCAAAATCCTAGACCACATGTGAAACAGCCGCAAATTCTGCTATAAAATTCCTAATAAGCCAAAAAAAGAAGAAAAAGTGAACATAGTATTCACAAGGACAAATGAAAATATAGGTGTTTAGGAGAGCATTATTTATCAGTCAGTTATGCGGTTAATTTTTGTTGTTCTACAAAAGACCACTGTGTGGGTGCTTACAAAGATATCTCATTTCAGCATATATTAGATAGCACTTTTATTTTAGATTAGAATACTGTCATAGTTAACTGTTGTGTCAGTTTGAGTAAGAAACGCCCAACTGTTTGGATTAGCATAGTTCTGAGCATGGCTGAATGGGTTTATTGAAAACAGAATCTCCACCCTAGGTGTGAGTGGCACCAACCAACCAAATAAGCTTGTAGCCTGAATGGAATAAAAAGGGAAAAGAAGAAGGAAGGTTCCCTGCTGTTTCTTTGGATTAGCTCCAGTCCTCATCCTTGCCTTGAATCTCCACCTCAAGGCTTCCAGCACACAAACCCTTCAGCCTTCCTATGCAGACTCTTTGGCCTTCTTATATGAAAAAAAACAAGAAACATTAAAGTGAGCTTCAGTGCCTCCCAGATAAGGACTCACCCAGGACTCACACTGAAGTGAGATCCAGGCTTTCCAGCTATGACTGGATCCTTTCAATCTCCAGTACATAGACAGCCTTTTGCACTGTTCCACCCTTGCCTCTTCAGATGGCTGTTGCAAGTCTACCTGGTAAATCTTCATATATTTATACATCTTATATTAAATCTGTTTCAATAGTGAGCACTGCTTGATACAGATACAGTTTCTTCAGTCATAGAATTGCATCTTCTCATCCTTGAAGGTACTATTCTTTGCTTTAAAACACTCATCTGTTCCAAGAGAAATATAGTCAACAATACTATTATAAAGGATTAAATTGTCTCACTTATTTGAATCACAGTATTTTGTTCTTGATATTACCTGATTGTGCTCTTCAGTATTTTTTTAAATTTTCAAACATATATATTCATTTTTGTATATGAAAATCATTTTATCATGCAGATATTTGACTTATTGGTTGACATATTGAAAGAATAAGTGAATAAATTATAAAAGTTATTGATCAAAGTTTAATTATGTCATCATTTTGATTACAAAGGTGGATCTGAATATCATATGTGTAATATGTTTTATTCAAAAGTTGTAAATAATGTATACAGACTTGGGATGGGATGTATTTAAATTCTAGATTTTTTAAAGGAAGAAACTGAATGTTTCTAAGAAAAAAATTAATAAAGTTATGTTTGGTCATAAAAAATAAGTGAATGAATGAATAGAAAGAAAAATAACTACATTCTAAATAATAGACCGTGTTGGAATTAAAAATACAATCCTTTCAACGACAAACATTTATGTATCGGATAGCCAAATGGGAGATTTAGAAGTAATCTTCTAGAAAAATACTAGATCAGACCTTTTTTAATATGTGTTATACTTTAGTCTCCTCTGTTCTTAGCTTTCTTAAGACTCTGAAATGTTGAAGCTATGCTAATCTCAACAGGAACTTTATAGCTTTAGCCTTCCCAGATATAAGTGTTATTTGCATAGTATGAACTTTATATTGATTCTTATGACTCCTCAGATAAATGTCATTGATGTATTTGAAAAGAAATAGAATCCATTTCAAAAAACTGACATTGAAAATTCAAGAAAATTTTTAATTTTTATAAATTCTAAGTGCAAAAGTCATCATTTTAGAACAAAAACTCAATTAAAACTTCTGATTCTTATACCGCTTTGGTGGTAATTCATATTGAAAAATTCTATATTGGAGAAGTAGTAATTAATATGCTTTTTTATTTGTTTATTTTATTATGCTTATTTTATTTTTTCATGAACTAACTTTATTCATCTGACTATTATGTATGAAGATGAGTTACTGTAACTTCATGAAGAACATTTAAATGACACCTCAATTTAGAAACTTATAAAAAGATCAGGTAAAGAAGGAGATGGAATAGTTTCGTAATTGAAGAAAAGTTTCATAACCCTTTGTATCTGTATCTTGCTGTTTACAAATGTGCTTCAAATGATGTCCTATTCATAATTTTAGGAAATGAAACTTTTTTCAAAGAAGATTACAAAGTACTTTATGTGATAATAAAATAGCAAGACAAGAATTATAATTCAGCATTACAGTTGATATTATTCCTGGTTGGATTACATAGATGTGATTGCTCAATCTTTTCCCCCTGTTTCCTTGATAGACTGAATTATATGAATATATGTTCCAAAATATAAGCAATATTTGAATGTATAATAAATAGCCCTACCTTGTCAAAGGGCTTTTTAAAAAAACTATATTGGGGGATATTGTATTTGGAACTGGTATTTCTAATGAGATTAGTCTATACATTTTTATTATCATCCTTTTAACAGATTTTTATATCAGTGATAAGCCAGATTCATAACATGAACTGAGAAACTATGTATATTTTCTATTTCCTGGAATATCCTGTGGACTTTTCATATAAAGTGATAGAAATAGCTATTCATCAAAGGACCTAGGGACATTGCCAACTTCAACTATATTTCTTTAGCTACAAAAATTTTGTTGATTTGATTATTATTGATTCATTTTGAATTGCTTTTAGTGTCAATTTTGGTAGTTTATATTTTTCTGAAAAATTACTAGTTTGTAGCTAGGGAGGTGAATCAGTTATACAACACATACTTAGCATGTGCAAAACCCTGTGTACAACCCCCAGAACCAAAAGTTAAAAAACGGAAAACCGAAAATTTAATGTTTTCTTATGTCAGAAAAGAATAATATTCCTTAAAATGATGTTTTTAAGATATAAGATTCAGAAAGTATTTAAAAGATGTATCAAGAAATATGTATTCCTTGGTTAAATAGATTTCCACACTATAACAGGAAAATTATAAATTAGTAATTTACATTTATCTGTTTACTGAAAAGTTCTGGGGTCAAATACACCCTTACTTGTTTAGCTTAGTGTTTCATAAACATACTTGATCCCTGGCACTTGTACTAACTACACAATAATGTACTTGTAAATATGCTGTTAAACAATTCTTCGTGGGAAAACAGTTTAGAAACATTAACATACAGATATAAAAATAGATCTTCCATATAATCTCTCTATTATATATTGATTTTGCCATTCCAAAATAATGGACACTGTAAAATGTATACAAATCTAAATGTGAGTAAAGTTAGTGAAAGTCTTCATTCTTTTCACTTCATGTAGTCCTTAATTTATAGGATTTTACCTATTTTTCTTCTTAATTATTTAAATAATAATATGATTATATGAAGTAGTTCTTAAGTACAGATTTTACTTTGTTTTGTACTTTTTAATTTGGTTCCTTCAAATACCTTTTGATTTCTCATTTGAAACAGTAATTATTTGAGACAATTTCTTTCTTAATAGTCAATGAAGAGTTCTTATTTAAACTTTTGCCATCAATACCCAATTTGTTGCACTGGAAGTAAATAACATAAAGACTGAAAAAACAAAGAAATTTGGATTTTAAAAGGATTAAGTTGAGTAAGAGAAATAAAAAATTCAACATAAAAATGTGTTCTTATGGTTAAAGATAGTATACAGATTTTTAAAATCCCATAAGAAATTGTTTTCTAGAAAATATATTGGCCTCTAATGTCTGAGAATTTTTTGCTGTTGCCTCTCCATAATTGAAAATAAGTCCATGAAATATTTTTGTGTTTTGCCAAATATCTGTTAAGGGTTTTAAAATAGGTTTCTATAGGTCACTCATAAATTTGAAGCAGTTCTTTTTATATTAAGGATACTAATGTTACATATATTAGCTGTTGTAAGCTTATCACTTATTCTAGACCTTGACAATAGTGTTTTATTCCTAGATAGACTTTTACTTGACATTGTCTAGGTTATGTAACATATAATTTTTATAGTGGGCAATACAGAAATGTTACAAGTTTTCAAAAAATAAGTTGTGATGTATGCTTTCTTTCTGATAAATTATACTTTATAAAATCTTAGTATTTTTTTATTTCCAAAAAAATCTCTGAATCTAATGATTCAGAATATAAGTACCTACATTTTTGTCAAAGATTATGTTGTGGAGAGGGCAAATTTTGGATTAATTTTTCTTCCAGTATATTATAAATATTTTTTAAATCTGAAAAAATTATTTGATTACAGATTTAAGTATGTAGCTCAAAAAAATCACATTTTCCCTCATAGAAATTGTATGCAATCCAGACCAGAAAATCTAAGTAAATCAAATGATTTCTCAAAGCTAAGAACAAAATAATATAAAACTTTGTAAAATTATTTTTATGTTTTTAAGCTAATTATTTTCTATTTTTCTTTGCAAAGCTCTAAGAAGCCAAGAACTATTTCGGTTTTGATAATACATCTTTTCCAACACTTGGAAAAATAAGTGAAGCATATTTTCACATTAAAATATTTGATAAACATGACAATTAAATGTTCACAAGAGTATAAATATACATATATATTCATATTCATTGTGTCAAAAGATGCTACAGAGATGGTATGTTTTTGTATATCTAGAAATTTCATTTTATTGCAAAATGGAAGAAACTTGGTTTTCTACAAATTTTTTCTCTCCTAATATTGCTCAATACATTTTCACTATTGTCTTTTGATATCCTGTTATTTGTAGTATAAAATTCAAACCAAATTCTTTTAGCTCAAAGTTTAAAGGCTATGGACTTTATCTGTCTTCGAAATGCAAGACTTTTACTTTGATATGTCTCATTATGGTTCTTGTTGGATTTTACAGAAAGCATGGTGGTTACTAAGATCAATTTAGTGAATGCTGTCAGTCAAGCTTAATGGGAGTTTCTGGTCCAAGCTCAACAAACCAAAATGCTGATAAAAATGCAGACATAAACACCAAGCTCAGGAGATTTCAGCTGGGAACAAGAACTCATTTGGCATTTGGACTTGAGACTATGTGTGCTATGCTCTGGCAAAAAAAAAAAAAAAAAAAAAAAAATGCCTCTATTTTGCTCATGTCTTGAGACTTTTGGGAAGACTAACATTGGGGCTACAGACTATTCTGGTAGAAGAAATTTCAATGCAGCTCTGCATTCAGGCTGTGGCATGACTGCTTTGGGGGCTATTAGCCAACTCTAAATTGAGAATAAAGAACAAAAGACACAGCTAAGTGATTTTAAAAGTTCTCAGTTTTGACAGAAAGAAAGCACTAACAAAGATGAAGCAGAGAAGAGGCTTGTTGCTGAAAAAAATAGTAAAAAGAAGCCAAATACTTTGTATCATCGCAATAAAAAATGGCTGAGGGCATCTCAGGAACCAGGAAGACCCCTCCCTTTACAGGCTCAATGATGCGAGGCTAAAAAGCTTTTATTTGAGAAGAGAGCCCTAGGAAACCATGCTCCTCAATGGCAGACTAGCAAATTGGTTCCCTGAAATTTGGTTCATAGTGCTCAATCATCCAGGCATTCAGTTATGGGTGGAGCCATAACACTGCTGAAGCTGGTGGCAGACCTTAACATTATCCACTTAATCCTGCTTGTGAGGTCTGTAAGGCTTCCACCCAATTTCAGAAGGTCTGTGAGGTTACACAGTATACCCTGAGAAGACAGTATATAAAGCTTTGAGAGAGAAGCAAAGAACATAGAACACCTGAGATAAGCCCTAGGCAGCAAGCAAAACCAGCCCAAGAGAGAAACAATGAGAGCTACAACTATCAGCAATGCCATATGGGCAGGGCCACCCAAGGCTTTTGAAAGTTGCATTTTACAACAACTTGCCTGAGGTATATGGATCTACAGGATTTAATGTTTGTTCTACTGAGCTTCCAACTTGCTGTAGTCCCATTCCTTAGTTCTTCCCTTTTGGAATGGGATTATTCATCCTGTGTCATTGTACATTGGAAGTGTTTAACACCCTTGGATTTTTACACGAGCTCACAGCTAAGAGTTTTCTTTAAGTTTCAGAGGAGTCTGTGAACTTGGACTTTTCAGCGAGGCTAAATTTGTTAGGACTTTGGAAACTATTACAGATGGACTAAATGCATTTTGCATAATGAAATGTGCATGAGTCTTTTGGAGGCCAGGGGCATAATTTTCAGTTATATCTAAATGTTCCCCAAGAGACTCATGTGCTTATAGGTGGGACCTTGGAGGTAGTATACCTGATTTGTTGTTAGGAGGTAGACCTGGTTACAAGAGGTGGGTAACAGGAGGCATGGCCTTGAAGGTATTCTTCCTCTCTACTCCTCCCTTTGCTCTCTACTTGTCAGACCAGGCTCTTCCACCATACTGTTGCCCATACAAAGACTGAAACTTAAAACATGAGCCAAAGTATACCTCTCTTTTATGTTTTGGATGTCAAATATTTTGTCCCAGCAAATGAGAAGAGTGATTATCAAAAGTCCTAAAGAGTTCCAATATCCTATTACTCTATTGCCTCCTGATAGTCTACCATGTGTGGTATAATATACAAGACAATATCTTTTAATTCAAAGTTTAAAAGCTATGGACTTTATCTGTCTTTGAAATTCAAAATTATACCAAGATACATCTAGTTATGGGTTTTATTTGTTGGATTTTACAAGAAGCACAGTGGTTCCTTATATCTATATACTGAGTTACTATCTTAATTAAAACAACTTTGCACATCTCTGGCTTGTGTGTGTGTGTGTGTGTGTTTAGTGTTATGATCTTAAGATCTCATCTATTTCTTGCCCACTGTTAGAATACTTTCTTCCGGCTCCTAGGGCAGAGAAGCTGAGTCAGTACCAGCACCCAGAATGAAGCTCCCCCACCACCATCCCAGGCTCCTAGGGCAGAGAAGGTGAGCCACACAGGCATCAGAAGCACCCCCCCCATGGAAATGAGAAGACATGTAAACAAGCCTCAAAAGCAGACTTCTGGATCACCTACAGCAACCCCAAAGGGAAATGAGATGGAACACTCAGATACTCAACCACGTGGACTCCCTGAACTGGCAACAAAAGAGGATTTGGAAAAAATGAAATAAGAAATAATTTCTCAGATAACAGCAAAGATTGTGCTCATAGT
>NW_004624750.1:19332071-19381427 GCF_000247695.1 Heterocephalus glaber | reverse complement strand
GAAGTAGAAATAGCAAATAAATATATGAAAAAATGTTCAACATCACTGGTCATTCAAGAGGTCTAAATGAAAACAATGCTGAGATTCCACCTCACTCCAGAAAGAATGGCTGCTATCATGAAATCAACCAATAACAAATGCTGGTGGGGCCTTGGGAAAAGAGCAACACTGCTCCATTGCTGGTGGGAGTGTACACTGCAACCACTGTAGAAATCAGTATGGAGATACTTCAAAGAACTAGGATTCGAAGTCCCATTTGACCCAGCTATTCCTCTGCTTCCCCAAAGAATTAAAAGAATCATACCACAGTGACATATGTGCACCCATGTTCATAGCAGCACAATTTGTAACAGCTAAAACTTGGAAGCAGCCCAAATGCCCATCAACTGGAGACTAGATAGAGAAAATGTGGTTTTTTCCTATAAAATGGAGTACTATTCAGCCATAAATAACAAGAAACTAGAGACATTTATAGCTAAATGAATGCACATTGAGGCGATACTCTTAAGCGAAATAAATAGGACACACGTGTAATTATTGAGTAGTTTCTGTGGTGTTAGAAACTGAAAGTTTAAATAAGGACTAAAAGGTCAAATAGATACTGTGAAATAGTAAGAAAAGGGCAAAGGGAAAGTGGGAGGGATAGGGGAAAGGAAAGAAGGGAATGGAATTAATAGGAGCAAATGAAAAAATGGAAACAAAGTCTTTGTAAATAGGGAGGGGTGCAAGGATTGAAGGGAGGGCAGGTTAATGGGGAAAAGAAGAAGAACCAAGATAGATTATGTAAAGGTGCAAATTCCCAATGATGAATGTCTTTATATTGTATACCTAAAATGTACCAATAAAATACGAGAAAAGGAAAAAAATGGAAACAAAGTCTTTGCAAATAGGGAAGGGTGGAGGAGGTGAAGGGAGGGCAAGGGAAGGGGGAAAAAAAGTAAGAACCAAGATACTCATGTAATGGTACAAGATCCTAATGATGAATGGAACTGTATTTTATACCTAAAATGTACCAATAAACTTAATGGGGGAAAAAAAAAGAATACTTTCTTCCAGTGTTCTGTTCTTCCATACGCACTATATTCTTCTGCCTCATGATTTCCATGTTCTTGGAACTTTCTTTTTAATAATAAAATAATTACTATGAAGAAAAAGGGAACAGCAGCTGCTCTGGAAGGCTCTGCAATTAGAAAATAAAATTTAAAATGTAAAAGTCGCCTTTTAGTCAAGACAAGTTTCACTATAAAACACAAAGCACCAATAACAAACAAATGACAAAATGTCATATACAATTTACACTCTATATCGGCAAATCTTTAAATAATGCATTTATCTAAATGTTACTTACAAAGAATAGGAAAAGGTATGTTATTGAAGTCCAGCCCAATTTTTTATTGCAAAATTTTAAAAAACAAACCCTACCTCATTTATTAATAGTGACTGACTGCCAAATCATATAATATTAATGAGTACAATCCAAAAGCACACAGTGTTTCATAAAATGGGCTCCATTAAAAGAATTCAGAAACAGAAAACCATTAACATAATTTTCATATGGTTTGTATTTTATTAATAATTCTAAAATATATATTTCTCTATACCAAGAAGTCATTCAGCAAAATTTAGTCTTCATTCATGATTAAAATATTTTACAGTAAAATAAGAATCAATAGAGGTATGTTTAGCATACTTATGGTAGATATTACTATTTATGTTTCAAATTTCTTTCTCTCTAGAACAAGATTTGCTGTGCCCAAGTACAGTTTCCAGCTCCAATGATTTTGAACTTGACCATACAACTTGCACTGACCAGTAGGATAAGTAGAATTGACAGTTAGCCCACTATAAGCAAAGCCTCCATAAAACACAAGGCATGACAATACATGGCTATAGTCCCATCCACTTTTGGAGGCTGACACTGGAGCATCTCCTGGGCCCATTAATCTGAGGTACTTTGGGCAATATGTTGAGACATGATCTAAAAAAATAAAAATAAAACAAGAAGACACTGCCTTCTTATAGTCTCTGTTCTTGGGATCTTGTCCTATGGGATGAAAATAACTTGCTCCATATAGAGGATATTCCTTTAACCTGGATTCTGTCATGAGATGATATATAAAGCAGACCTGCACTTAACTGAGAGCCTGGAGTTAAACCTATCTGAGGCCACATGAGTCAGGCAAAGCTGCAATGAACCCACAGAATTCAGAGGAAGATACATCCATATGGAAAAGACCATTTCATTCTGACATTGTTTGTCATGAAGTATGAGGGCAGAAAACATTAATTAATATATTGGAAAACAAATACTTTAAGAAGTATTATACCAGTTCTCCAAAGCCTGAAACAAGATAAAGATGCTACTATAACCATTACCACTGATATAATACTGAGCTGTTAGGTAATAATATTAAAGACTGCTAGAGGAATAAAAATTTTTAAAAGTTTTACAGGTAACATGATTTTATATCTGACAACACAAGAGAATCAGTGGAAAAATACTATAATAAAAGAGAGGATATAGTAAAATAATAGGAATTAAATGTACAGAAATTAATTAATTGAATAATCAGAAAATATATCAAAACTATTCTTATTTTTAATAGTAATAACCAAAAAATACCAACCATAAAAACAATAAAATTATTTATGTAAAATTTGAAAATTGCAAAAAACTAATTGAGAAAAACTTTAAAATACAATAAAAACTATAAAAAATTTAAGCAATTTAATCAAAGCCCACCAGAAATCAAAGTCTACGGAGTCTGCCAAAAAAGTCTGACACACTTTAGGAAAGGAAAAACTTGTATAAATATTTTAATACTAAATTTATTGAGACATTATGAAATTAATAAAAGTTACTTTTGGCCTCTACAATTACAAGAGGTGCTCAATGTGCCCGCCATGACCTTGCAGACATTTATTAGAACAGCAAACTGCTGCTTGGGTAAACTCGGTCATTGAAATTGCCACTACACGTGCATTTTCAATTTCTTCTCTAAGGGCCAGTGGTGTAGTGGGTTTTCTGTAATAATCGACATCCTCTATGTATCCCCATATGAGGGTAACATCATCTGTTGAAAAAACATCATACTATTTGTCTTTTCCTCCAGTGTGTATACATTTTTTGGCAGACTCTATATATTTTCATTTGATGTGATAACTCATAAAATGTCAATTATTTAGCACATATAAATTTACATCATTTCTATAAAGTATGAAGTTTGTCTTTATGCATTGATTATAAATTTTATTTAAAAATTAACCAGAGAATTACCAGGAAACCGCAGCAATGTGTGTGTGTGTGTGTGTGTGTGTGTGTGTGTATATATATATATATGGGGTTTTTTGTGTGTATATGTCTGTGTGTATTATATGTATACATAAATATGTTTATATAAAGAAATAATAGGAGCATAGCCCTGCAGATATATGGCATATTATTAAAGCTCTAACATTAAAATTTTCTATTATTCATATATATTAACCAATGTAGCAGGCTCCAAAGTTCAAATATAGATCCAAATCCATATGAAAATATAATATATGGGCCGGGGATTTAGCTCAGTGGTTTCGCCGCCTGCTGCGCAAGCGCAAGGACCCGAGTTCGATCCCCGGTACCAAAGAAAATATAGTATATGAAGACTAAGACAACCCAAAAATATGAGGAAATAAGGACTTGTTGATTAGCCATTTAGAAAGAGGTAAAATTGGGTTGATATACGAGAGCACATCACACCATAAACTACAGGTGAATCAGAGATGTAAAAGCTAGAACCATTATGTACTTCAAGAAGATATGAAGAAATTACTTTATAACCATATGATGGAGAAAACTTAATCGTGACTCTAATGATTAATATATTTTATATTAAAATTTACATTTCTAAGAACACCAAAAGTAACATACTGAGAAATATTTGAGCTATAACATGCAAAAGGCTAATTATTCTAATATACAAGAGGATCTTAAAAATTGAGGCAGACAAAACCAACAATGAAACATTTTAAAACTGAGTAAGATATGTGAAGAGATGATTCATAGAGAAGAAATGAAAATAGCTCTTAAACATATAAAGAGAGATGTTCAATTTTATTCGCAATGATTAAAAAGAAACATTAAAATTATTCCTCTCAGCTGTTTGCTTGGAAAAAATTATAAATTTGACCACAAACTGTGTTACAGAGAAACAGAAATATTTATTCATTGCTTATAGGAATACAAAACTGAAGAATTTAGCAATACCAAGAAAAAATTCTCTGTAATTATTGCCTTTTGATACAATAGACCCTTTACAATATAGAGTCTATCTCAAAAATATACCAGCAAAAATTATAACATTTCTAATGCCAAAAGTTATTATTGTGGTATTATTTATAGTAACATATGATTGAAAATAAATAATTATTAATTTGGGATTGTTTCATGCTGATTAGGTGCTGTAGTGGATATATATATGTACATATATATATATATATATATATATATACACACAATAGAATATCACACAGCTGCATAGTGGGATGAACACTCTATAAGCTTCCCCATAGTGCTCTATAAGGTATAATTTAGGATTAAAGAAAGCAAGATGAAAAACAGTATACAAATATCTTGTAAAGATTAATAAATGCATATATGTATACATATTTGATTGCACATCTAAAATAATCACTGTGTAGCTAAATTTAAAATAATAAAAATAGTTACCTATAGAAAAACTAAGGAAACAGAATGAAGAGGCTGGCAAAACAAAAAGTCAGACAATGCAGTAAATTTTACAAATTATTTTTGTTGGAACTCTAACATTTACAGAGTAAGCATAACATCTTTGGAGAAAAAGCAGTCATCTCTGTTTTACTTCAACTACAATGTTCTATTATTTTCAGGTCAGGTTACAATTTGGTTTTAGTTGAAATTTCATTGATTTTGTGGCTATTGGAAATTTCTTACAGACTGGCAAAAGGTTGAAAACAAATCAAGAAATGTTGCAGTAGACTACTCACTAAAAATGTATACACTGACTAAATTATGAAACTGTGATCATATATCTGTGTTACCTTTCTAATATCTAACAAAATATGTACCATTCAGTCTATTTTTTAAAATGACTTGGCCAGTCATCTCTATTTTATTCACTTGATGCTCCAAGTTACTCTTGCAAAAAGGAAAAATATTTTCCTTTTGAAATCTTGCTTAAACTCATAATTATTCTAGAAAGTTTAAACATTTATTTATTCATACTAGAGAAGATCATAGTATGCCTTTGTATAAGATTTCTTTCATAATGTTCAATATATTTTTGTAATTGTAATAATACAGTGGGATTACACTTATGGTTAAAATTTTTCTGAATAACTTGTATTTTTTGTAGGAGTTGTTATATAGGGTAGGTATATATAGGTATATATATATAGGTATATATTGGTATATTTCTTTTTTTATCCAAGTGCTTTGCTTTTTCAATCAGTTCTAATAGATGGAAAGGCATATTATCTGAAAGCATTTATTATTATAATGTTCAATTTCTGAAAGTTATAACAAATATATCTGATTTGTGGCCTATCAAATTAATAAAACATCAGTGTGGTAATTCTTCAATTATTCGGAATTATAATGAGAATATTTTCAGAACTGAATTTAAATGTCATGCTGGTTATTCTTCATATGAAGAGAGAATCTCTCTATCTCCAGTTTACTACCAGTAATTTTCTATAATTTCTTAGATTTTGAGCCTACTTTTAAAATTGGAAATTCCAATAGATCTCTAAGGGACACATTCTGATAGTTAATAACACTAATTAACAGGAAATATCTTTATCCCTTAAGATCCTAGAGCTTCAATTTGAATCATCTACCTTTGATAATATCCCTTATGAATTCAGGTACAGGAAGTTCATTACCAACATTAGTCCCTATCATAACTTATTTTGTACAATAGTAGTGAGGCTTAATTACATCTAATTTTTCCTCCTCTGTGTTTGAATAAAAATAAATAAGTCTCAGAACCTTCTGCAAATTTTTCTTGGATCATGTTTCAGAGCTAAGTAATTTTTCATATTCTTTCAAAATGCTTTCATGAATCTGTATTTAAAATGCTGCAACTATGAATATATTAAGTGATAATAATAACAGAGGGTTTGAATAATGAGGATATTTAATGAAAAAATCAATTCTATTTAAATGTGCACATTTAAATGTGCTAATACAGTTAAAAGAAAACATTGAGGTGCTGAATCTGCGTGGCTTTTACATCAATAAAATAAAATATGCACTAAAAGAAGAACCTGGATCATTTGTTGGAGTTATTTCACTGAAAATGCAACTAAGTAAAACAAAATGAAAGAAAACCATGAACACATGGACATAAAAATATGTATAATCATTAATTAAAAATAATTACATGTCAACATTTTTATAATGTGGTTCATAATTCATACTCTTTAGAACGTCAAACAACTAAGAGTTGAGGATTTACATATGTGGAGATAATTTGGTCGTGTTTCATTACAGAAAAATTCCAGGCAAAAATAATTTTCTTTTATCTTTTTAGGCAGTTGCTTTCTCTTAAAATATCTAATTATATTCCTATAGTTGACATGTGTCTGAGATTAGGCATGTAGGGAGTAGAAGATATAGATGTCCAGAAACAGATTTTTATAAGTGAGATCCAGTTTCAATTTTCTATATCCCTGTATTCATTATTCTTCAGATGGTAATTACTTCTTTTAAAATTATTTTCCTATCCATTTTGAAGTGATTTAATGAAGAGTATGCTTATTTGAACAAGTATATTATGGTTTAGATTTCAATTACTGTTAATACTCTCAATTCCCATATAACCATACTTTTTCATGCTTCCAAAAGTTTTAAGTGGACCCATGGCCTGATGCTATAAATTACTTAGTAGTAATTTTAATATCATACAGAAAAGGCTGATCAAAAGAAACTATTCTAATTTCAATTTAAACAATCATTAAATCTAAGGAAAATTCTTGGGAAATGAGGTTTCTAATTTGAAATCAAATACATTTAAGAAATTATTTTAGCTATATATAATTATTTTTAAAGCATGCTGCATTTAAGGTTATATTTGCCAACCATCAGCTTCCAAAATGTTTGGATGAATAAAATAATCTTAGGTGATTAGTCAAGGATAAATATGAATAATGGAAGTATATACGCATTAGAGTGGATCTTGTTAAATACTATCAGTAATTAAACGTGTAGGGAGACAATACAAATTGATAATGTGATAGGTTTTTTTAACTTGCAACTAAGATTACATGGTTAGAGTTTCTCAAATTTTAGATAAGGTGAAACTATTTTGTTTTCAAAGAGTGTTAGTTTTTGAGGAAAAGATATAGAAGCTCACCAAACATTAAAACTGAAGGCTACTTTGACATTCCTATATGTATATATTGCATATATGTGTGTACATATACAGTAAATTGTGTCTTTGTATGCACACACACATAGTAAATTGTGTCTTTGTATACACACACACATAGTAAATTACTTTCAGAAGCAATTCTCAAGACTTGAAATGCAAGCACACAACCTTCCTGCCTCAGCCTCCAAGTGCTGGAATTCCAGGTGTGTGCCTCCTCTCCTGGCTGATTGTTTGTTTGAATTATTAGTTTTATTGACTACTATATTAGATTTGAAATAAAAGTTTATTGAATTAATGAATAAATATATATATTAAAATAGCTGGATATATTTGTGATGAGAGCATATTCTGAAATAATGCAAGATTTGGAATATGTAAATCTTTCATTGATTTTCAACTTGCATAATTTGTTCCTTATAAAACTAGATATGATAAATTCTGCATCACGTAATTTGACTGTAATTTTCAGTTCACCTCAAGGAAAAATGACTTTTTCTTGATAAACTTCCAAATATGTGTATTTTGTTTCAGTGTTTAGACAAGCATTTCATAAGGATTCTAGAATTGTCCTTATCAGTGAAAAGTAATACATTGAATATAAACTCTTATCCTAAGCTAACACAATTCTCTCTGAGACCAGTTCTGTGATGGACAGCTATTCCTCTTTCCATATTGCCAGTGACTTCGGTAAAAAATAAGGAAGTTCCAGCAATCAAGTAGAAGAATTAAGTTTTGAACTCCTAAACACAGAGTTTACTGTCATCGCCCATCATGATTAAGATCAGAAATCTTAAAAAAAAAAAAAAAAGATCAGAAATCTTTCAACTGTCACTAATTTAAATAGGGCTTTTGTTGTTTTATAAAATCCAATGAACCATTCACAACCACTGAATCAATTTTTTCCCTTTCCAACTGAATCATTGGTCTAAATCAGCCATTATAAAGCAATTCTTTGTATTTTTTTATGGCCTAAGCAAAACTGAATTGAAATATAGGGAAAAATGGATACCAGTGATAGAAATAAGCAAAAAGCTATTTTACTCTTTACATTCATGATTCTTCCTTCTAGCTAGTTTGGACTTTTTAATGAAGATGTACTGGAGAGTAGTTGTTAGTATGCCTATTTCTCACGGGTGAGGGGAGGAATGCAGATATAACTGATAGTTGATTGTTTTAAAATTTAAATACCTTTTGCAATTATTGTGCCATTCATTTTTTGAAACAAGCAATTGGGAGAGTGATGACATATGTAGGAATTAAAGCCAGTGGTCAGAAAAGACAAATTTAAATCTCTTTTTCCTGATTTCCAAAACAGCAATTCTTCCTCCTAACCTTATCTGGTTCTGACAATAGAAGGAACAAAGTAAGTAGATGGCTTTTGTCTATCATATTTGTGCAAGCCTTGTTTTTTCAATGTGTATTTATTTTCTATTATATGACAGTTTTTATTGTGAACTTTTGATATAATGATAAACAATACAGGTAAAGTCTTTGGTTTCAAGAACTTACAGACTAGAAGAACAAGATAGAAATTTAACAAATATGAAAACTAGCATATCATATATAGATGAACTTCTAATTATAGGTAAAATGTATAGCTTAGAATAGATGAATACTCTATCATAGAAAATAGAAGCATTATGTTTTAAAAAAATACACCATTATATGCATTAGAAAGTACTGAGGTAAGTAGAATTTGGAGGCCATATACTCTGAAAGGCAAGCAGTTTCAAGGTCAGGTGAATCAACAGTTGTAGCCATTTGGGGGGGGTTGTTTGTTTTGTTTTGTTTTCATTCAGAATTCTACATACAGGGCAGCAAACAGATAAACCCAGCATGGACCCAGGTAGACCAGCACGATGGAGACAGAGACAAATAAAAAAATCTTAAAAGGGCCAGATTCCCACTAAGAAAGGTGATATCAATACAAGGAACTGACAAAAATACCATTTCAGCTTTACTCAAGATAGCTGCCAAACTTTAAAAACACAGGTAACAAGATTAAGAAATAAAAACACAAACTGAAAAATTAAAGAAAAATTTTCAGTAGTCTTCATCTACTAAAGAAACCAGGATTAGAGGTCAAAATTTACCTGTGAACATTTTGGATTTAATGGAGAGATAAACCCAAGATTGTACATATGCTAAAAATAGACCAATCTTTAATAATACTGAAACCTAGCTTCAACTTCAGCCCTATTTATGTTATAATAGCCAGTCCACATTCCACATGCCTAGCAACAGAAAGATTGAATGTTTTTTGGAGAAACTTCACATGAATTAATTTCTGCTTATATGTTATCAGTTAATTTAATTTTTAAATTATGTATTAATAAAGCAAAGTTCCATTCAAATAAAAGGTAAAAAATAGATTATAAAAGACTTACGAGGTTTATTCTGATCAGCATATGGGACTTTAAAATAGCTATGATGACCATGTTCAAGAAAACAGGAATCATGGGAAAAATGGATTTTCCTGAAATACTTGGAATTTAGAAAGGGAAAGTGAAATTCTAAAACTGAAAAATAGAGCATAATTGATGCTGCCAAAGGAGACTTGAGTTCAGTTGGCTATATTTCAAAATGACGAGTGACCCCGGTGGGTGGACTATTGTTGATCTTTGGCTATGGCAAATACGAGATCAAAGGATTAGTCCGTATGACTTCCTAGGTTAGTTTTGCACCATGCGGAAGTGCTTGCAGAAGTACCTAGATCTGTACCCCCGGGAAGAAAATACAAAGAGGACGGACTAAAAGATTTTAGGAAATGAATCCTATAGAACCACCTGAAAACACAGAGGAAAGGACTAAGAGAAAGAAGGCCACACTCACTTTCACAACAGGCTCCTTTTGTGTTGACAAGTGTTCTTGGTTTGGGCTACTCTGGCTCACTGCTGTCTAATGTGCATTTGCCTAGTGACATATACTGCAAGTCCTCTTATCATATGCCTATTTACCACGTGTATATCTTCTTTGGTGAGATGTTTGTTAACAGCTTCTGTATATTTTGGACAGTAGCCCTTTGTCAAATAAGTCTTGTAAATATTTTCTCCCAGCCTTTGTTTTGACGGCTCATTCCCTCCACATTGTTTTTTGCAGAGCAGGAGTGTTTAATGAAGTCCAGCATATACATTTCTTTGTCATTTCGTGTGCCACTGGCGTTCTGTCTAGAAAGCCATCATCAAAATCCAGGTCTTTTAGACTTACTGTTGTGTTATGTTCTACGAGTCTTGTGTTTTTGCATCTTACACTTAGAACTATGATCCATTTTGTAATGTATTTTTTCACTTGCATAAACCCATATAACTGTATAAATTAATGGGGTTCCGTATGTACATATATACATCACATGTAGCAAATTAAACATATTTTTCTCCCCAGGAAATATTTCTTTTTGGTGACATTTTCAGCATCCTTTTTTCTATCCTTTTGAAACATATAATATGTTATTTTTTTCTGTAGACATCCTGCGCAAAAGCACATCTGACTTCCTTCTTCCTAACTGAAACTTAGTACCTATGAAGCAATCCTTCTCCATCCCACCTGGCCAACCAAATTCTCCCTGGACTCTGGAAGCCACCATTCTACTCTCAACTTCTATGTGACCAGCTTTCTTAGATTCCACGTAGGAGTAAGATCATATGGTATTTGTCTTTCTGTGCCTGGCTTATTTCATTTAATATAACCAACTCCAATTTCATCCATGTTACCCCAAGTGTCAGGATTTCATTTTTTATGGCTGAATAGTATTTTATTGTGCATATATACTGGCTTTTCTTTATTTGTTCATTGGTTGGACACTTAGGTTGTTTCCATATCTTGCCTATTATGAACAGTGCTGCAGTGAACATGAGAGTGCAGATGTTTCTTCCACATACCGATTTCATTTGCTCTGGATATATATGCAGAGGTGGGACTGCCAGATCATGTGACAATTCTGGTTTTAATTTGTTGAGGAAACTCCGTCTCACTTTCTGTAATGGCAGGACTAGTGTACATTGCCACTGACAGTGGATAAGTGTCCCTTTGCTTTACATTCTCGCCAGCTCCTGTTACCCTTATTTTTCTTGTCAATAACCATTCTTATTGGAGGGGGGTAATATCTCATTGTGGTTTTAATTGCATTTTTCTGATAATTAGTGATACTGAGAATTTTTTCATGTACTTGTTGGTCACTTGTATGTCTTCTTTTGAGAAATATCTATTTTTATCTACTGCCAATTTTTTAACCAGATCATCCGCTTTCTACTGCTGAATTTTTAGAGTTCGTTGTATATTGTAGATATTAACTTCGTGTCACATATATAGTTTACAAATATTTTCTCCCATTCTTTGGGTTGTCTCTGCACTCTGATGCTTGATTCTTGTGCTGTGCAGAGCTATTTATTATGATATAGTTCTATTTTACCATTTTTGCTTTAGTTTCCTGTTCTTTGGGGTTGTTGTCCAGTAACTCCTTGCCACATTCCAATGAAGCATTTCCCTCACATTTTCTTCTCATAGTTAGATGGTTTTAGTTTACAAATTTACATCTTTAATCTATTTTGAGTTGATTTTTCTAATGTAGCAGGTAGAGGTTCTACTTTCATTCTTCTGCATGTAGATATTCAATTTATTGAATTGAATAGCACCATTTACTGTCCATTCTCTAGTGCATATTCTTAGCACTTTCACTGAAAATCATTTCACTGTAGATGCATGAGATTTATTTCTAGGCTATTTATTCTATTCCGTTAGTCTATGTCTCCATTTCTATGCCAAAGCAATGCTGTTTTAATTTCTACAGGTTTGTAGTGTATTTTGAAGTCAAGTAAGCATAATACCTCTTCCTTTGTTCTCTTTGCTCAGATGACTTTGACTATTAAAAATTTTTTGTGGTACCATATAGATTTTAGGATATTTTGTAGTTCATTGAAGAATATTTATATTTGATAAGTATTGCATTGAATTTATAAACAGCTTTGGGTAGTGTGGTCATTCTACAAATATGGATTCTTCTAAACCACAAATATGGGATATCTTTCCACTTTTTTGAGATCTTCAATTATTTTCACCAAGGTTTTATAATTTTTTGAAGATCTTTTACCTTTTTATTACATTTATTTTGAGATTTTTAAGGTAATGAATATCGGATCATTTTCTTAATTTATATTTCAAATAGTTCATTTTTTCAGCAATTTATTGAAGAATATACATTTTAGTGCTTATGTCACGATAATATAAGATATATAAGGCATATATCAACACTGCTGACATTGTATGTTGACTTAGTATCCTGTAACTTTAATGATTTTATTTATTCTAACCTTTTTTTTATAGTTTTTGGTGTTTCTAAATGTAAGATCATGCTGTCTGCAAACAGTGACAATTTGACTTCATTTCCAATTTGGATGTCCTTTACTTCTTTCTCTTGTCTTGTTGCTTTGGTTGAACTTTCTAGGATTTTGTTAAATAAAATTATGAAAAATTGTCATCCTTGTCTTGTTCCAGATCTTAGTAAGCTTTCGGTCTTTTCTCATTAAGAATAACATTAGTAGCTGGTTATTATAAATGGTCTTTATTATGTTGATGAGTGTTCCTCCTTCAGTGTTTTTGACATGAAGGGGAGTTGAATTTTTTGAAATGTATTTTCTACATCTATGGAGATGATATTTTGTTTTCCTTTTGAAGTAATACTTATGAAGGCTGTAAAGTCTGTGTCTAGGTTTATTATCTTCCCTGTGAATGTTTAGTCCATCCAACAGGGCAGGGCTTTGTTTACTTTAAACCATTGAGTCTCCATTGTCCAGATAAGTGCCTAATGTACAGTGGTCCCTCAATAAATTTTTCAAATGTTTGTATGTCATGATAATATGCAAAAAGCAAAAGTCTGTTGGTATTAAGACATTTTCTCACAATATATGAACATTTATACAAAAATAATTGTGTACCAGAAATTTGTTTATTACTGTGAATTCATTTCTTAACCTGTTTTCTATGTAAAATCTGAACACAAGATCTTTGCAGGGTAGGATATTCAGTTAAGAGATATGGCTAAAAATAGTTGAAAGAGCAAGAAGAAAAAGAAGTGTGGTATGGTCAGATAATCAAGGAATCAATTATCTGAGAGATGAAAGCCTTTCTGGCCAATACACTTAAGATTCAGTGCTATATCTATTTTTAGTAAGCAAACATTCCTCCAAAAATCTTAAGTCTGGTCAATGAATTGGATCCTAGAACTATAATCCATTGATTTTAGAAAAATGATGAAATATTCATTTCACTAAGCTGTTTTAGAACCCATTCATATTCCTTCTGTAAACTTTTGGAATTCTTATATTCCAGAAAACTACTAGTCATTGTCACTTTACTTATGTCATTTAATTTTCATAAAAATCTTGAAAGAGAGTCAAAGTTGAAATTGTGCTCCAATTGACTAAGGAGCACAGTTTTGTCAAACAATATTTTGAGGACTAGGCAAGAGGACATCTTTTTTTTATTTTCCCAGTACTGGGGATCGAACTCAGGACCTTGAGCTTGCAAGGCAGGCATGGCACCACTGAGCTAAATCCCTGGCCCTGCAAATGGACATCTTAAAAGGACATTAAGGGCTTTAATGCTTACTTAGAAAAGGGATGGTGTTATGGCTTGTGTCTAGATGTCCTCCCAAAGCCTCCTGCGAATTAGGTGGGGCTTTTTAAAAGGTGGCTAGATCTAGAGTGTATGACTCTGGAATTGACTCATGGTGTGATGCTAGGCTCCAGGATGCTGGGATTAAGGGTGTGAGTGCTACCCACCCTAAATAGTCTGAATAAAATAAAAGAGGAAGAAAGATGCTATTAAGTCCCCTTGTTGCTTTTGCTATCTTCGGCCACCATGAACTGCTGCCCATCTACCATGTGCCACCTTACCTTGGAGCCAGCCAATTATGGAGTGAAACCTCTACAAACTTTGAGCTAACTAAACCTTCCCTCCTTCAACTTTGGGTGTCGAGTATTTTGTCTCAGCAATGAGAAACACAACTAAGACAGATGGAAACAGCCCTCTTAAATGTCAAAATATGTATCCCAAAAGCCTGTGAGCATATGATTCCTATTTTATGTCTGAGAAAAATAACTATCCTTTGGCTATCTAAGGTTGCAAGTTTTTAAGAGATGTAGCCAGAATTTACAGTTTCTCAAGTATTGAAGTACATGAGATCATTGAGGTATTGTGTTAAAATGCAGATTTTAATTCTTGGGGAAGATACCTAGAAGGGGAAAAGCTGGGTCAAATGATACCTCTAGTTTTAGTTTTTTGAAGAATCTCCACACTGATTTCAAAGCATCATACCACAGCAATATATGCACACCCATGCTTATAGCACCACAATTTACAATAGCTAAATCTTGAAAACAGTCCATATGCCCATCAAGAGATAAATAGATTAAAAAAATATGGTTTATATACATATGATGGAGTATTAGCCTGCCATAAATAAGGATAAACTTGAGACATTTTTAAGTAAATGGACGTACCTTGAGAACATTATTTTAAGTGAAACAAATCAGACATACATGTTTAAATAGTTTGTTTCTCTTGTGTGAGAAACTTGAAGGCTAAATAAGGACCAAAATGGAGTACAGATATTGGAAAGTAGGAAGAAAATGTTCAAATGGGAAGGGGAACAAAGGAGGGGGTTGGAGGAAGGAAAGGAAGAGAATAGGGATAAAAAAATTAAAAAAGAATGGAAGGAAAACAATAGAAACAAAATTTTGTAAATGGAGAGGGGAAGAGGGACTGAAGGGAAGAGAGGAGAATGGGAAGAGAAAAAAATTAAGCTATGTATAGGTACAAATTCCCTATGATGAATGTAATTATGTATGTCAAAAATGTACCAATAAAATTAATTTTTAAAAGTAAGTAGAATGCAGATTTTTTTACTCCATAGGTTAGAAATATATCTGGGAATCTTCACTTTTAATAGTTTGTCAGGTAACAACAATGTTGCTGGTACTATGTCACACTTTGAATAGCAAGGTTCTGAAGAGAAATGCATGTGAAAATAACAAAGGTTGCCAAATGCATGAGTTACCTGTTTGAATATTTGGAATCACTACAAAAAGACTAATTAAGGTTTCATCTTTTTTTCTACTACAAGGTGGCAAACATCTGAGAAAATATAAATTTTACTCTCTGAAAAAATTTTTCTCTCTGAAAATAATGAGCATGATTGTGTGGGACTGCCTAAACCATTGTGTTGAAGTGTGTTTTAAAATCTTGGTGAGACAGCATTCTTCACCTCACTTCCAATCTCCGCAAAGCTCACATGTACATATCTGCCTAGAAATTGCCTAGTAATAAGTAGGTGTTTCTGAGAAAGACCAGGAAAAAAACCTAAATAATTTACTTTCCCCCATATATCTGAGATACAGTGTGTGTTAAATATTTCAATCTTGGAACATATTTACAGTATAACCTATTCATAACCTACTGTGTTTCAGAAATGTTATTAAATTTTTTCATTGTTTTTGTTTATTTAGAAGTATATCTTTCTTTTTAATAATAACTGATGAGCCATAGTATGTTGGAGGATAATTTTT
This sequence comes from Heterocephalus glaber, assembly GCF_000247695.1. The sequence continues at coordinate 19,365,475 of NW_004624750.1, read as the reverse complement.
TTAAAACTCAGAACTGACTTCATGAGAATTTACATAACATTGGCACTTCCGTGAAATTTGATCTTTAAAGTTGTGTTTAGGTGCCTTTAATGATTACTTAACAATAAATATAACCAAGGTTTTTAAGAAGCCTATATAAAATTGAAAATTCAAAACAGTTTCTAAACAAAAATTAAACCAAAAAAATACAGTGTTTGAAATGTTTGTAAATTAAGGACTGTATTTATGGTTCTTATGTTTGAATTACTCCTATGTAACAGAAAAACAAGATTTTATTTTTCTCCACTGGTTATTACACAGTCAATACCACAAAGTCACCATTTCATCTTAAATTAAAGGCTTTTAAGTTTCCTGTGTTACATTTTGTTTGGAGTCTGTCAGTCTTCACTCCAGGGGGACAGTCTCATTTTCTGGAAGTTCTGAAAACTCATGAACCATACTTCTTCATGAGTTTTTCAAATATTATTTTCTTTTCAGCTGCCAAGTGAAAGTACTGAAAACTGGTAGCAATAGTAATAAGCCCATTTCTATGGAAATGGTGTAGATATTATTTAATCAATCTTAGTATGTGATGAACAATTCATGAATGGGTTTTTGAAATTCAATAAGCAGTTCATGAATACTTGAATTGAGAAAAATCTGTTTAAAAAACAAAAACATAAACTGGTAAAAACCATGGGTAACAAATACTATCACACTGAATCCAAAGTGGATGTGAAACATCTCAGGTTTAAACGCATTCTGAGTGCACTCACCACAGTGAGAAAGACAGGTGTGACTACAAGGTAATGACATTCATTTTCTTCAGTGGCTTATAAAACCAGCTCTCTGACCACAATTGAGGAAGAGTAATTCCAAAAATGTTTCAGTTGACAGAGCCATCATTGTGACCAACATACAGTCTCCCAGGGCACTTTTTAAGAAGATCAACACTCACGGTGATATTTGTTAATAACTCTCCTTGTTTTATTGTCACCCTTTGTAAGTTGGTGTAAGGCACTTTGAAACTGAAGGAATGACTCTCAGGTCTCTTGGAGAGCATGGTTCTGGGAGCATCATTCATATCTGAAGAGGGCTGGAAAAGGAAAAAAAAATCACAACCCTTGTACTATCAGTGTACATCTTCATCCTTCCACAGATACATTTTTAATTGCTCTCCTTAAAAGCTTGATCTGAAAGCCATTGAAGTAAACAGCTCTCTACCATTATCCTATTACAAGTGAACAGCCTCTCAATCCTGTCCTGATTTTCAGACAGGAAAAAAAAAGGCATTTAGAAATCATTTCTGAAATATAGCTTCTGCTAATATTTTCCTGTGGGTGATCTTACTAGTCTAATAGGCATTTGTAATCACACAGAGCTTAAAATATGGACCTGCAAGCATGTGAGCACAATGTGTAATCTCAAGCCTCAGAAGGTAGCTCGAATTCCCAGGGAGCTTATTTCCAGAACAGTAGCTGCACCAGCTCTCCAGGGAGCTGAAGCTGCCAGTCCACCCTCCTATCTCCCTTGGAGGAGAAAAGGTAATAGCAACAATCCATGTGGGTGGGGAAACTGAAGAAATGGAAGACTAGAGGATGAGGGAAGGTGGCATATGCTCTGCAGTGGTGTAATAAATGACACAGCTTGAATTCAAGGCTGCTCCTGTTCTTAGACATGATGTGTATAGTTTTTTTCCCCTCCTTTTAAAATTAGCAAACCTAATCCTTTCTAAGCACCTGGCTGCCTTACTCCTAGACCACGTCAGTGTCTGTCTCCTTTCATATGTCATTTTCATACAAAATATGAATGCAGTTTCACTGCTTTAAGACATTCACTGGGAGCCTACCACACTATTTTTTCCCTAAAGAGATGAGTGTTTAAAAATAAATCTTTGCATCATAATTTCAAGCATTAGAATAATAAAGTGGTGATGTCCACAGTAACTAAATAGCTTAGGGGAAAAAAATCAGTCTATTTTCTAAATGTAACAATTTTAAGAATCCTATTGCTGGCCCAAAGTCAGGATTAAAATGAAATATTAGGTTACATTAACGGTTATGTTTCTAGCTTTTCCCTCTCTTCCTCTAAAGGGAGAAAAGTACAGGATGTAGCATGATTTGTTTGGAATGACATAAATACTGTAATTATAAAAATAGATTTTTAGCTGGCTTGCTGAATGTTGAAAATTTTGTTTTAGCAATATATATTAGTATGCTGCTTTGTACAACATTGAAAATGTCTAAATCCCTTTTGCCTATGTGAATTCAGCCCAACCACTAGTTCTGTGCCTTGTTGCAATTAACTGTAAAAACACAATTCCCAAGGTAGAAGAGCAAAGACTCAAGGCCGAGGGGGAAGATTGTCCTTTAAATTTCTTAAACACAGTCAGATAGGCTGTAAAGGTTCCTGCACAATAATGTGTCCAGTAGTGATACATTCTAACTGTAGCTAGTTATTTAGATATTTCACAGGGATAGTCTGCTGTCATATTATCAGCCATTATTTTAGTTGTGTCCACACAGAAAGAAAGATGTGAAAGCTTTAAATGTTCCAGTTTCTTTAGGCTCCTGAAGGCATTCACAGAATTGGCAGCTCAGCCAGTTCTGTATCTATAGCCTAGGACACAGCCAGGTCTGAGTCTATAGCCTAGTTATTTCACACACCTCTTGCCTTTAGTATCTGTGAGGCCTTGCATACAAAAAAAGGAGCAATGAGTACACAGGAAAGAGGAGAGGTAAATATAAACATAGAAAGGTAGTAAAGTTGAATATACACTTAATTATTCTAGGATAGTTCCTAATAGAAAATGTGATGAAGTTAAAGTATAATAATGAGTAGGAGAAATACCCAATTATGTGGACATTTCAATGTTTTGGGAAAGTCTTCATCATGAGCATGGGTGTAGATACCACCTTGTTGTATTTTTGATACACATCTTTAAAAGTTCTACACTTCAAGTATGCTCTAAAGTCTGTGAAAGAGCTGATGGGAAAATAGCTTAGTTTTAAATGTGTGCCCCTGTGGCTGGTACTGCACATCCCCACTTTTGAAAATAATTAGGTTGCTCAATATTGTGAAAGCTTATGTTGAGAAATCTCATGAATAAAACCTTCACTGGGATTGCCATTTGACAATGTGTGAAATAATGGATTCTAGCACTACATTTCTGTTATAAAATCGTAACCGCACAATTTATGAAGAATATTCTAAATACACACTAAAGATTTACTCTTATTATTTTAGCTATATTAAGCATCATAAAATCTTTATAAATTCTGGTAAAGCTGACTCATTTCTGGGTGATGTTCTTCATATAAAAGATTTTCCTATGCTCTTCAAACTCACAGTGATTCCCTCAAGTTCACAGAAAATAATGTTTCAGTTTTCAGGGAAGCTAGATATTTCAAAGATAATCTAAACACTTTTGTAGTTTTAGTCAGTAAGTTGTGTATGTGTGTGTGTGTGTGTATTAGTATACACTCTTAAGTTAGAAAATGGACTATAGATTCAGACTGACAAGAGTAATACTCTGTGATCTACCACTTGCTGTTTGGGCTTGACAAATAATACAAAATCATAAGTTCTTGGTTTGCAGACTTGTGAAATGAAGATGACAAAAAGTTTTCTCACAGAATTTTTGTGAGGATTTGAAAAATATAATAAGTTATTAGGACAATCTCCACTACATATCAAATGCTATCATTATTACAAATCCAAAGTGAACTGTAAATTGAAATCTGAGTAAAGAACATCAGGTTAATAGCAAACTTCATACAGAATATCACTGTAACATATTGAAAAATTACTATAATACTTATTAATAACCAGTGTACACATGTTTAAGATAGTCAGGAACCTATATTATTAAACTGTAAGGGAAGAGATTTTCTGCCAAATACACATCTTGAACTAGGTGGTCTCTAGCATCAACAGTGGAGTTGACCTAAAATCAGGAAGTTTAAACAGTTCGTACTAAAAAAAAAAAAAGATTAAGGCAATGTAAAATAAGGAAAATCAAGCCAGTTTCAAAAATGATTTCATTTCTCTGGAATGAAAATTAAAACTTCAGGAGTATTTGGGATGAAGTCATACCCTCCACCACCATTAAAGAAAGTAAACAGAGGCAGAGAAAAGGAGAGAGAGTCTAACAATTACAGAATTTAGCAACTCTTTCTGAAAGTTTTGTTCTTGAGGTCAGCAGATCAAATATGATCTCAGGCAGTACAGAAGATTAAAGGTATCCATTGTTTCTGCTGTGGAAAAGACAGAGTGTGATTAAGCTCTCAACCCACTCAGGGCTGCATCAGACTCCTTTCGCCCAATAATGAGTCACTGCTCTGATGCTCGATGGCTCGAGGCTGAGCCAAAGCAGTGATTAAGTAGCTCAGAGCTTTGGAGCCAGAGGGAACCTCCGAACTAATTCTCCTTCATGTTTAAGTTGAAGCTGATTTTGGAAGATAGCCTGTGATTGCTAGGAATTAAGAGGACGTTCTTCTGCAAACCATCCACAGGAATCATGCCAACAGGCTCTCCACCGAGCAGATGAATTGCAGGCTGGGTAGCTCTTGGGCTAATTTGTTTTTCATATATGGCAAATGTTTTCAAATATAAATTATTAATTTTACTTTAAAAGTTGACTGTATAAAATGAATTTTCAGGTAACCTAAACTCTCAATGGTCCACAACAAACCACTACAATACAAAACATTTCTTTGTTCAACATATGACCATGTTATTCTTTTAAACAAAATATGACTTTTTTTTCCCCCTGGATGCTATATTATAATACTTAACACTGATTTAGTCACATAGGAAAATACTATTGTAACGATCTCAAAAGACTTTCCTACACTATTCAATATATTCTCAAACAATTGACCCAGGAGGCTATGAAGGATGCTGGTTAGTTTCACTGCTTGAGTACTGAGACGATGCCACCAGAGTCACTGGCTCACATTGTATGTCTAAGTTATTCATGAATATCCATATATTACATACTAAGCTACTGGTAGAGCTCAATTACACTTTCACACAGTTTCACAACTAATATGAATATTTAAGTGTCCCATGCTTAAGTATATTAAATATATGATAAAGACTTTATTCAATTTATCACCAATGTGAAGTATTGCTCAAAATAAATATCTTTGGGGCAGTTAGGACCACAAAATGCATTTATATAGAAAGTGGCTCAGGTACATAGATTGGATCCAGGACTTCTGTAGGCTTATAATCAAGAATAGATTGAACTAACCAAGTTTATTTGGCCAGTATATATTACTATTATGATACATAAATTTATTAAATGTATTGAACAAACTTAAGTTCATTTTCAGTTATAAGGTTAACAAAAATATTGTTCTTCTGGTAGAAAGAGAATGGCATAAAATAAATAGTTCATTATGCTTAATATCTCCACTCTGATATTGTGTTCCTCTCAGACATTTAAGGCTCTGTTTCTCCAATTTGGTTCAAGGGGCCTTGAACAAGAACGCAATGGTGTTATACACAGCGCTGAATTCAAATAAGAATTCATCCTCTGGAATCCTCATGGTGCTTGTCTCATTTGAAGGAAAGGTGGAATTGTCTGAGTCATGCTTTTCGCTTTTGTTAAAGCAGACTGGAAACTAAGGTATTTTTTTCCATTAAGCTTATTGGTATATTTTAGGTATACAATACAGCCACATTCATCATTAGGATCTTGTACATTTACATGATGTGTCTTGGTTATTTTTTCCCCATTCTCCTGCCCTTCCTTCAATCCCTCCACTCTTCCCTATTTACAAAGACTTTGTTTCCATGTTTCCCCTTTTCTTATATTTTTTCTTTTCCCTTCTTTCCTTTCCCCTGCCCTCCCTTCCAGGAAGTGCTGTTGTTAGTATTCCCGGAATTTCTGCATGTTTAGCACAATTCAAAAAACCTATCAGTGAGTACTGATTGTAAAACCACACTTTTTTATCTTTTTAAATTGCATATTTAAAATTTCCTTTTATGTTTGTGTTTACCTTGAAAAACTCAAGATGGATGCTATATAACTGGCTAATATACTCCAACATAAAATAATATTAATACAAAAATGTGTTTCAATGATAGTTAAAAATTAAAGATTTATTTTCTTCATCTGCTATATTCATATAAAGTTTTTAAAGCCATATAACCACTATTTTACTTTTTCTAATCCAAAGCTTTAACAATTACAAAAAGTTTTCAAAAAGTCTAATTAAATTACTAACCATGGACAGATTTTCTTCTTTTTCTTGAATGTCATTCAGCACCAGATAATTTCTTTCCCACTGCATAGAGTTATATAACAAATCATCTTTTTCAGTGAATTTGCATGTTTTAGATCATTACTATTTCTGTCCCCATAGCTGTTCAATGATAAGGTTAATCTTAATCCACAGAAATGTATTTATTAAAGTAATTATTAATTTTTTCCTGAAGTTTTTACCTGTCTATAAGAACTCCAAAATGGGAAAGAAGAGAGAAATATTTTTTATTTATCTCAAATTGGATAGTATAATATAGAAGTAATATGAAATTGAATAACACATCTGGAATGCAACCTATCATATGTAATATGCAGAATATTTTAATTCAAATTAAAATATACTAATAATTTAAAATATTGAAACTATGAATAAATGACTTAAACTTAATTTTTTAGTTACTTTTCTCTCATTGCTGAGACAAAATACCTAACACCCAAAGTTAAAGGAGGAAAGTTTATTTTGGTTCACAGTTTGTAGAGGTTTCAGTCCATAATCTAATGGCTCCAAGTTCATGACAGGCAGAGGGCAGCAAAAGCAGCAAGCAGCAAGTGACAAGTGACCCCAGAAGCCCTCTTTCTTTCCCTTACATTCTGTCCAGGCTACCCACCCTTAGGGCAGATAGCACACACACACACAGGGAAGGCCTTCCCATTACCTACTCCGAGACCTAGGCTAAACCAGTCAGTGGACTAATTTAGTAATCACACACCCTTGATCCCAGCATCACACACTTAATCCTAGTATCACACACTCTAGATTCAACCACCTCTGAAAAGCCCCACCTATGAGTGCATGTTGCTTTGAGGGGACATCTAGACACAACCCAATACAATAAAATTTGGGATATAAAAAGAATACTAAAAGTAAACTCTAACTCAGCTCAGTGAAATACGGGCATATTAATATGTTCTCTTTGAGTCGTTAAATTTCTTTTTGTAGCTACTTTTGATTTCTATTTTTGTATAATTTTTTTATCCTTTTATATTATTTTCTCAGATGTCTGATTCTCCAATAAAAGCTATAGCTTCCTCACTTGCCTTCCTCTGTGGCCTACAATATAGTGAGGGAGGGGGACAAATGTTTTGTCTTCTTTTATTTACATAATTGACAGAGTACAAGACAGAGTAATATTTTTATTTTATTTTTTTAACTTTAATTTGTACCTTAAGTCAGGTCACAGAACTTTTCCAATTTTATATATTTTTCCTTTGTAAAAGTAATAGATTTTGAAAGATTGTATAAAATAAAAGAACCACTTCATACTTCAATAAAACAATGGTACAAAAGAGCATACTGCACAGACAAGACCCCATTGAGCATGAGTTTGAACTGTAATCTTAGCTGACATTTATCTAAAATTGTCTCCTACTTTGTCATTACACTATTACAGGTACAAGTTTGAGTGGCCCATAAATCAGAGGTTCTCTAATTCTGTCTGAAAAATCAAGGCTGATTTAAATTTATCTGAAGTCCCAAGGACCTCAGAGAATGGATTATTAAATGGAGATATATGGCTCTTTAAGAGGTGGCAGACATCACAGTATGGTCCATAAAAGCTCCACATCTGCTCCAGTCCTTTAGCTTATCAAGGTTCTCTATTTCATAGCAGAAGGCATAAAAAAACCCCTTCACTTTGTTGAAAATCTCAACCCATCCTGTTTCACTCATAGGAAATTTCTCATAAACTGTTCTGGAAAATCTAAGGGAATGCTAACAATTTTTATGTGAATCTTCCATTCAAGAAGTCTATGCAGAAGGTTTAGAGGTGGTTTGGTCTTTGAACGGACAGGTGTTTCTGAATGGTTATGAAAGTCTTCTATCCCTTCATGTGGATCAGTGCAAGATCCCTGTCTCTCAATTTAACACTCTAATAGTATTTTCTCATCCAGCATGCGCAGATGTAAGAGGAAAATGACATATATTCACATGTATTTAATTACTGCCATCCTTTATTATATTTATATCTCTAAGTGTTTTCATTTTAGAAACAAAAGATTCGGCATCCAAAAACAAATCAAAGGTTATAAAACTACTAAGTCAAGAACATATCTGAACTTTATAATCTATTTATATGTCTTAATGATTTCTGTATCGCCTGATACATCTTTTCTGAAATTTTGATCAAAATGTATTATTCTCTTGTTATATAAGATTTTAAACAGAGAGTAATTTTACTAGCTGTGCAATTCATTATCTCAGTGAAAAAAAATTACTAAGTTCAAAGCCTCCAGACAGCACTGGTTTTTCTCCTATCTGTAATTGTACCTTTGAAACCTCAGTCTATAATTTCTTCATTTGTAGGGAAATATAATTTAATCTTATTTGTCAACATTATCTATGAAAGCAAATATGTTGGGGAAATAAACATCCTTTTTTCTAAATCTAAAACAATCTTCAAGATGAAATTACAGAATATTCAATGATCCCTTCTATTATGAACTGATTTTTATTAAAATAACTACTAATATTCTCACAAAAAATAAGAACTATACTGCTTGCAGCAGTCTTTTATAGAAGTTAAACTTGGTCTTCACTTTGTAAGTTCAGGTTTGGAACTCTGTAAATGATACTCCAAGGTGAAGATCTAGGAAGTTTTATAAACATAGTTTCTCTCTGACCCTGACTTCCCTCTAGTCACTCAACCTTCAAACTCCCCAAGTGTTATGGCTTGTATCAGATCTCCTCCCAAAGCCTCGCGCACTCATAGTTGGGGATTTTCAGAGCTGGCTGGATCTAGGAATTGTGATACTGGGATTAAGCATAGGTGGTACTAAATTACTCCACTGATTGTGTTAGTACAGCTATGGGTGTGGATAATGGGAAGGCCTAGCCTAGATGTTGTTGCCATCCCTCAAAAGGCTTATAGCCTGGATGAGATAAAAGGGAAAGGGAGGCTTGCTGCTCTGCTACTGATTCTGCTGCTTCTTTGCTGCTTGCTTCTTTACTGCCTTCTGTCTCCCACACCATGAACTGTTGTTTCTTCTCTGTGATGCCCCTCTGTCATACCACCCTGCTTTGGAGCCAGCTAACTATGGATCGATTGAAACCTCTACAAACTGTGAGCTGAAACCTTTCCTCCTTTAACTTGAGTGTTGGGTATTGTGTCTCAGTGATGACAAGAAAAGTAACTAGGACACCAAGTTATACCAATTATTCACATGTGAAAAACTGATAAAATAGTGTTAAGGTAAATATTAACATATCTGAAGAAAGAATTTGAAAATGATACCATCATACCTCAGTATTTTAATAATTCTTAATTATTGATGGATGTTAAGGGAGGCAAGAATATAGGAAGAGCTATCATCTAATAATCCAATTTAAAATCTCATGGAATTATGCACATATATGCAATATATATATATACATACACACATATATATATTGTCTAGGTTAATTAGAGGTTTTAGATTCTATTCAAATACACATTAAACATTAACAAAAACTTATCAAGTACTGGAGTAAAGGACTTTTTTAAAATACAAAATATAAAGACCACCATTTCATTCAACAAGACATATAAAATATGGGTGGGGGATGAAGCTCAGCAGCACCATGCCTGCCCGGTAAGAGCAAGGTCCTGAGTTCAATCCTTGGTACCAGAAAAAAACCCAAAAAAACATATAAAATAGAAGTCCACAATAAAAATATAAAACTTTCAAGTGTTTAATCACTACATGTCAAAATATAATCTACGAATTTTGAGGAAATATTTGAAAGCATATATGCACATAATTATTATAATATAAAATATATAAAGAACTCATAGAACTCACTAAAAAAAAGAGAATCCATCTAGTTTAAATTACAAGAAAAGTTCTGAACAAGTACTTTATGAAAAGATCTACAGATGCCCAATAAGTAAATAAAAATATTTAACACTATTAATAATTTCAGAAGTACAAATTAAACAACAAAGATATATCAGTATAAATAATCTCAAGTGGCTAAATTTAAAAGATTGGCAATATCAAGTGTTGACAAAGAGTGTAGAAAAATGAATCTTCATATATTGCTGGTATTAATCCCATATTAGACTATAATTTGACACTTTTTTAAAGGTAAATACACAATACGTTATCTAGCAATTCTACTCCTAGTTATTTATCAAACAGAATTGAATATATATGTCTACAAAAAGAATTGCACATTAATGTTCATAAAGTTTTATTCATAATGACCATAAAATGTAACCTATAGGTCCCTCAATTGATGAGTGGATAAACAGAATGTTCTATAATAATAAAAAGAAATAAATTGTATACAATAGCAAGAAAGAATACTAAAAGTATTGTATGCTAAGTAAAATAAGCCCAAAGCAACAAAGAAAAATCACATACTGTAAAATTCCACTTATATGAAATATCTGAATAAACAAATTTAACAATAATTGTTAGGGCTATAATATATGTATGGAAGGGATTTAAAACCAGAGGGTATGAGGTGACTTATCTGGGATAGTGGAAATATTTTATACCTTGATGGTAGTGTCATATGAGAACAGTGTATACATTTACCTCAGAACTAATCATATAATTCTCTTAGAATTGATGAATTTTACTGCATGTAAAATATACCTTAATTAATCTTATTATAAATTTCTAGAAACTTGTGATTGTAAAAGAGAACTTACAAAAACTTACAAAATGCAGCAAAAACATGGTTTTTGAATAATGTATAGTCATAAATATTGCAGTAGGAAACATCATAATGAATGAGTTCAACATTCATCTAAAGAAATTTTTAAAATAACTGTGGAATAAGCCAAAAGAGTATAGTGAAAAGAATTTTAAAAACATAAAACAAGTATAATGAAGAAGGTATCAAAACAACTAAAAGCTAAAGCATAGCCATACCTAGCAAGATGAATCAGGTTTTCCAGGGTGAGTTTCCTCATGCTCATTACTATTATTAGTATGTTACAGCTAATAATTAAACAAAAGCTTGCTAAGAATTGACAATAGTATGTCTAATGAACTACTGTTTATTATTAATCTAAATCTATACATCTGGAGAAAAACAGATCAACACATCTGGGAAATCTCTCTACTTTTTCTGAAAACAAAGTAACATTAACAATAACCAAATATTACTTTAAAAATGCATGTCTTTTAAGATAACATTAAATATTTCAATATTTAAACTTTCCAACTTTTCAATTTTTCTTTAAGGAAACATTGCAATTAGTAACTATATTATTCGTTAACATTACTTCATTAGAGTTTTTGAAATAAGAAGAAGGAAAAAACAGATTGTATGTTTGTATGTGATCGTAACTGAGCACCATGAAATATTTATGCCCAGAAAAATGCACCTATAGGTGTGTGAATTACATATATTTATATATGTGTATATGTTTTATTAAGATATATTCCATACTAACATTATATATAGAAGGATATAGTCCATACTAATATATATCCTCATTGCTCATTATATTAGTAGAAATCAAATATTTTAACTTGTTGATATAAACATTTATTTCTACCACTGTAGAAAAAGGTAGCAATTAGAGACATTGTACAGTTTAGAAAAATAGGTTAAGAATTTATGAAGTGAAACCATTAGAGACATCCCTGCTATCCCATTTACCTTTTGAATGTATGTGATTACAAAACCAATAAGATAAATTTATTGCATTCATTTTTTTGAGAAATGTAATTAGTTCTTTATTTATCAACATTCACTTAAAGTTTCATAAAAGACTTTACAAGAATAAAAATTTAAAAACCCATAATTTTATAGGCTTTTAAACTTACTGCTTGTCAGGTAGCTCTACCTAACACAATACTGTAAATATGTCTGAGTAGAACTTTCTCCATACTTACAATTACACTTATATATTCATTTTATTTCTGTGAAAATTTGTTTTCTCTCTCACGTAGCTTGGCTTTGTAAAAGTACCTGTATACACTTTTTATTGGCATACTCAAATTGAATCCTGACATATTATGGTTCCAAGAAGTCAGTCATTTTTGCAAATGAGATGTAATACAAAGCTGCAGAATCAAATCTTAAAATAGTCAAGCTCAAGAGTAGTTTATTTCTTGCTCACTTATCAGGTCAAGAGTTTGATCTTGATGTTCAGTAAACTTTTCTTTAAGTAAGAGTTATGAATCCAAGATTCATGAATCTATACTCACACTGTACTGTAGATCCCCATTATCATTTGCATCAGCTACTAACAGGGACACTTTCCCAGCCATCTTGGGCCCAGGAAATGTCACAGGGCAGTTCCACTTCATTCCCTTGGCTAAATCTCAGGAGACATACTTACACAACTACAAAGAAAGTGTAGGATTGAAGTCAAATGTTGCACCCAGGAAGAAAAACAAGATTTCAGTAAATGGATAGCAGTTTCCGATACAATTAATTAATTTTATGGTTTGTTTTAACATCTCAGTGCTGTTAAGTGAAACATTTGAGTTCCTCTGGTGGAAAACATATAGCATATTTTTATAAGAAGACAAACTAAAAATCATTATACCTGGGCCTCAGGTATCAATCTCTACTTTCAACAACTGAGTAAACAAGCAATCCGTTAAGCCTCTGTGAAATTCCATTTTGGGGAGTTTTGTAACTGGATTATTTTAAGTTTACTTAAAGTTTTAAAGTGCTATAATTATACTTATGACAATTTTTGAGGAGTTGAGCAAGCTTTCCATATACAAAATTCCAGCAAATAAAAAAAAAGATGAAGACTACTTTTTGAAATGAGTACTAAGATTCATGTGGAAAATTTTTATTTCATCACATATCAGAGATCATCTGTTCCATTTGTAGAAAATGAAGTGAAAGTAAGTGGATAACTATATTACATACCAATTATTTTAGTTACAATTATTTGAAATTATATTATTTTAATTGACATATGGTTGTACATATTTACAGGGTATATTTTGATACTTTGATGTCTTTATACAATGCATAATTATCAAATCAGACTAACATTTGCAACTCTTTAAACATATATTATTTCTTTGTATTTTGAACTTCTCTCTTCTAATTCTTTATAAAATGTATAATAATTTGTTGTAAACTACCATCACCCTATTGCTCTGTAGGACACTAGAACTTAGTCCTCCTAACTCTATTTTGGTACGCATTATCCAAACTTCCTCCAACTCCTTTGACTCACCCTTCTTTGGCTCTACTTTCCATTATTCTACTCTCTGTATGAAATTAACCTTTTTAGCTGCCAAACAGATGTGAGGACACAGGGTACCTGTCCTCTGTCTGGATTATTTCACCAGTTCCATCTAAATATTTATGTAGTTTTAAGAATCTTGTGGGTTATATCTAGATGTCCCCCTCAAAGCCTCCTGTGCCCATAGGTGGGGCCTTGGGGAGATGACTGGATCATGGGGATGTCATACATTTAGAGCTGAATGTATGTTGGGAGGTGACACCTAGTCAGAGGAGGGGTCACTGGAGGAGCGGCCTGGAAGGGATTAGATCCCTCCCTCCCTTGATCCTGCTCTGTTTCCCACCACCATGTCGTGAACTATTTCTCCTCTGCCATGCTGCCCTACCATGGGGTTGGCTATGGACTGAAATCTCTACAAACTGTGAGCCAAAATAAATCTCTGCTTCTTTAACTTTGGGTGTCAGTTATTTTGTCTCAGCAATGAGAAATAACAAAGGCACACATGTAAGTGACCACATATCGTACTTTCTGTGTCAGTTTATTTCACTTAATACAATGTCCTCCAGTTCCATTTGGATAATTATATATTTTTAAATCACTGTATTCTGATGGCACTCTTTCTGATGCATATTGGCACTCAATGAATATATGCAGAATTAATAAATATGGGATTAAATGAATTAGAGTTAAAGTTAGCTATTATAGTTTACCAAAATATTACTTTACCTACCAAAAACAAAACAAAAATTTTAAAAACCCTCTTACCCTAGATTTCAGCTCCATGGTTAAAAGAAAAAAAATATGGAAAGGCTCCTATAAAATGTAATGCTTAATATGCATGCTTTTTGAGTCATTTTTTCATAGAATACTTTAAATAAAATTCAGGTAGGTCTAGTTATTAAACTATATCTAACAAAAATCTAAAATATACAATGCAACAAATAGGACTAGTAAATACGTAGATTCAAATGAAAATATCACCTTCTTCCACAATATATTCCATACCAGAATTTATATTTTTGGAGAAATTTCCTAAAGGAAAGAACCAGAGAAGAAAATGTAATATGTCAACGTCAAGCCTATGTTCATTCATTAAACATAAAAACATAACAGCAATAGAGCAGTGCATAAGTCAGAAGACCTAGATTCTGAAGCAGGCAGATTTCTGACCACTATTGGATTACTATCACATTTCTGTTCTTAAATGTAGCTATTGTGCCCAACCATTTTATGGGAAGGAAAATTTTATGTATATAAATTTTGGAAAATTTCCCTCACAAGTTTGTATAATTAATTCTTGTATTATTGATTTATTCAACAAATATTCATCAGCATTTACTGTGGGACAAGCACAGCTCCAGATCTGAGAAGATATTTGTGAGAGGTAGATACACAGCTCCTGTCTCTATACAGTATATAATCCTCAACACTAAAAGCTCAAAAAAGCATTCCAGTGCATAAAAAATAAATATCTGGGCATTCACCAATAAACAAAAAAGTAAAACATTCAAAAAATAAAATTAATATAAGGAAAAGATTAGTTTTTGTAATGAGAAATGAGGTGAGGTAAAGTAATAAAAATTTGTCATAATTCCTTTGCTTTTCAGTATTCAAAAGTATGTAAAAATGTTAGAAAACTATAGATGTGAAAATAGAAACAAGCTATTTCAGAAGATAGATCCTGTTCATGGATTCATTTATTCATTCTGTAAAAATTTATTGAGGTTTTACTCAGGGCTAAACATAGAAAAACTTAAAATCCAGGCTAAGGATGGGCACCAGGGCAGAGGTTCTGTAATAGTTTCTAGCCTTAGGATCACATACAGAGTTTTGAATTCATGAAAGAGTAATTCTCAATGTTTCAGATAAAGAACATAACAAATAACAAAGACAGGACAATAAAATGACTTTTTATCAGAACTTCAAATAACATTTGAGAAGTTAAGAAAAATTGAGCTGAACAGAGAAAAGATGACTAAAAAATGGTAGAGTGATAGAAGTTTGATAACCAGATATTTATGTAATACAGTAAAAATGAACTATAATCAGATTTGTGTTACAGAAAATTGTTCTGGTGGTAATTAGTGGGTGACCTGGAGATGACTCAGTATTGCAGTTAGAGAAGCCACATACAAAGCTTTGGAATGTGCACATACATTCAGGTAAAATGACAGGTGATATTGAAGCCTAAATGAAGAGATATTACAGTGTCAATCTGGAAGATAAACGATGAGGTTTGAAATAAAAGGGAAATGGAGGAAATGAAGAATCAGAAGTATATTTGGAAGAACTTTAAGAGGACTTGATTAATGGACAAGAACATATGGCCAAATTGCTGTGTGACATGAGGGACAGGATGATTCTCAATTTCTGGCTGGGCAGGCTAGAGCAATCATAAGATGGACTAAGCAGCATGCTGTAGAGAAAAGTAGGGGTTTATCACCTGACATACCTTGGATGAAATCTCCTGAGCTTATCAGCCACATGCCTACCATAGAGTAGGGGAGACTTGATGTTCCGTAAAGTACAGAAATCCAAGTAATAATTCTGTAATATTTTTAAAGCTTGAAGAACACATTTAGACAAAAGTATATGGCTAATTATTTGATTATTACATTGTCCAATGAAACAGCCTATAGTTACACGTGGCTGTTTAAACTTAAATTTTAAAATTTCTGCTTATTAATCACTTTAATCTTATTTTAAGTGCTCATTTGTCACATGTATCTCAAGACAACCCTATTAAACAAAAGCTGCATGAAATGATTCCATCTTTGCAGAAAGATAAATTAGGCAGTGCTGAGTTCTTTCAGGGACTTAAAGTAAAAGATTGGTAAGAGAAGTTTGGGAAAAGAGGGATATCTCTGTATCTTTTAGACTGGATCTCGAATATGGACATTTTTTATGTGAATATTCACCAAAAATCTCCCTCTACAGAAGGGAAACATGATCAAGGACATAAATTCACTTAGCATTTGTGTTTCTTTCAGCCTTCTTCCAGTTACCTGAGTGTTCAATGGATGATGAAATCAAAGTAGTCATTTGGCAGTAACAAACAATATTTATCTAGTCATTATTACATCCCTCCACTTAATCACAACCAATCTAGGTATGCCACACATAAAAACCCAACTGTCTAGCCACCTGACCTCCCAATGTAGCACATACCACAGGAGGTGCAACCGAACAGCTGATATTAAGCTCGTGACATTTTTTTTACTTCCATTGTAGAGAAAATATGAATAGTATAGATTTAGATTTATTTTCTGTTTGTTATGTTATACTGGCACAAATATTAATGGAATTGCTGAATCCCTTATCTACCACCCTCATATGAAGACACCGTTGCTTGGACCAAGGAAATCCTGTTATGAGAAAAAGTATAATTCAGTACTATGATTTAGTTATCTGATTGCCACAAAGCAGTTGGTGTTGTGGAATAATGAAATTGTTACTAAAAATTAATTATCTTAGCACCAGGGAATCAAATCTTTATAAAGTTTAGATGTCATACTATTTCTACTGTATGTGGTAAATTGTCTGTCTGTAGGCTGTGTTTCTCTCATAGCCAGAACTCATGTGCCAGGCTCCCTCCCTAGCATGGGCTTTGACATGGAGCTTGCCCTTAAAAAACGTACTTTTGATCTACTTGATTTTTCTTAATGTAACTTGATATTGAAAAATAGAGTTGAAGAGAAGTATGTTTGGAAGCAGAGCCTCCTCTGGTGTTACCTATTAACTAAAGAAAGGTAATGGAAGACCATTGCAATTCAGTGCAAGTTGGGTCACCATAGGCACTGGTCATACAAGACTACTCCTGTTCATCCTTCTAAACAAAACAACACAAAAAAGATATATACAAGGTTCTGATAAGAGGCAAAGATAACAATAATTTGTTTGTAGAATTAAAACATCCTAAATATCAAGTATGACACCATGACAAAAGGAACATTGACTTCAGAAAGAGAAGACCATTGTCTCTGCCTTTATTTTTCTTTTTTCTACCTTTCTTCCACCAGCACTTATAGATCATTTTTATTGAGATGAGGAAATAAAAGGTACAATCTAGAAGTCTTGAGTCCACACCTGAAGAAATTTTGGGTTGTTTTCCTTCTGGAGGGAATTGAATAGGTTTGCAGACAGGCAATCAATTACTCTAGAATATTGTTTTTAGAAAAGTATGTAGAGTTCAAAGAATTTTCTGGAAATCAGGCAGCCAGTGGGGTATTTGTGTAAATGATTAATGATCTGAGGTATAATTGACAATAAACTTCCTTGCAATAGAGAAAGCAGAAAGCACACATACTATTTTTGCTCCATTTACCCACTATGAAAACTGGCGCAATTGCACCTAATAGCACCCAAAAGTATGTGCAAGTATGTAAAGTTCAGTCCCAGGCGCTATGACCGAAGTGAATGGTGTAAACACAGTAAGATGTTGGTACTCATTAAAGTTAGTTATAACTATGTCTGGGGACAGAAATATCCCTGCTTTTTGTTTTATTTAAGTGGAATAAAATTCTTTCCATATGCCAAGCTCAGTGCTGTTTTACAACTATTAACTCACTTAGATACTTCTATTAAACACTGATGTGTTTGAGAAATATCTTGAACTTGTAGTAGGACTATATTCCATGCTGTCCTTTTAGTTTGGTGGAACTAAGTGACCAGATTTGACCAGGCAGTTGTGAGTGAAAGCGATGTGTATTGTATTTAGATCTTCTAACTAGTACCAACTTGATACCTTCTGGATTGGCCTCCACTTTTAGTATGGCCATTGGCCATGCTTCAGAAAATCACTCTTTTCTTCATCCTGCATAGAACAGTTTAGGTGACAACAACATAGAGCTGTCATCCAACCAACCAGGAGTGAACATGTACCATGAGCATGTTGGTAAGATTTTGGCGGTTGTTTATTACCAGATCATAGTGTTTCCTAGTCTCTGAAGCCTAACACAAACCTCTATGCAGTTGGTACTGCTATTGTTCCCATTTTAATGACAAGGAAATGGAGCCATGAGAAATTAAGTAATGTACACAAGTCATGTAGTACTAAGTAGCATAGTCAGGCTTTAAACCCAGACAGGCTGGCTCCAGAGTCCATTTTCTTAACTGACAAACTATGGTGTTTCTCTACACTATCAACTTTAAAGGGTGATTCCTGTGTTTTCTCATGTTTATACTTCCAGACTTGCCTAGCTATAGTACATCTTTTCCATTAGCTATTTGTTAATGTGGGCCCTCCTACATGTTACTCACAATAGTTGTTCTAATGCTTATAACCAAGAAATCTGAAACATGTATATGCACGTGTGCTTTTTTATACCTGAGAAGCAACTGAGATTCACTCAGCAAGGTTAAGTAGAATGACATGATCTAGTTGTATTAAAATAAGCCAAAAATTCTTATATTATAGTTCAAATTTTATGAATAGAACTATAATAGAATAAAGGCATTAAAATTAGACTATTTGTAAAATGTCTTCAAATTCCTGATCCATTGAGCCATCAATCTGAGATTTTAAATACTAAAAAAACCATGATATGGTGATACTATGTTCTTGTAAGGATGCTAATCTCAAATAAATCCCAACTCAAATACAATACTTTAATTTTTAGAAACTAGTTTCTATACCTCTATGAAAAGGGAAATATATTCTGAAAGTCTCACAGAGCTACTTCTAGTTTCATTATTGATTTTTTAATGTTTTCTGAAACATTGATTAAACATTTAGAACTCAAATTCAAAGGTAACACAAGAAGCTTTGAAAAACAGAACCTTTCCACAGGCTCGGGATTTAGCTCAGTGGTTCCGCCCCCTGCCTCACAAGCTCAAGGTCCCGAGTTGGATCCCCAGTACCAAAAAAGAAAAACAGAACTTTTTTTTACAGTTGAACATGTACATGTCCAATTTAAAGGTACATGTTAAGCCCTTCTTAGAGCTTATAGGGATAGATATTATTGCACAAAACAACTATAATTTCTGGTTTTAGAGTTCCAAGGATAATAGAAGACTAGTGGAATACAAGAAATGTAATTTTGTGTTAGGCCAGGAAATCTATGCCTATAAATCATTTTCTTCCTTTTTTTTTTCTTTTTCAGAAGAGATGTATGGATTTGATTCTACATGTCCCTGTTTATTATCATTGGCTATTATGGTAGATCATTTTTCCCCTTTAATCCTAATTGGAATGATTTATTATGTGCATAAAAATATTAAATTTAGGGCCATTGTTGCTAAGGAAGATTTACCAAAAGATTAGTTAATCCTTTTCTGTAAAACCATATCTGAATGTTTAAAGAAAGATTAATTAACATATGCAAGTCATATGACAGTTTGCAGACTTTCTGCATGACCCTATTGTCTTAATCTATTTAAAATTAGGTTTGTCCCTTTGCATAAGGACTAATAAGATTGCTAACCAAGGAACTTTTTATAGTAAGTACTATTGGGAATAAATTTTTGCTATTAAATTTGCCAAGTTGAAAAGTAAGTTTTTGTCATAACTGCTTTCCCTGTGATGAAGTAGAACAAACTAGAATTTCCCTGCCAAGGTAAACTCCGGACTGGGAACTGCCTAACCTCTTGGTTTGTTCTAACATGAGCAGGGCTGAGAGCTTAGATGTTCTGGGGCACTCAGATGTTGAAGATGTCAGTTTTCAGGCAAAGGGCTGAAAGGTAGGCTTGGTCTGGATATTACTTTTAGCCAAAGAGATACTAGGCATGCTGATTTAGAAAGCAGTCTCCTCAAATTTGGAGGACCCCCCTCCGCCATCCCACCCACACACCAAAGTGAGCTAGCAGCGTCTATCAAGTGACAGATACCTGGATTGTGAGGAGTTAAAATGATTTTTATATTTGTGTACTCCAATAAGGAAACATGAGAGCCTGATTAGTATTGCTTGTTTGGGCAGTTTTATTGTTCTCATTAATCTCATCCTATGTTGCGATGCTTGCTATGAGACCATTGCAGGGACAAGTATATAAGAATGAAAACGATGTGTTAATTCTGAACTAAAGTTATCTTCAAGGTCTGTCAATTGTACAATTTCTTCATCTTCTAAAGGAGGAGAGAATATTATTTACAATAATATTTATTTATCTGAAAGAACAGGAAGATCTGAACATAAGTTTCAATATCACAGCTAGATGGTTCCTTGCAGTGAGCTTGGTAATCCATGATAATTGGATATAAACTGACATTTGGCTGAAACTGTGCCAAGGAAACAAAGCAAATTTTCATTGGAAAACAAGTAAATAATCTCCAAGGATATTGAAATACATACTAAAATTAAGGGATTCTGGCTGAGAATAAGACTTTTTTTACATACTTTCCTTTCTCTGGACTTTCAGCAAACCCACACTTTATAGTGGCTTCTGTATCCCTTTCTTTTTTGCCCTGTTCACTTGCTTATTTTTCTTGAAAACTCCCCAGTGACTGGAGACATTTTTAACGGGTGATTTTTCAATGAAATGTCATTTTGGCTTTGTGAGTATCCTTAGTAGCATGCACCAAATGACTCATTTCATTTGTGACCAGAGCCAAATTCAAATTTAGTTTTTCAGAGGGGACAAGTTAATGTATAACCTATTGTGCCACCTGGCATTCTCAATGAAATTTCCTGAACTATTCTCACTGAGAATGGAATCAGGTATATTGTTTTGTAAAGGTACTTCCTAGTATCAGCTGTAACTTCAATCACTTTTATAGTCATATAATTAACCCATTTATTATAATTAATAAATAATAAATACTGGAATTCTAATTTTGAAAATGACAATTGGGTTATTTAGTTCTATGGAATTGCAATGCTCCATGCTCTGGATATTACAGAAATATTAAAATGTCTCACTTGAAACTCCATTATAACTCATATACCTAGACAATGTCTTCATGGCTAATATCATAGGTGAAATGTTAATTTGAGGTAAATTAAAACCCAGACAAATTTAGGCCTAAAGATTTCAAAGTTCATGTTCTTTCCACTATATAATGATAACTGTTTTGTTAAATTTTTTTTTGGAAAATCTGAACATTATTGAGTTAAATATATAGAAAAGAGTTTTAGACCTCATCAAAATGACATCTACATACAAAGCTTGAGTAATGTTATACATATAGGTTTTTAAAACATGAGGAGAGAGTGCTGTATAATATTCCAATCTATTGAGGCCATGTCCTGTCCAGAGTAGCCTGGCATGTCACCAAAACACAGTAATTTTCTCCAATATAATATTTAGTTTATAACTCATCAGTTTATATTCTAGTAGAAACTTGCTCCTTTAAAAAATATTCAATTTTTCTATATATCATTGACTAAAATCAAACTGATCTTTTCAAAGTTAATAATTCATTTAACATTGATCTTATTAAAAGTTAACTATGAAGTTATGAATGAAACAATATCTTCTTCATTCTTCATTCAGAAGCAGTTACTCCTTTTCTTTTTCTTAACTGGAAGTTAAGATTATGACCCTGAATGAGAAAGTGTTTCCACTTGTAGAATCCCAGGAGACAGAAGCCAGTTATATTCCACAATGTATAACTGGAATATTCCAAGGCTGCCTAATCTTACCTAGATAACCTTGAGAAGTACAATGACCTCATAGCTACACTCATGCATGGATGAAAAAAATCATAAACACAAAAATCTTAAATAATGTCATGCTATACCCTAATGTTATCATCCACAAGCATTTAAAATGAGAAAAGCAATAACACAATAAGTCATAAAGAATCACAAATAAGTATATTCAGCTCACTGAGAGGTTTAAAGTATGACTCAAATAGTTACATAATTGGCAGTTTACAAATAATGAACCTAAAAAGAAAGTTTAGCTTTATATTTACCAACAGAATCATCATTTATTTATAAAAAAAAGTATCATCAACATCTATGGTAATGATTCTAACAGCCTGTTAGAATCTCTTCAGGCTCAAACTGTTGCAATTCCATGCCTATGTGTTTTTATACTCATAAAACAATCCAAAATCTTCTGTGGAATCCCAGTAGACAGAACCCTGTTCTATTCAGGAAAACTAAACTCATAGATGGTTCCTGACAGTCAGGGTGCATAATGCAGTTTGCTTTGGTTTAAAAGTTTACATAATCATATACACTTGGCCTTCTTGCAAAAATTCCCACATTCAGCACTGCAGTTATTTGATCATAATGCAATAGGACAAATGTCAGGAAAAATATTCCTATAAAGTGAAACAAATCTTGTTCTTTAACCCAGAAATGACTATAAACATTACTTTCATAAAAGTTTCACTTACATGCATATTTTTAGCTTCTGGGAGGAGAACACTGAATGACAATGAGGGAGTGGTGTTTTTAATTAAGGACAAGATTAAACCTTATCAGATTCTCATATAGTACAAGCTGATAATTTTCCTCTCTATGCTACAGTAAAAGCAAAACACTTTGACTGCAAAGTATTTGAGCTTTTAAAATGATTCTTTGACTAAAAGAAAAAAATGAAATTGATTTTGGTTATGACCTCTTGAGAAAATTCATACAAAACATATATCAAGATACAGATATAGATGTAGATATTGATATGGACATAGATATATATCTTTCCATCATAAGGAGTATGTTTCTATATTTAGGGATACTTCTAGAAAACAAGAAAGTGGATTATAGAATATCCTACACTATTAAAACTTTTGTGCTAATCATTATATTATATATTTATTAAAAATTGAGTATCTTCTGTTTATCATTTTTTTTCCAAATATGAAAGACTTTTTTAGGAAAGATAAGGATAGAATGGTCAATTTGATGAACTCAAGGACCAGCATGATCTAGATTAAACCCTTCAGGAAGCCTGATAAAGAGTAACTTTTCTTGCTTAGACAATGAACAAACTGAGTAGCAAGATGAATGTTCAGAATATGAAGAACCAAAATACTTTCTGCATTGATGATAAAGATTAAGGTGAAGATACAATAGGAAAATCAAAACTGCTTTGCCAACTGGACCTACAGAAATAGCCCAGTTGACTGGATGGGCAGCGCTACATTGGGCCAACCACCTTTGTAGCAGTCTTTCCCCAAGGAACAAGGAGAAAATATGATATCCAGGAGCATGTTCAGAAGTAAGGGAACAGGAATAGCTAACCCCTCCAATACTCCAAATCAGTACCCTTGTACAATGATGAGATATAGTAATTAATACTGAGACCAAACATCAATAAATTATGAAGAGAAAAGTAAAAGAAAAAGTTTTACTAAATTTTCTGTTTAGATAAAGATTTAAATACTCTCATAAATTAGAGCGGTTATGTCTGCTTGTAATTAATACCTCATTTTAGCTTTTGTTTACATCTTAGTGATAGCAGCTAAGGTTTTGGTTATAATTTTCCTACATTAATTTAGTGGAATCTATTCAATAGCAATCTACTAGATTTTCCCTGTTAAATTAGCATGATGGACTTTTAATGAATACTTTAATAAACATTATGATGATCAAGAATATTGTGAAATCAAAATCTCTCAATGACACTTCTGACTTTGTTTAGTAGCAGATCTCAAAGTCATTGATTCTAATCCCGTGAATAACAACCAAAATGCATTATTTTATTTCTGAACTATTAGCTAGAATAATGACAAAGTAAACATAGAATCATATTTAATAAAAAATTAAATGACCAATTTAATCAAATATTATAAACTTTAAATTATGATTTTCTACCTCTATAATCTTTCCCAATAAAATATATATAGAAAAGGTGAGATTGGGCTTTAAATTAAAAGCTGATAAGAGGGGCCATCTGTTTATATTCATCAACTTCATGTGTTAGGGTGCTCTTTTCAATGATTGGGGTAACCAACAAAGACAAATCTTGAGAAGTTTCATTTAACCAAATTTCAAAATGTCGTATCCTCTGGGATATGGATTCTGAAGGCCTTTTTGTATAGCCAGGGGCTATTTCCCTTTGCTTCTGTGAAAATACATAACTAGCCTCCTTGAATTAGTGAAAGCAGAAGAGCCTCAATAATTTAACCTGGCTTGTGTCATGAGAGAAAACAGCTAAGCCTAATGCTGAGAGTCTCCCAGGACCTATTTTAAAGAAATTTCTGCAGGTGGTTGTTCTTTATGCAGCTGCAATAATGGAATGAAACTTGCTTACTCTGGGAACAATGACTATATCATCCTCAAATTATCTGTGCACCACTTAAATTGTTTATGCTGCTGTAGGGGTAGGTATGCTCACTGTGGCTTCCCTCCTACCTCCATCACTACCTGTGAGCACCGGGTATTCAATACAAGGAAAGCAAATTGTGTCATATTTTAAACTTTCATTGCACTTTTATTGTTCATACAACATATTGTCACTAAATTAAAAAAAGAATATATACATAAAGGCAAGAAGGAATTTAATGATTTTTTTCTTTACTTTAACATTTAAATATAAAAGTTAATAGGATTTTTTTTGTTAGCAACCACTCAGACTTAAATTTAGGAATGTGTTTTGCTTGTTTTTATTTTCCTGAAAAAAGTCACTTTGTTCACCAATATTTAAAAATATTCTATATACAATAATATTACATTTTATGATAGAACAAATGTTATAGAAAAATTAGGGGAAATGGAAGGAAATATAATACCTAGGAATTATTATAAATCTTTCTTCTCTGGGGTAACTACTGGAAATGTTTTAAGATGAAGTAGTACATTTCATTTTCCCAATTTTATCCTGAAGTAACAAGATAACTGAAAAATATACTACTCCATGTCAATAGATAAAGAGATATCAACAGCATAATAAGCAAAAGCATTGTCTCGAGTTAGATTTCCTGCTTTTTTGAAACAAGCACTGCCACTTAATTGGGCAAGTCAGGACAAACTGCTTAACTTTACTGAATCCTATCACCTTGTTGGAGAACAATGGCAATCCCTAGTTCAGATGGCTATTGCAGAGTCACTAGTACATCGTATTTTACATAACTATTATATAATACTCTTATTTCATTTGTTTTATAACTAGTATATATTTTATATAATATAAAATCTTGTAATGTCATTTTTGTTCGTATTATTATTTAGTTTTTCAAGTTACTAGATATATCATAAATTGCTTAACCAATTCTGTCTTGATGTATTTAAAAAGCTTTTCCAATTTTTTGCTTTTATAAAAAATATCTGCAAAGAAAATCATTATATTATGCACATGCTTGTTCATTATTCAACTTACATTTTTAGAACACATTGGTTCAAATGAGAGGTCAAAGAATATGCATTTGTACTAAATATCTTATGCCTGTTAGTTTCAATTTTTTAAAAAAATTAAGCAGAAATATAAACTATGTAAAATATGAATACATGAATAACTATCAATGTGTAAATGTTTTGTATTCAAGGATTCAAATGTAAATGTGTTTTTAGTTATGTAGAACATATCTGTTCAACTGAAACACATATATGGGGTGGAGATTCTCAGAATACTTTTCAAATGCTTTCAGAATCCTTAGGCATTCTAAAATACATAATTTCTTCATTTTTATAACTGATTTTAAAGCCAAAAACACATAGTGCATAAAAAGTAAAATTTCTATTTCTCACAGTACATGATACAGCTACTAGACAGATTTCAGGATGTTGGTTTTCTCAGAGAAAGCCTATAATAACTGTTTATTTGGGGTATGGAGAAGAAAATTAGAAAAAGTAGAATAATAGAAATGAGAGAGATAAAGTTTAAGGTGAAAATGCATTAGGTTAAACAATACCTAAAATTCTAGAAAGAGATGGGAAGAGATTAATCAATCAGTAAACTTAAAATCATGAGTGATTTTTCTTGAGAGAACTCAGAAACATACTGATGAAAAGAACATGGATAAGCCAATAAAAATGGGTAGGAGAGAAGCATATATTTGATAGCTTTTTGCTTTCTTCAAAGTAAGTGAATATAAATGTATCTAAGAGAGGAAAAAGGTCAGAACAAAAGAAAGCAAAAAATAAGATACTATACATACATTGAATATATTACTGATTATGCTTATTTTATATTAAACTCTTCACTTTTTGTCTTAAACTCCAATAAAAGCCTACCAAACATATCTAACTGTATGCATATATGATTCACACCAAAAATATAATGACAAAGAAAGGTTAAAAGTATGACAGAGCTTATTCAAGAAAATATTAGTGTAAATAAAATTTCTATTGATATTATTTAAAAAAATTATATTTAAGGTGAAAATACTAGAGATTAAAAGTTCATTACTTGGTGTTAAATGTTTTTATTGATGAAAATCTAAAATGTTAAATATTCATACATCTAATAACATTATTATTGTTATTAAAAGTCTGAAAATTTAAACATGTAAAATTTAACTGAACTCCAGGAAAATATGGGAATACACATATGCCAAACTGTGAAAAGTATTGGTGCACCACAGTAAAAATGAATATATCAAGAAGGGGTGAGAAGAAACAAGAGGGAAAAAGTGAAAAAGGAGAACATTTAGACAACAAAATTAGCATGTCTGATCTAATTGCCTCTCCAGAGTTTGTTAACTAGTTAACTAAAAGATTGCAAAGAACATGTTTTTGGAAATTATACAGAATTCCTACAAAGTACAACATAGTCTATCAAAATAGGCAATGTAAAATAAATTTTCAACAAATTTGTAAGATTTGGTATAATAAAGATGGCATTCTTTCACTCCAATGTATTTAATTTAGAAATAAGTAATCAAAATAATTTTAGAAACAACATACATTTGGAAATTAAAATGATGCATCTTAATTACTCCATGCTATACAATAAACCATAATGAAACTTGAAATTATGTATGACTGAATGCTAATGGAAACACTAGCAAAACTAAAAGATAAATCTAAAGTGATTGGTTATAAGAAAATACACAATCTCAAATGTTTATGTAAGAACTTAAAGTGATAACTATAAATTAAGAAACTAAGCCTTTTATGTAAAAAGTTTGAAAACAAATTTAATGTAAAACGTAAAGAATAAAATATTGAAAATAAAAGCAGATTATTGAAATGGGAAACAAAGATACAGATTATAGATATTTTCTAAAATGCAAGTTAAAAGAAAAAAATTTGCAGGAGATTGAAAAAAATAAAGCACAAAATACATATATGTAAATAAAGATATAAGGGGGTTGCTACAAGAAATTTTTTTAAGGTTAAATGTTATATATTCATAAGAAAAAAATTCTCCATCATCCTGAAATTTTCCACAAACTGATAAACTAGCAAAGTAGATCACCATAAACTGATCAAATGTGGGAAGGAAAGGAAAAATTGTGAGAGAAGAAAAAAATGGAAATGAAATCTATGTAAATAGGGAAGGGTGGAGGGGGTGAAGGGCGCACAGGTAATGGGGAAAAAAATAAGAACTAAGATACATCATGTACAGGTACAAGCACCCAATAATAAATGTAAATGTATTGTATACCTAAAATGTACCAATAAAAGAATTTCAAAAAAAAAGAATCCCACAGGAGAAACCACGTCTATGGTAAAACTTTAAAAGCATTGCAGTAAGATTGAGAATAAGAATAGAGTAATCACTTTCAGCATTATGCTCGAAACTGTAAGACATGCAGAAAAGGTGGCAGTAGAAAATGAGCTGGAGGGTAGTAAGATTGGAAAGATAGTCAAAAACCTATCCAGAGAGGAGCTTACATAGAAACCACAGCAAATCCACAGCTAAATCCTTACGATAGATGAGAATTTGTAAGATTGCACACTACAAAAATCAATTGCATTGCTTTGGCAGCAAACAGAAAATACAATTTTAAGAAGAAACTACAAAATCATAAAGATGTGTGACATTGTATAATAAATGCAAGAGGAAATTAAAATTTATGAAGAAACGAGTCCTTCGTATTAGTATATTGAAATACAATTGCAATCTTCACTCATCATTTTGTTCAATTCTGTGTCACTTGTGCTATCCTTCAGAACATAATAGAAGTTCATCAAATATTTTTAGTAAATGAATAGAAGACAAAAACATAAAATTTAATGGATATATATGGATATATATTATATATATGTATGTATATATACATATACATACATATATATCTGCCATGTTCATGGACTCCTCATCAAAACAATTTAAATTTTTTCCCATGATTGCAATTATAAGACAACCATGCTTTGTGGAACTTGACGAGCTCTATATATTTAGAAAAAGGATTAATTACAGCAAGATATGCTTGAAGAAGAACAAGTAAGCCCAACTGCTATAAAGATATGAAGAATTATTATAAAGCTTCAGTGCTAAAGATAAAACAGAATTTATAAGTGACAGATAAATTGACAAATGAAGTAAAATGGGGAGCCCAAATCTAGATATATGATATATAACAAGTATTGATATAACACTGAAAAAAATACAGCTAAATAGAAAATTCTGGAAAACCTAGTTACTAATAATTTACAAATGAAATTGGATTTCTACTGTTTACTTCTCATAAAATAAATTAATTATATACCTAAATGTGAATGGCAAAATTGTTACATGTTCAGAGGTACCTTACCTCTTAATTCTCCCTCCCTCACCTCTCCTTGCTTCTCTCTCCTCCCTTCCTTCCTGTTTCCTCCACTTGGGTGACATCTTTGGCCACAAATGCATCTCCTTCGAGTTTGTCTCTTTATGGCTGGGAACTGTTTTCTAAGGTTGTTAAGCTTTGAGTTTCCCCATTTCCCCATTTGGCTTTTCAAATAATTCAAAATCTTTTCAAGTACTTGATAATTTGGTATCGTTACTATTGAACTACTTGGTACAAATAAGCTTTGCAGACTACACCCTTATTGTTATAGGAAGAATGTTCTAGAACTATATAAAAAATCCACAAATGACTTTAAAATTCATCACATTGAAATTTAGAAAATTTTAATATCAAAAAAGTGAAAGTAAAAAACAAAAATAAAAAGATGTTTGTAGTATGTGTGAATGATTAGTACCTCAAAATTCTGTACTAAACCAAACTAATAACAATATAGGCCAAGCCAATAGATAGAAGAATCCTAACAGAAAATCCGAATGGCCCATAAACACATGAACATATGCTAAACTTTATTAGTGATCAAGAAAATACCCCTTAAAAGAACTATGTATTATTTCATACTCATCAGATAGAAAATAAAAAATTTAATCTGACAATATTAACTGCTTAATTGTTGAAATGAGCATTGAAGAGGACAAATGGGCTTAGCCAATTTGGAAAACAATTTAACCTTACTTAATAAACTTGAGACAGCATGTACACCTCACCCAAAATTTCTTCATATTTAGAGGTACATATTCAAAAACATCCTCTCGATACATGCAAAAAAAAAGTATAAGAGTATTCCTAATAACGACAACACAGCAGCAGCAGAAAAAGCAAACGTGTATTGTGAGTGACTCACAAATCAGGACATATTCATATGCTGGAGTAATACACAGCAAGTAAAATAACTGATTTTTCAGCCATGTTCAACAGTATGAATGGACCTCCAAGGGAGAATGTTGATTAATAAATATACATCATAAAAGAAGATTGTAAATTCATTTATGTAAAGTTACACAAAGTGTTTAAATATGCAATTGAATAATATATTGTTTAATGAGTTAAAGGTGTAGTAAAACTGCAAAGAAAAGTAAGAGAAATATTAAGCAGTGATTCTAGATAGAGGTTGAGTCAGGTAGAGATATACAGGATGTTTTTTGTTTGTTTGTTTTTTGGTACCAGGGATCCAACTCAGGACCTGTCTCTTCCCAGTCAGGCGCAGCACCACTGAGCTAAAACCCCAGCCAAGGATGTTTTAAAGGTGGTATTATTTTAACTGTTTTTCTGAGTTACTTATTTTTTTTATGATACTAGAGATCAAACCCAGAGCTTTGTATATGCTAGTACCTTGTATGAATTACATCTTTTAAAGCATTACCAATCTTAATTATGAAAGTCACAGTAAAAGATTTCAGATCCCTATTCCTGAACTTCAGTCTTTTGTTTTTGCCTATATGATAATGGTCTAAAAGCCCTGTGGAAATTCAAGAAACTATATTTAGTTTTTTGTAGGATTGTCTTCTTGACAAATTTTTTATTATATAAAAATCAATTGCTTATTTCTACACATAAAGAAAAAAGGTCATGGTTTCAGGAGTAACATTTTATCAATTTGTTAAATTACTTAAGTTATTTCTAAATGTTTAAAGTTTAGGAGTATCTTCTATTAAAATGCCTAAAATTATATGACATATTTAACTGAAATGTCTCTTCTACTGCTAATCTTCCTGAAATGCATTTCCCCTTGTCCTAACATGTCTTTCCCATGCTGCACTACTTTCCCCACATCGCACACAAATTAACTAATATTTTTTCCCATGTTTTAAATAGAATAACATATATATAAAGAAATTTTTCCATATTTCCGGTTATACTAACTCATACCAAATCATTAAATTTATATTTTTCTATTTTAATTAAAGTTTTCCCAGCTTAAGTAAAAGTATCTACTCTAAGAACTTAGTTCATTATTCTTTTTAAAAAAATTTAAAACAACTTACAAGTATCAGTATCTTCCACTTTAGTTTATTAAGTAAATAAGGAATGAATGTGAGTGGTATCATCACTTGATAGTGCTCAATATATTACAGTTTGAATATCGCTTCAGGATGAAATGTGTTTATTTGGGGACCTGAATCCATGAATAAAATGTACACAGTATCAAGTATCATAGTCGTACAGAATTTTGCATTCTATAATAGGGAAATATGTTAATCATACATTTACATCACTTTTGAAACTCAGAAATATACAGGAAAGATATTTATATAAATTATATATACAGTCTGAAAATGAAATGAAACTTAGCTGCTGGGTTTAACATAGGTTAAGTCCTGATATATATAAAAGCTTCTTAAAGAATATGCCTACAATTCTCAGGGTAGAAAATGCTTTTATAATCATTTTGAATCATTAGACTTCCCATAATTGATTGGAATGAAATAAAAGAAGTGAGCTCCTGCAATGTTTTATGTGAGGGAACACTGAAATCTCTTCAGCATAAGCTTTAATATGCATTTTCAACAAACCATAGACTAGCACAATATTGACATGTTTTAATAATAAACTTCTGGTTACACAGGGAAATTGACATGTATATTTTTCTCTATCTTTCCCTGAGTCACACCAATTTCAAAATACCCCGTCTGGATAACCCTGTAAAGCTGAGACTTATAAATCCAGAGAGTTTGCAATGGTTTGAGACAAAAATAACTTTAAAATGGCTTGGAAGTGAATGATTTAAACCATGACTTGGATTTAAGAGCTGCTTAACTGGAGGCAGAGCCAGCACAGGTGTAGGGTAGTACAGTTTGAAATCTAATAGAAAATTTAAAGGACTCAAGAGCGATGAAGGTATTGAAAAATAATTTCTGTAAGAGGAGGGAAAAGGAACGGGGTTATAATATAAGAAATAGAAGGAAAAGAAAGTCTAGTAATTTCCTTCATGTTTAGGTTTCCAATTTTCTAGAGGCTAAAGGACCACACTGATACTTGAATAGGAGCAACTGTACTATGGTCTCCAGAAAATATATCTTATTGTTAACTAGGGGGTCAAAGAAGGTAGATTTGATATAAAAGTTTTCAGAAAAATTCCTCTACTGGTTCTACACTTCAAAGAGCTCTCTGTACTTTCCTTTTAAAAGTCCAGCCCCACATCAGTGTTCAGTTGGAATATATATTTAAAGAGTCTTATAACTATTTGCTTAATCTTTTTCAGCTCACACCACACACAACTCACGCCACTCACACCATCAAGAGTGATAGTCTTAATATATAAGACATAGTGTTGGCCAGGGATGTGGCTCAGTGGCGCCGCACCTGCCTTGCCATTGCAAGGTCCTGAGTTCGATCTCTGGTACTGGAAAACAAAACAAAAGAAAACAAAAAAGCCATATAATCATACATTGTTATTTTATCATTCCATTTTTTTCATTTTGAGTAAATGTGATGATCCATATTTTTTTATTAATGTTTCATTGGGATAATTTATATAATACTACTTATTACCTCTTTTAATTACTTTAAAGTGTATGACTCAGTGGCTTTTAGTATCTTCACAACATTCTCCAACCGTCTCCACTACCAAGTTCCAGAAGATTTTTAGCAAACTGAAAGAAAAAAACCATACCCACCAAGATATCATTCACCATTACCCTGCTTCATCCAACCTGTGGCAACTACTATACGTTTGGTTTTTATATATTTGATAATTCTTGATATTTCATACAAGTGGAATCATACAATGTGTAATCTTTTGTGTCTGCTTTGTTTAGTTAAAATAACATTTTAAAGGTATGTGCATATTGTAGTATGTAGCAATAATTCATTATTTTTTGTAAATAGTGATATTCTTTTATAGGTTTATATCACATTGTGTTTACACATTCATCAGTCGATGGATATATTAGTAATGATTAATAGTGTTGCTATAATATCTATGTTCAAGTTTTTGCTTGTATGTGTTTAGTTCTTTGGTGTGTAGTTAGAACTGCAATTATTTGTTCAGGTGGTAATTCTACATTATTCTTAGCAAGGAACTGTTTTCCACTGCAGTTACACTGTTAGAAATTCCCTCCAATAACACATAAAGTTTGGAATTTCTCACCAACACTTTTTTAAATTATTATAGCCATCTGAGTTGCTATAGAGTATATCATTATAACTTTGATATTAATTTCCCTAATGGCCAATGATATTGAGCATTTTTCATGAGCTTTTTCTCATTTGTATAACTTCTTTGAAAAATATTCATTGAATTTTGCCTATGTATTAATTGGATTTTGTTAGTGATTTGTAAACTTTTTATATATTCTGGATATTAGATCTTGACCAGATATAAAATTTAAAAATATTTTGTACCAATCTTTGTGGTTTTTTTGTTGTTGTTGTTCTTATTTTTTCCCCATTCCTAGCCCTCCCTTCACGCCCTCCACCCTTCCCTATTTACAAAGACTTTATTTCC
>NW_004624750.1:19313524-19326956 GCF_000247695.1 Heterocephalus glaber | reverse complement strand
TGGGAGGGATGGTGGCCCAGAAGCCCCTTCCTCTGGGCCAGGAGCAGTGGGACAGAAGGTGGCCCAAAAGCCCTTTCCTCTGGGCTGGGAGCAGTGGGAGGGATGGTGACCAGGAAGCCCCTTCCTCTCGACCAGGAGCAGTGGGACAACGGCTCAGAATCCCCTACCTCTGGGCCGGGAACAGTGGGACTCAGTACCTTGGTCTGGTGGTCTGGTGTCCTCTGCATCTTTGTAGTGTGGAATCCAATCTTTGTGTTCTTAACTTGGTTGATAGCATCATTTGATGCACAGGAGCTTCAAATTTTGATGAATTTTAGTTCATCTTTTTTGTTGTTGTTGCTGTAATTTTAGTGACTTATCTAAGATACAATTGTAAAACCCAGCCAAGCAGGTTTCCATTTGTTTTGTTCTAAGAGTTTCACAGTTTTAACTCCATTCTTTAGGTGTTTGATTTATTTTAAGATTTTTTTTCTATAGTGTGAGGTCCAACACATTATTTTTCACATGAAAATTCAGTTGTCCTAGGGCCACTGATTTGAAAGACTGCCCTTATTGAATGGTCTTCTCACAATTGTCTAGTATCAATTTCCCATAATTACTTTGTTTCTATACTCTCAAATCTATTTCATTGATTTAGATAACTAGTGCCACATGTTTCATACTACATTTTGTAGTTAGTTTTGCAATTGGCTTGTACAATGTAATTGTTCCAATTGTTCTTCTTTTTAATATTTTTTGCCAATGCGGGGTACCTCACAAACTTATATTAATTTTTAAATCAACTATCCCTTTCTACATACAATAACTTTTCATACCAATTTCATTGATTCTATAAACTGTTTGGAAGAATATTGACATTTTTTAACAATGTTATGCTTTTCAATCCATGAACCTGGACTTTTTCATTTACATTTTTAAAAATTTATTTTATGGATACTATTGTAATTTTCACTGCACAAGTTTTATACCTCCTTTGTTAAATGTACAGTATTTCTGTACATTTATTTTATTGTTTTTGATGCTATTATAAATGATATTGTATTTTCCTTTTTGGGTTGTTTATTAATAGCATATAGAGATTTACTGATTTTTTTTTAATATGCTGAAATTTTTTCTGAATTTACTTTTTCTACTAGTTATAGATTCTGTAATATTTTTTATTTTTAAGATTACTTAATCTGAGAATACTGACAAGTTTTACTTCTTATCTTCCAATTTGGATATCCTTTATTTTTCTTGCCTAAATGCTTGGGATAAAACTAGTTCAACACTGAACAGAAATGACAAAGCGGGAATCTTTGTCTTACGTCTGATGTTAAAGAGAAAGCTTTCAGTCTTTTTCCATTGAAAATATTTTAAAGATGGGCTTTTCATAAATGGCCTTCATCTTGTTGAATAATTTCCTTTTTCATCAACTGAGATTACCATATTTGCTTTTTTTCTTTCTTGCTTGCTTTTATAATTTTCATTTTTTAGTGCAGGGTGTTATGTTGATTTCTGTAGGTGGAACCACTCTTGAATTCCTGAGATAAATTTCATTTGGTTGTGCTTTATTTCCTACTTGTTCAAGGTGCATAATGCTTTTAAAATGCTACTAGATTTACTTTGCTACTAAACTGACCTGGACTTTAGTTTTGTTTTATTTTGTTTTCCTCTGTAGTAATAAAGGATATTGGTCAGTTTTCTAGTGATGTCTTTATCTGGCTTTTTATTAGGTGGACATCATACAATGAGAATACTCTTTCCTCTTTGAATTTTTTGAAAAGTTTGAGAAGGTTTGGATTAAATTCCTTAAAAGTTTGTTAGAAGGAAGCAGTGAAGTGATCTATTGTCCTTTTCTTTGTTGAGAATTTTTGTGGAGACATTTCACATGGTTTTAATTAGCAATTTTTCAAACACTAATAAATTAAGTAATTTTTCACATATTTACACAGTCTTATATAAAGTATCTGTGGAAATCTATTTCTCAATTTCAAAGTTTTAAATGATTATCTGCCTTTTCATTATTGAATTGTAGGTGTTAATATATCTTGAAACCAGTCAGTTATATTTTAAAATATATTTTCCAACACATATCTTCCTTATTTAATTGTTTCTTTTGAAGACACTTTTAATATTTGAGGACTAATTTGTCAATGTTTTCCTTTTATACTTATTATTTTATGCATTATAAAAAGCTATACCTCTTTAATGTTTTGGATTTAATTCTTCATCAGATGTGTGAATTACAAATGATTTATCTCAGTATATGATCTGCCTTTTCACTCTTCATGGTGCTTTTGATAATCTGAAGTTCTTAAATTATGGTTGATTGTGTTAGTTCTTCCATTAATGATTATATTTCTCATTTAAGAAATCTTTTACTGTCTGGAGCTGATGAAGATGTTTTCCTGCACTTTACTCCAATTATCATTCTTCTTTCATATATGGGACTATTTGCCCTTTGCAATTATTCAATGAAATACATACATATAGTTAGTTTAGTATCGCTTGCTGAAAGTAGAACATTTCTCCCACTGAATTGTAGATGTGACTCTTATAAACCAAGTGATTTTGCACATACATGAGAGTATAATTTGACTCTACATTCAGTGCCATTGAACTATCCACCTACTCTTATACCAGTAGCACATAGTTATGCTTACTGAAGCTCTATGAAAAGTTCTAATATCTAGTAGTATAGACTTTCAATTCTATTAAACCTCTTTGAGAATTTCATGGCAACTATGGAAAATGTAAAGCTTCACATAAATTTTTAATTAGCTTGTCAAATTATATTAACATTGTTGTTTAATTGAAGATATGTTATTTTAACACGACTCTTAATTACCTAAAGATCTTCAATTGAATCTAATGAAGATAGCATCATAGGAGTGGCAGAAAAGTATACCAAAATTTGAAACTCAACTTTGATTTATTTTAGATCATTCATAGACTGAGGCAAACAGTACCTGCCCTCTCTGCCTATCAGTTGAAAGGGTAAACCCATTGCAGATGAATATATTATTTTGAGTTTCCAAATTTCTTACAACAAATTAATAGCATTTTAAAACAAAAGAAATACAAAAATATTCTAAGAAAATATATAAATGACAAAAATCAAGGAAAAAAATAAAGACAACACAGGGAGTCACAGATAAATACAGGATTTAATAGATAAGTATTTTAGAATAATTACCATTGATAGCTAAAGAAAGGAAATAAAAAGAAACACATATGAAAAGATAGGGGAAGTACCATCAATGAAATTAGAACCTAGAACAGTGAATCAAAATTTCTGAACCTGAAAATTACAACAATTAAATTAATATTACTACACAAACTTAACCACAGATTACATAAAGGAGACAGAATGTATAAATAAGATTCACAAATATAAAAATAAATAAATAAATTCTGAAGCAAAGCACACAGAGAAAAATAAAAGAAAATTCAGAAAGAATATAATACAGGGAAGAACAATAGTAAAAATGATCCAGAGAGTGTAACTCTGTGATAGAGCATGTGCTTAGCATGTGTTAGGCCCTGGGTTCAAGGCTTAGCACACACAGAAATATCAAACATAACTGTAATTGGAAAATCCAAAAGAGAGCAGTGAAAGAAAAATAAAGTAATATATGAGGAGGAAATTGACATAAAACTACATTGTATTAATTAAAATATAGTCAAAAGATATTTGTGAAAAAATATTTTATAGAAAAGGAAATATGAATGGTCAATAAATATATCACACTCAAATTTCTGAGCAATTGGGATGCAAATTAAAAACTCAAATACAGATTATTGACATCTAGCAAAATTATTAATAATTTGAAATTATTTTGTTATTTCAAAAAAATTCACACCAATGTCTAATTTGGAGTTATTTTGTCTTTGAAATAGTCATTCAATTATTAAAACTTCAAAACCGGTTATTTCAGAAGATTGAACCTGGATCCTCATCTCTCACCATATACTAAAGTAAAATCAAAATGGATCCAGGATCTCAACATTAAAACAGAATCATTATATGGGAAGATAAAAATAGGTAAAACAGTTGAAGACATAGGCGTAGGAAAGAATTATCTAAACAGAACCACAACTGCACAAGAAATAACAGCAAGAATCAACAAATGGAATTATGTCAGGCTGAAAAACTTCTATACAGCAAAAGAATCAACTAGTATAGTGAAGAGACAATCTACAGAGTGGGAAAATATTTTGCCAGCTATTCCTCAGACAGAGGACTAATATCTAGAATATATAAAGAATTCAAAAATATTAAACCACCTAAAATTAAAGACCTAGTCAAGAAATGGGCAGGAGAAATGAATAGACACTTACAGAGTGAAAACAAATGGTCAACAATATATGAAAAAATGCTCAACATCTCTGGCCATTAGAAAAATGTGAATTAAAACAACATTAAGATTCCATCGTACTCTGAAAAGAATGGAAATCATTAAGAAATCAAATAACAAATACTGGCATGGCTGTGGTGAAAAAGGAAGGCTCCTTCATTGTTGGTAAGAATGTAAACTAGTGCAGCCATTATGGAAATCAGTATGGAGATTTCTCAAAGAACTGAAATTACAAATTCCATAGTACCCAGTCATCTCCCTTCTAGGTATCTTCCCCAAAGAGCTCAAGACGTTATACTACAGCAATACATGCATACTGATCCTTATAGGAGCACAGTTCGTAATAGCTAAATGCTGGAAGCAGCCGGTATACCCATTAACAGACAACTGACAAAGAAAATGTGGCATCTATATAGAACGAAATACTACTTGACAATACTGCTTGAATGACAAAACTGAATCATTTGTAGGAAAATGGATGCACCTGGAAGACATAATGTTGAGTGAAATAAACCAGATCACAAGTTTAAATGTTGTATGATGCCTCTCATTTGAGTGAGGCAAATACAAACAAAGAGAATAACGAAGGATACATAGAAGGGGACAAAGAGGTGGATTCCTCGCAATAGGAAGTGGCCCAAGGTAACAAGGTTGGGGGGTGAGGAGGAGAAGAGGAAATAAGTAGGATAAAGTTATATCATGTACAGGAATCTAATAAACTCAATGAACATAAACATTATATGCCATAGCATGAGCTAAGAATAATAATATCAATAAGAATGAAAATTGGAGTGGGGATTTAGAAGAGGAGGAGGAGGAGGAGGAAGAGAATGGATTTTTTAAAAAAGAAACAAGCTGCAGTATGTACATGTAACTACTCCCCAAGACAATTGTAAAATGTGTGAAAGGCAAACATGTACTAGTAAAATAAACAAATTATAAAACTTCAAATCTTCAAAACCTGGTTCCAACTCTTACCCTCAGGTATACCCAAGAGGGGCTTGTGCATATGTGTTATGCACAGCAGCACTGTACATAATAAAAGATAATAAAAGTTATTGCCAATAATCTATGGACAAGAGAATTGATAAAAATAATATGTTTGACATTTATAAACAATGAAATATTACTCTGCCATACAGAAAGATAAATTTGAGGCATTAATAGGTAAACAAATGCATCTCAAGGGCAAGGACCCGAGTTCAATCCCCGGTACCAAATAAATAAATAAATAAACACCAAAAACAATCAAAATCTAAAAAAACGAACAAAAAAAAAAACAAATGCAACTGGAGAACACAATGTTAATTGAGCTTAAATACCCCATGGTTTCTCTTATATCAGAAACTAAAATAATATATATATATATGCAAATGAGGAGCAAAAAGGAAGATAGATAAATAGGAAATAGAGGTTCAGATGGTTCCCCAAATTATCTATTTCATTTTTTAAATATATTTTAATATATATACTAATTTATTTCATCTATGCTATTAGTTTATCTTAGTTCATTGAAAAGAAAGTTTTGTGCTAATATCTGTTTCTTCTTTGTAAGAGAGGATCTTGTCAATAACTTCTACTCTGAGTAACTACTTTGAACATAATGTATTAACTGTTATTCTCTTATTATTTTGTTATGAAATTTTGTTTTATTTTTTCATAAAAGAAAAATAATGATTGTTCATACAATTGGATAAAATACATGAATTATAAAGTTTAGCTGCATAAATGGGTAAAATAATAATACATTTATGGCATTGAATATAACATATGAATGATAGTAAAAAACATTATCTACAGAAATAAATTTTATGCCCTATTTTTAAACTAAAAGAGTTGCAAATATATATAATATATATTACAGCATGATTTTATTTATAAAAGCTTCAATAAGAGGTACAACTAAAACTAACTTATGTATAAATGCATGGTAAAACTGAATAGCTAAACAATAACAACAAAAATATAGAATAATGGCCAACTTGGTATATATAGGAAAGACTATCAGATGAAGAGGGAAATGGGTGATGACAAAGGTAACTTTTGTCATCACTCATTACAATT
The DNA here is from genome assembly GCF_000247695.1 of Heterocephalus glaber. The sequence goes on along the minus strand of NW_004624750.1, from coordinate 19,320,552 downwards.
TCCAAAGGTAGAAGGTGAATATACTGATGGCTTTATTATTAACCTTTAAACTATTCATACTATTTCATAATGAAAATGTCTAAAACTTCTCAGGTCCACAACTAAATCTCAGTAACCTCATTTAATAAGAAAAGCAGTTGGTAAAATGCCCCTGTTTCAAATTTATGAATTTCCATTGTTGATGATAAGATAATTATGTTAGTAACTTATTCAAGTTTTCAAACGTAAGTATTTTAATTTACTAAATATTTCTGGATCAACTAAACTTGGACTGGGTCATTGAAATAGTTATAGTTATTTTTAGTGTATCTTAAATATCTGTAATATTATCAAATCTTAATAGATGTATAAGGTGGAACATGTAACAGATTTGTGATCTTCAAAAAGTTATTTAATAATTAAGGGCCGGGGGTATAGCTCAATGGTTTCGCCGCCTGCTGCGCAAGCGCAAGGACCCAAGTTTGATCCCAGGTACCAAAAAAAAATGTTATTTAATATTCTGTATCTAAATTTTTTGCAAAAACACCTTGTTTATTATTTATACTACTGATTTCCTAATGCACAAATCTATTTCTCCAGCTCTGCTTACAATAGACACAAGGATGGTCCAGGAGACACCATTGTCCTTGCATCTGCAACAGGCTGCAACCACATGAAGCATGAACACAGACTAAGAGGCCAAGTACTCTGGACCTCATGACTTCTGTCATACATCTTGAAATCCCAAAATCTAACGTGTCTAAATGGATGCATACCCAGATCCATGGGAGACTTTTATGATGCAGCTAGAGGTAGAAAACCTGGTGTCCCGATATTTCTTGATTCAAAATCTAGTAAATGAACTCTTTCCTTTAAGAACCTACCAATTCATGCTTCTTAACTTTGTATTAGAAGAACCAGGGACAAGCCACAGCTAAGTACGAAGTAAATCCAAGAGATCTGCTATGCAAAATGCCTTAAAAAGTGTCCCAGAATAAAGCAGACCCATCTATGTCTCCCTGGCTTTTATCAGAATATGAACCATTGCAGAATGAAATCTTAAATAGAAGCCTTCATTGTCTGCCATCCTTCCATCCCAAATGATACCGTTAAGACTTTAGTTTGTTGAAAACACAGAATCTCCTTCCACCCCATGCCTGGCCCTCTGTGGCTTTGAATAAGTCAGTTACCCTCTCGGAGCACACTTTCCACCTAAGTTGAATGAAGCAATTGAACTATGATTCTCTAAGTATTCAATTAAATACAAATCCTTCCTTTGATTTCAAAGGGAATTAAGATAGACTTGAGTGTTGTTTTTGCTTTATTAGCAAACCAGTTTTCACCACCATATATTCCTTATATGATAAAGTATCTGGAAAATATATCACTCATTTTCTTTCTAAGACCTTTGGCTAACATTAGCTCAGGATACTTTTATTTTGCCCTTGAGATAGATTCACCTAAATGTTATTTTCCTTGCTAACTTCAACAACCTGACACAGTATATTACTTTTTGAGTCACTGTCCTCCTTTTCATTTCCAATATTTCCTTAACGATATCTTTACAAAAAGGCTTTTGTAAGGCCACATAGAATACTGCTAGCTCTTTATTTTCTTTTCTTTGGAAATTGTAAAGTATTGTAGTTCAATTATGGGGCTCTAACTCTCTGCTGCAGAGACTTGACTCCCATTTCTATTCATTTTCTTTTTTCTTTTCCAAAGTCTAAATTTTCCTTATTAAACACCATGGGTGTTCAGTTTAAAAATCCATGTGGTTAATTTCTTTTTATCTAATTTTGATACACAGAGCCCTGATGTTTTTTCCTTGCTGATTGGCTATAAAATCATTAGCAGTAATGCCAGGGCAAATGATCTTGAGAAAGATAAGTAGAAAAGAAATCAAAATTGATGGCTACCACTGTCTTTAAGGACATATTCTAGAAAAAAAATAATAGTTTTCCTCAACTTTTTACTACTAGAATTGGATATTTCTTTATTTTAAAGGATAAACTTTAAAAATTTAATGTAAAATACTTAAGTGCATGTCCTCTAAACTTCAAACATCTAGAAGATTAGTCTAAGAATAACACATGAAAAACAGACAACTATTGAAATTTTGTGCATAAACAAATTCTTACAAAATAGATCAAATCCATTTTAACTTTAATATTCATAATGTCAATTTCTCTCACTATTAGCTTAAATGTATTAAATGATGGAAGGAAATTCAGTCTTAAGAAAGAAAAAGAAAAGTAGCAGTAGCAACAGCAAAGACAATGACAAAATAATCAAAATTGTTCGTAGTCCTTAAGTTTCTGCCATATGCTAGGTATTAATATTTTATGTGCATTGCTTTTCTTAATTCTCATTAAAATCCCTAAAGATATGTGCTATATTTCTATGTGCTTATTTTAATTGAGAAAACTGAGATTCGGCAGAGTATTGTATACTTTTCAAGGTCACATAGGCAATTAATGCTGAAGCTGGGATTCTATCTAAATTCTCATACTACTCCCCAAAGAGTTAAAGACACCATATTATATGATACATATATACCCATATTTATAGCATCACAATTTATAATAGCTAAATCTTGGAAGCAGCCTATATGTTCATCAAGAAATGAATGGATAAAGGAAATATGGTATTTATATACAATGGAGTACTACTCTACAATAAAGCATAAACTTTTTGAGTCATTTGTAGAAAAATGAATGCACCTTGAAACCATAATGTTAAGTGAAATAAATCAGACAAAAGCCTAAACATCATATAGTTTCACATGAGAAATCCAAAATATAATGAGCAAAATAAAAAAGAGGTAAATAAAAGTAAGGATATAGATCTTTTTCAAATGGGAAATAGATCAAAAGATGGAGGGAGAGGGGAGAGAAAGGGAAAGAGGATAAAAAAAGAATTGAGATGTTTTATGTACATGTACCAACTGTCTACAAGGAATGTAATCACGATATAATGTAAACATGTACTAATATAAAATTAAAACTTAGAAAAACTATTTAATCTTCTGTCCTAGAGAGGGGGAAAAAAGGAAAATAAAGGGAGTATCTAGAAAGAAACTGTTAGGAAATGCATAACTATGAGATGAAAATAATTATTAGATATAAAACTATACAAAGAAGGAACAAAATCAGAAAAAAATGAAATCTTGACTATTTTTAATTTTTTAAAAACTCCAGGGATTAATACTTATAAATAGCTTTTACCAGATAACTAGTATGGCTAACAATGATATAAGGCTTAATGATATGTGAGAGTCTTGATTAAATGTTAACTCTTTAGTACCATTAATCAAATAACATATATTAGCCTTTCACCAACATGCAGAATTTTCTTGATACCTCTTTCATGAAAGCATTCTTTCTATGGACCACAGAAAATGCTGGCTAAGTTGACACTTAATGAATTTCTAGTTTCTAAAGTTCCTAATTCCCACTCATGCCATGAGACATACTTTTCTTCTTAGTGCCCCAATCCAATTTAGTTTCTATTCTGATCCTGCAGCTTAAAATAGATGGTAAAGGAAGCATTAAAGTCATAAATAGAGGAATTCAGTGAAAAAGGGATAAAGAAAATGATGACAAGGAGATCCTGATCAGAGCAAAATTGTGAAGAAAAATAGTAAAATTGAGCAAACAAAATGCAAAAGTTATGTTTAAAAAAGAACTAGTTCTTAAAAATAACAGATATTTTAAAAAATTACTACACAACCAGGGGACAAATTAAGGCTCTGTAGCAAGAGACAGGGATGTGTAGATAAAAGTACCAGAAAAGCTGGCTAGTGGGAGTGAAATAAGAAGACAATTGGCATGATATTTCTTTTAATGACTAGGCCAAAAAAGTGACACAAACTCTCTGCAAAAGAAAAGCATGTGTTAAGCCAGAAAGACCAGACAGAAGTCTACTGAATTCCCAAAAGTTGGGAACAGCATGAAGATAGGAGAGAGAATAAAAATTTCACTTCTGCAGATCCTATGTCAACAGCCAGTGTGTAGAGTCTTCTTGACATTTATGAACAAAAATGTTAGTAATTATAAAACTAAGCATGTTACACATGTAAAGTCCATTTCTTATTTTAGCCCTGCAAACCCTCAAGGAACACTGAGATATAAACATCTGACACTGTTCGTGTTATCTAGAATTCTGTCCACTGAGACAAATTCTTGGGTAGGATGCGAAGTGGAAAGAGAAATAAAGTTCCTAAAAATGTTGTTGCTAGAATTAATCTAGAACAGAGATTCCAAAGTCTGTATTCATAGTATTCTCTTCCCAGATACATTCTAAATAATTGTACTTGATTCTATATGCAACTATTGGTGTACTCTACAAACATACAGTTTTGGATAATCAGAATCTAGAAAGCACCCTAGGTATATTTTTAGAATAAAGATCAATATTAGGTGGATATTATAATAATATTGTCAGTCACAGAGGTTTACTGTTTAACACATTAAAGAGATACTTTAATTTGTTCCTTTTTTGCTTGCCCTCTTCCTCCTGCTTTTTCTTCTCCCCCTTCTTCACCAAGTATTTAAAATCAATTTTATAATAACTTCTTTTCTCTCTCCAACATGAAACTATTTTAAAATGTGGTTTGGGGAATATTTTGGAAAATGAAATATGTATACTTACATGAGGTTACAATTTGATAGTCATTCTTTTCATAATTCTACCTCTAATGCTAAATTCCCCATAACACCATCAGAGCCAAAACCACACGTCTCCACCTCTCAGGCGGATAAGTGTAGGTCAAGGTAGTCTTCTTTTCTCCTGGGATAAGAGTAAGCATCTTAATCTTAAACACTACATAAATATGAGAAATTTAATTAAAAACTTGAAGAAATGTGTTACTGTTAATTGAATTCTTGCTACATTTACCTTTGCACACCATGTTAATAAAACTCCAGTTCAAAGTGGATGACTTTGGGGAATTGAGATAGCTATTTATTGCCTTACCTGAGATGCTAAGATAATCTTCTCAGTAAAAATAAAGAGGCCAATTAAGAACGTTCTAATTTGTGGCTATTCATCAAGTTTACGCAAATTGCGAGCCTTTCTAAGCAAAACCACATAAGAGGTTCAAAGGCTATTAAACAAGGTCAAGTGAGTGAGAAAGGAACGTACTTCGCTGCCTTTTGGAAATCTTTCACCTGTGGAGCAGATAATGCGCTTGTTCCTCTGCGGGCTGGGCTGCGCTCCCGCCGCCAGGCCCGCACGCACCTCCCTTCCCCCACCTGCCAAACCGCCCTTTTGGCTATCTGGGTATTAACAAGCTATAAATTGCCCGAGAGCTTAAGAGACAATCAGGTCACCTCGGCTCTCACCAGGGAAAAGCTTCTTACTTCCCAGCAGAAAGGTTGAGCGGGGAAGAGAGGAAGGAAGGAGGAAACCTACGCTTTATTCGTCACCGCGCTGGCAAGGGGTGGAGAGAGATGGGGGAGGGGGCGAGCACACACACGCACACACACGCGCACACACGCACGCCTAGAAGAGGCATCCCAACACCGCCGCACTTGACCCGGCTCTGCAAACTTAGTGGTGGCCGCGGTGGAAACTCCCCGCGCACTCTCCCCGCCCGGCCGCGGCTGCTGGGTGGAGTCCGCTCCCCGGCCCCACCTAAGGGACGCCGCCTCCCCGCGTCTCGGACCCGCACCCCGCCCGAGGAGTCTCCGGGCACCCTGCGGGGCTCCGAGGAGCCGGACCCGGCTTCCGGCCCCCCACCCCGGCCGGCACCTAGCACCCCCAGCCGCCGACAGCCCCGAGGGCCACCTGCGTGCGGCTGTCCGAGCACAGTTGTGCGGAGCCCTCCAAGCCTCACCCAGCCCTGCTTTCACAACTCCGCCGGGCCAAGCGGCCAAACACAAACTTCTGCCTCTGCCTTCTCCGCTCCCACCTTTGCCAAAACCTACGGCCCGGGAACCCACACACACCGAAACTCCTAGGGCGCTGTGGCAGTCTGGGCATGCTCAGTAACAGGGCAGGTTTTGATTGAAAGTACAAAAAAAAAAAAAAAAGCTTTGTATTATGCTGCCTCCTTATCCTGTGCATAGATGGCTTGCTGAACAGGTCGTGGGCATCCCCGAGCCCGCCCAGAGGGCCCAGCAGACGCCCTTGAGAGTGTCTCCTTGGGATGTGCTCCCCTCTTACTTGCCCCCCCTTCCCCCTTCTCGGGTCCCGGTCCGCTGTGGGGATGGAGAGACACTCAGAACTGGGATGGGCGCTGTTGGCTGAGCGGATCCACCTATTGTGAGTGCGCGCCGATTGGCTCGCAGCGCAGCGTACCGGGGTGGAACCAATCAGGCAGCAGAGGCTGGGAGATGATGGGCGGCCGCCTCCTCACTGGAGGGATTCCGGAGAAGCTGCAGTGTGGGGATGCTCTAGACCGAGTCCTGCCCCCAGTGTCTTTCCATCTCCTCCTCCTGCGGCGGCAGCGAAGGCAGCACCGAGCAGCACCGGCAACTTGGGGCTGCACCCGGGGCAAGCCCCCAGGGTGGTGCTCGGCTAAGAGGGGCCCCAGTGCCCCACGAGGTGTGTGTAAGGTGGGGGCGGCCAGCTGGGACCAGCTGGTGGCCCTGGAAAACCTCCCACACACCCACACCCACACACCCCTTTTGTGTTGCAGGCTGCCCCTCTCTAGCGGAGGCAGCAGCGAGAGTAGCGAGTGCTCCGCACAGGTCTCCGCGGGGAGAGGAAGAGAGCGCTGAGGACCGAAAGCCGGCACCACCTCCTGGTCCTCCCTCCAGGTAAGGCGGGGGACTCCCGGCAGGGCCACCTCGGCGGTGCCTGTGCGCTGGAATCTGTCCGGAAGATTTTCTTCTTGTTATACTTGGATTTGGGTGGTGGAAGACCTAGGGAGGGATCCCCGGGTGGCCTATTGTGAGAAATAAGAGACCACATGTGCATCTCTTGGAAAAGCACTTTGCACAGCGCTGGTGATTCAGGGAATGGAGTTGACACTGGGCATCCCCCATCTTCTCCTTCCTCTTTCTTTCTCTGGTCCTCCACCTCTCTCTCTCTGTCTCTCTCTCTCT
>NW_004624750.1:19289196-19313410 GCF_000247695.1 Heterocephalus glaber | reverse complement strand
TTTCTTTCTTTCTCCCCCTGGAGATGATTGCTTTTCTTAGAGGGAGAGGGTAATGATACCTTTGGCGGGGAGGGGGGTGAACCAACACAAACTCCAACCCCTGTGAAAATTAGAGTACAGAAAGCAATTAAATTGAATAAGGAATTACACTGAAGGAGGGAGTAGACCCGCCATCCAGCTCCTGCTGTCAGAGAGAGGAAGCATCAAGTTTGACTTGATTCCTGCTTGAAAGAGGCTCTGTTTCTCACTTGATCGGTTCAAATGGAACAAAAATCAACCTACAGTCAGTCAGCCGCTTAATTGCTGTTGCTTTTCAGCGCCAGCCATCTGACTTTTCCTGTCCTGGGGCTGACGATGTGGTATTGCACACCAGTGTTAATGCCTGAACTCTGAGGGTACTTGAGTTTAAAAAAAAAAAAAGCAAAATAAAAACAGATTATGGCTTTCTTGAGGTTCTTTGATAGGGGTTTTATGTTAGGAGGAGCAAAATATGTAAAGTTTTGAAAGGTTTGTAAGTGACTCCAGTATTATCAGGAGCCTAGCCATTCTACTTTGAGAAAGCTAATCTAGTTAGCTTTGTGTTTATGTTGACATTTACTTCTCAGATATTAACCCTTTGGTGAAATAAAGCAACTTTATCTTTTGTACTAAATCTACATTTGTGTATGAATTTTCATTTTCTTTTACCTTTGTCCTATCTGCTTGAGTTTTATGGCATGCATATCAAACTCATGCTTTGGCTTATTTTCCATTAACATGAAAACATTTAATAGATGTAAGATGATGTTTATGCAGTCCCAACATTCCCTTTGGAAGGCACACAGAGGCTCAGGTGGCTATGAATCCTCTTGTACTGGGACAAAGTTTCCAAAGTCATGGTAGAAAGATAGCCTAACATTTTAAAAAGCTGGAAAGGGAAAGCATTTCCCTTCTCTTCCCTTGTTAACAGAAAGAGAAAGACACCAAAACAACATTGTGGGCCTGGCTCCTTGAATAATAGATCAAGTAAACAGAACTTGTTGAACAGAGCCTTGAAAACAGCTTCAACCGCCTTTAATTCCATCTTCTTTGATATTATTCATCAGAGACAGCTAAGTGATTACTCTCAGATGAGAGGAAGGAAAGAGAGCTGTCTAGTTAGATGTACTGGGAAAGCAGTCCAAGTGGGTCCTAGAGAAGCACAAAGAAGTCGCCAGGTGTTAGCATCTAGATAAATCCTTTCCTTTGATTATCAGTGGAAATAGCAAGTCCTTTTAGTTTTGTTTTGTTTTCTTTTCTTTTGTTTCACAAGATGTCCACTTGAGAAAAGGATACCTTTTTTTCTTAAAAAGATATGTGCTCCATCTTCCAACTAGCCTATGCAGTGTAGAAAGTATTTCACCAAATATCTTTAATGGGCAAGTTTATACACAAACTTACAGAAGAGCTGGTTTCATGCGTTATCCATGTAATATGTGCTGTTTTAGAAACCATTTTCCATTTAAGACCATCATCTTCCCTACCTAGACAGAATCACCTCATAACACACAAAACACACACACACACACACACACACACACACACACACGCTCGCTCTTTCTTTCTAGGGCTTTAACATTTAAATGACTTTAAAAATTTCAGTGTCTCTGTTGAAAGCTAACTCTAATTTTTAGAGGTGCCACCTTTTGGTTACAAGGACAAAAGGGCAATCACTTAATTACCTTATGTGTATGTACCACTGAATTAACAAGTTTAGACATGAAAAGATGTGCAAAATGAAACCAACAGCTTTCCATGTGACTGAAATAAGATTTTGTTTGTTTATTTCTCTACTGTCTTAGGAAAATGTGAAAGTTTGGGCTTGGATTGTGATATTTATTTTCATCTCTCTTTGCAAGTGTTATTATAACAATAACATATAAAAAAGATGCATATTAGTATATAGTTTTTCACATACTTCTGAAAAATTAAGCTTTTATGTTTTGAAAGTCCAAACTAATTCCAGAACCTAGTGGATGCATTGTGGAGAGATATATTATAGGAATGATACATTTTTACCCTAGGAAGATCACTTAGTGTCATGATTTCATATCACCATGTTTTTCTCCCTTTAAAATGAGGTTCTAGTGAATCTTATTAGTCTTTCAGAATAAATATTATAATTATATTTAATGACTTTTTATCAGAACAACTAGACAGGGGGAATCCTAAAACACTCATTTCATTAAAACACAACATCACAAAGATTTATTATTGAGTAGTTTTGAACCTCATTTTCTAATGGAGGATACTAGTTTATCAGGGAAAATTATCAGATAGTTCTAATCAAGAAATATGAAAATGAAAAACATGATATTTGTAAGATTTGTGTATTAGATTTCAGGTTAACTAAAAATAAAAATAGGAGATGCTAACTTGTCTTAGCTATGCTTGTAAAATGATTTAATATTAACAAATAAAATGTAGAATGTACTACAAACCTGAAACTTAACTGGAACTTATAGCTAGTCTGATAACACATGGTAATATTATTAATTCATCTCTTTTGATGTGAGCATATTGAAGCAATTTAAATTTCCAAAATAGAATCATCTGTTTTAAGAAATTCATACTTAACATAGATAACTATATGAACCTGAAATACTTATAGCTCTTTGTGATTTACAGTTTATATAACAGGACAGGAGCACAATATTTATTTTCCTAAAGGTAATTATTATACAACTTTGAGAAAAAACAAAAAATAAAACAATTTTGTTAGATAACGTAAGATTTTGGCATAATGTTACAAAATATCTCAGACCAAAGTTAGACTTTCTGCCATGATATAATGTAACTATGAATCTTGCAAGCTTTTTGCTAAATGATAATAGTTTTTAATTAAATATTTGAACCACCTGTGATTTTTTAAAAAGTTTTAAGTGATTTATTTGTCTTTAATGTATCTGAATAAAAGTTTAATGCAAGTTACTTTCTGGTTGAATTTATTTTCATAAAAATTGATCAAAGCTATTTAAAAAGGGATAAAGTTATATGACAGTGTAAAAATAATCTCGATTTGGATTTAAGGGTAGATATACATATGTAAATATGCATTTGTATGTGTTTTTATATTCTAAAATTATATAACATTTTTAAGTGGAAGAAGAAACTAATAGGATGCACTCTGGTGAAACTAGGGGATACTCCTGTCAAAAGTACCAATTAAAGAAAGATAGCAATGTTTGGGGATCCTTTTAATGGCTTTTTGGCTGAAAGGCAATGACTACCCAGAGACACTCTCAGTGGGGCCCTAGATCATTGCTTTCACAGACAGTTTCTATGGTTTGAGGAGAAGTGCTTTTTACATGTAGTAATTTTTGAAATTGTTCATACAAGAGGATGCATCTACATACAGCTAACCAAAAGGTCAAAATCATAATTTTACATGATTTGGATATGACAGGTGATAGTTTCTCTTTCCACGGCTTTCAGCAAATGTTTCTTGCATCATTTCCATTAAGGTAAACTTAATTTTTTGTATACAAATGAACAACACAATTATCATTGTTTTTTTGAGTTAGAGGGACATAAATTGATATCATTACATTTAGTTCTTCAAGAAATGATCATTATTTTTAGTAATGTTGAAAGTTAACTCAAACCTCTTCAGTAAGTGTGTCCATTTTCTTAGGAAGAAATTTAACCTTTCCAAGTCAAAGAAAATAGCCATTTTTCTTTGAACTTTCATAAGTTCCCGAAGACCTGCTTTTATAATGACTATAAGATTAACTATGGTAGCAGAACATTCTAATATTACTGTACTTGTATCCATCAGCAATAGGAAAATAATTTTATTTTAAATTGTATTACAAATTTATGCTGCCTATTACAAAGGGGCTTGCCATCCTTTTGTATGAATAAAACTATGGCCTTTGTTTATTAAAAAGTGAAAACTTTGTTTAAAATAAGGATTAAATTATTATTATGTTGTAGAAATAGTAAGCACTAGAAAAACTATTTTTGAGTTTTTAATAATACTTTTCCTGTCCAATTGTAAAGAAACCTTCTACAGTGACATCAAGTTTTCATTAATTTAAAAACAAGAGAGCTCTGAAAGAAATTAAAACCCATTGTGGAGTTAAAACAGCACATTTTGGTAATGTTAGAAATGAACTTTTTGTTATGTGTTTGACATATTTTAATCTTTATTTCTCTAATAATTCTATTTGTCTAATTTCTATAATTTTATGTTTATTTTAACCTTAAGTTCTAATTCTTTAGGAGTATTTCTAATTCTCTTTGAGTTGGTTTTCTCTTTGCAGACACACTCAGTACTTGAAAGGGATCTACACTGGTTTCCATAATTTCCTAATATTGTAAATAAGACAAGGTTAAAGTTCATCATTTTGATTGTTACTGTTATAGAGAAACAAATAAAATATACTGGTCATTTCTTTAAATGTTCCATGTACTTTATAGTTACTGCATTAATTATGTACATAGGAAGACATTTTAATAAAAAAGACCTATGGAAAATCATTAAGCAAATGAAGACAATAAATGTCTTCAATTTCGTAGCTATTTCTATAAAATGAGAGCTGGAAATTTTCCATGTAAAATGGAAAATGGACTTTAAGCTAGCTCTCTTTTTTCCTATTCTTTTCTTTTTGTTGGAGAGCAAACCTAGGACCTTATGCATGCTAACTAAGCATGTCCTCTCCTCCATAGCTACACTGTCACCTCCTATGCTTGTGCAAGAATCTGATGAAACCATTTTTTAAAGATATAATTTATTAAATTTTCTGATGGCTCTGTCAAACATTTCATCACATGTACCTTTCCCTCTCCCTCTCCCTCTCCCTCTCCCTCTCCGTCTCAATGAATCTGATATTCTGTGAAGTGTAAATTAATAATTCTAAAATGAATAGAATTATTATATTTGCCAAAGGGCCTTATATATAAGAAAAAGTAGTTATGTGTTATTCTCTGTGATAAGGACTTTCTTTTCTTTTGCAAACAATTCACCTAATTAAACAATGATAAAAAGTGTAGATTCACTCAAACACAACTAAAGTTTTAAATGTAAAATATCCCTACCCTGAAATTGTTGAAGTGAGAAGTACTGTCTCTCCTCATCCTCTCTATCCACACCATCATTTTAGTGATGTGAGGTTAGAAGAGAAAGCAGGGAAGCCAGCCAAAATGTGAAAACTCCCTTGGTGTGACCTCCAGGGTACCACTTTCTGCTCTACCTGAGACACATTTTCTCTCTGGGATGCCTGCTTATCAGTCACCTCATGCCTAATCTGGGTAGGAAGAAGGTTTTGTCTTAGTTTCTTGTAGGTGGGATAAAACCCCCCAAACCCACAATTTAAAGGATGAGAGGTTTATTTTGGCTCATGGTTTTAGTCCATGCTCAGCTGGCTCCAAAGTGGCAATGGCACTGTTGGAAGCACATGGACAGAGGAAAGCTGTTCAACCCACAGCAGCCAAGAAGCAGAGAGCAAAGAGAACAGCTGGAAAGGGTGGCTCTATCTCTTTCCACCAAACCCTGATTCCTAACAGCACATTCAGCTCTAATCTCTTCAGTGGATTCACCTACGTGTGAGTACAGCATCCCCATGATTCAATCACTTTCCAAAAAAGCCCAGCCTCTGAACACATGAGCTTTCAGGGGGACATTTTAGATCTAAACCATAACAGGTTTGCTAAGTGAAATTCCTCAGTATATTTTCGTTGACATGGGGGGGAAAGGCATTTGGAAGTACTCAGGCAAATCATACACAGCTGTACCAAACTTGCGTTACACTTTAATATGTGATATAGAGTGTTATGTAAGTTTTAGGCCATTGGCAAAATAGCATTTTTTTAATTGATTTGTATATGTATGTATGTATGTTACTTAGGTGTGATCCATAGGTGAAGCTCTTAAACTGTGAGTCAGTATAGCGTTTTTTACCTAACATCCAAGTAAAAAACTGAAATAATTGTAAAAATGAGTTCCCAATTATATTTCCAAAATCCATCTGTGTCTTGTGCTAAAGACCCTGAAACATGCATGTACTTCATCCTCATGATTACAGATAATTGAGAATCAGGGGGGTTTTTTTCTACAGAATCTCTAAATATTATTTTGAAACATCATATGTAAGATTGCTTTTAGGATGCATTATTTTATATATTTTTTTCGTTTGTGCTTATTGATTTTATAAAACATTGTATTTCATTTTGGCATTTTCATACCTGTATGTAGGATGGAATATTCATAAAGTATTTAGACATAATTGTATGTGAGAGATATAGCATATATAAACAACAATATAGTATCACAGCAGCAGACAGTTCTTAATTACTGAAAGGCCAGTTTGGAATTTTCTGGTCTCATTGAAAAGGAGAAAGAGCCAAGTGAGTGTGGTTTTCCCTCATAATGTGCTAGTCTTCTCTAATCTACACAATATAAATAGATCCTTGTTTATCATCTATAAAATATGGAAACTCCCTATCTGCTAATTTTTGAGAAAAAAAATCTACAAATGCTATTTGAATAAATGACAACCAAATTTGAGGCAAGGACATGTGGAGCAGCAGGTTATAAGGCATAGGTGGGCTCCTCTAGCAATGAGGTTCTGAGTTAGTGAGACTAGAAAGAAAAGTTGATACCCTTTCTCAGGAGAAAGACAAGGTGCCAAAGCACAGAAATCTGCTTCTGACTTGAAGTGGCTGCCAGAGACTGGTTTACAAGGCTGGCTTTCTGCCTGATCCCTAGCATTTTCATCAGATTTGGAGAATGACTAAAGCGAACCATTGGGCCTTAGAACATATTCCTAGGGCATCAGGACCTTTTCTATAAATGGAATAACACCACCATCCTATTTTGACCAATGTTCAGAATCCAATGCCATAAGTTTTATATTTAAATCTATGTAAATAGGATTGTTGTATGTCTGAAAGTGCTTGGGTTTCAACTGTCTATGTGAGGAAATTATTGTGTTAAAAGCTTAGTTAAGAACATGACAGACATTATAAGTAAGGTGACTATTTTTAGTGATTTTATTAAATTACAATGTTAAATGTTAAAAGCCAAACAATCACCTTGAGCTACATCTGAACCTAATATTTCAAAACAATGACATTTCAGAAGAAAACCAACATACCCTTAAACCAAAACTGCCCTGCTTTTAAATTGTTTTAAAAAATAAAAAATACTTGCTATTGAAGATTCTCAGTGACTTTTTTTCAGGGGAATCATATACACTTTCTGAACAACTCCTCGACAACATAAAAATGAATATTGATGAAAGGCAAGAGCCTACTCCTTCAGCAAAATGTAAAGGAGAGAGGTTCTGTTATGCGTTTGAGAATCTGGTTCATCATTTATATATTTAGCACATAGCAACAGTTTTAGTTCTCTTAACTTCTGGACTTTTAAACCTGTACGTATGCATTGAAGCATTTTACTACTCTCACTGCTGGAATAAAAGAGATTTGTTCAGTTCTCAGGCTATGAGAATAATATAGTAATCTCTTTGTATTCTTTCCCTTAGATTTTCTTAGTTTCTCAGCTCTTCCCTTCTACATTTGTTTCTCTGCTTTCTATTTTTGCATTTCAGTTTTACTTCTTTCATTGCTTTACTTTTTTTTTTTGGAACCGGGGATCAAACTCAGGACCTTGCACTTGTGCAGCAGGCGCTGGAACCACTGAGCTAAATCCCCGTACCTCATTGCTTTACTTTAAAAAAAAAATGTCTTTATGAATTACCTTTCTATAGACTCACTGAATGGAAGCTTGGTAGTTTTGGGCCCATTGTCATCTCTACCAGCTGGATTCAGTTTTTTGTCAACAAGCAAGAAATTTAATTCCTAATTTGTATACACTTTAGATTAGCTTCACAAAGCATACGTATAGATAAATAAAAGAGAAACCTCTTAATTTGTTTACATAATTTGTACATTTAAATGGAATATGCTGTGATTTGAATGCTTGTAAGATCTGGTACATAAAGGCTTCTTGCTGACAATCTCTAGAGCAAAACTGATCGGAGAAAAACACAGTAATCATGTTTTAAATCCAAACTACTATAATGTACTATCTGAAACTCTGTTTTTCTATTTGCTCCTGGAATGGTAATGAGTTATCATTTTCATGATAGGTGTATAGCAATGGGGTTTTTTTCCTTTATGTTGCCTAATTCAATCATGATTATAGATTCTCTATTTTACAGGTACAATGATAAAGAATCAATTGTTAAGTTAGATGCATGTAATTACATTCTTAAGAAAACCTTTTAAATTCTTTTGTTTATTGAATCATACTGCCTGAGCATTTAATAAAGAAATCAGTATGTTTTGGAATTACCTCAAAATATAACAACTAGTTTGTTCTTGCTTAACAAAAACACAAATCTATCATCATCATTCAGTATTAGACTCAGTCTTTATTTACCTCTTTGAAAAGATAAGGGAAATTTAATATGTTCTCACTTCCATGATTCAAATTTTCAAATAAATTAAATGTTTATAAAATTTATTCAAGGTATACTTTCCAGTCTGTGAGAGAAGTCACTAAGCTTGAGTTACTAACTCAGTTGGCCTTTCATCATTGCTTTATCTCTGTGATGTCATTAATTTTTTTCTTATTTCTAAACCTCATCTTTCCTCGTCCTCTTCATTGGTACTCACATGCACCATTTCTCACTGTTTTCCTAAAATTAATAGAACTTGTCAATTATATTGTTGCTTTTCCTTTTCAATTCCAAGGCAGACCAGTTAAACACTTTACCCTAATCGAGCATATAAACCCTGACTCTGATTCAGCGCTAATGTGAAGCCCATCCCTTGGCAATATGTTAAGAATCAAACACACTTGTGGGACATGGTTAATAGCCATCGGCACTGCAATGTGAATTAATATAATTGACTTCATGCTTGATCTGATATAAGGAAATAGTACTTTTAATTGGGAAAGGCTTATAAGATGTATGTAAGATTATTTGGAGCACAAGATAGACATTTATAGGGATATTTGAACATAGACAAGCTAATCATATTATTATTTCTTCTTACCAGCCCTTTTCTGTATGTTTTTTGATTCTTCGTGCCATTTAATACTACCATCAACCCTATGGGATAACTGCTTATTTATCTATAATTTCTAATGTTAAGATAATGGATAAAGAATATTTAAGTAACTTATCCAGGTTTACCTTACATAATGGAACATGGAATCAAACCAAAGCCATCTATAACTTATCCAGAGACAATATTCAACTAAAAGCAATCACATTATCATTAGATACATAAAAGGTAGAAGAGGAAGCATAAATTGTGGCCCAAGAGATGACCAAAAGAGAGTAATGAGGGTCAGGCTAATTTATCCACTTCATTGTTTGGGTCAATATTATCATCATGGTAATATAATAGAGGCATCAAACTTGGATTAGCATTGACCCAGAAAAATAAACTTGAGTAAGCTATTTCACCATTAAAAGTGTTGTTCAATCAAGAATACAAATATTATAGTATCTGATACTGTCTGCTACTCTGTTAATATATGGCAGATTTGACTCCTGCTCCTTTTCTTTTTAATTCCAAGAAAATTTTCACATGTTACCATATTATCTGACTCAAAATGGCTTAAGCAGAAAAAGTATTTTGAAGCTTGTATGACAATAAAGTTCAGGAATATTCTGGCTTCTGTCATACCTGGAAAAGGGAAATCAAATCATATTCTCAGGACAAAGTCTATTTTCCTTTCCACTGCTCCACCACTACCTCTCTTTGTAACTAACATTTTTGTGCTTTGCAGAGTTGAGGGGTGGGAGCCAGACATTTTTTTACAGTAGAAAGAATGTTCTTAGAGAGAACAGGGTTGTATCAGAAACCTCAATGTAGAAATAATTTCTTTATTTTCCCAAAAATTTATGGGATAATCTTGATTGGAACAACCTGGGATACTTGTCTTAACCCTACTCCTATGAAGAGGCCCTTGATATGCAGTGTTTATCTAGACCTGGATCTTGTGTCATCCAGGGTTTGGGAGCTGGACATAGCATCAGTCCAACGTGGAAAAGTGTTCTGCTACAAGAGGGAAGATGGTTAGATCAAGTTAGGCAAAAGCAACAAATATTAGGTAGCAAGGTTCAGGCAGTGAACCACCAAAGAGGATGGCGGCTGGCCGCAGTGCTAACCAGAGACTCCCCGAGGACAAATGTTATTCAGATACTGACCCCTTAGTTGATCCTCCAGGGCAGATCCAGGGTGTTCCAGCAAGGGTCCACAGTATTTGAGAATATGGGACAGTGTGGTACATGGAGATTTGAAGCTATAGCCATTACCAAGAAGTGTGAACGTATTCAATAATGTAACAACTGTTATAATTATAGCAATATGAAAACAAAAGGTTGAGTATTAGAGACTAAGCACCATCTGTGGTTGAATCTTTGCTTCCTTATATATACAATAGGCAGATATTTATAGGACTTAAAGATTGTTAGAGTGATCAGCTCAGTAGAGCTAAGATCAACAAACTAAAGATATGTGTGGGGCCAACTGTGTATGAAAGAGAATTTCTAATTTTTTTGTTAGCTTTCTGAGGGAAGAACCATTTCAAGGATGTTATCATGCTTTATTAATAGTTGCTTTAACTCCCCATATTTGCTACAGGCTCAACAAAATCAATTTGTACAAAAATAATGTACATCTTCTCTTTGTTATATCCCAAATTGCAAACAAAACATTTGAGAATAATGTATTTCATCAGTAAGGACAGTTATGTGCCAGCCACCTTTTGGATGCTGGGGATATAGAGGTACACACAGCAGGCAAGTTCTCTGCTTTTAGGGAGCTTACATCTAGAAGTAAAGACAGGCAATTAACAACAACACAAAACATAATCACAGTACTATCAAATAGAGTCATAAACACCAAAAAACCATAAAACAGAGTAATAAATTACACAGAGCAACAGTAGAGTGTGGACATCCAAAAATATAGCAGTTGAAACTTAAGAAAAACAGGAACTATAATTACAAGAGAATAGTGTTGATATTAAGACACTGTTTTCGTGCTCGCTTTGGCAGCACATATACTAAAACACTGTTT
This sequence comes from Heterocephalus glaber, assembly GCF_000247695.1. The sequence goes on along the minus strand of NW_004624750.1, from coordinate 19,302,349 downwards.
TCATGAGTTTTACTCTGCCTTAATATTTTATTTGAAAACAATCTAAAAATATTTTTAAAGAAATTTTCAAAGCAGAATAATCACATAAAATTTGATCATGTTCTAAATATATGGTAATTCATATATGTGTAACATTTTTCTAGTCTGTTCTCATATACTTAGGTTTTTTAAATAGTTACAACTATGGAATATATGTGATTTCTACACTGAGCATCTTGTAAATATATAGTTTTTCATTTTGGCATAACATTTTTCTAATCTGTTATCATATGCTGAGGTCTTTTAATAGTTACAACCATGGGATACATGTTATTTCTACCCTGATTTCTAAATGCATCCTTCAATGTTTTATAGATATATATTTTCCTAATCTATTTTCATCTTTAGGAGAGAAACTACTTTTCTTTTATGGCATGTATTTGTCTGTATATCTTTTGTTAAATTTTTTTTTTTTTTTTTTTTTTTGGTACTGGGGATCGAACTCGGGTCCTTGTGCTTGCGCAGCGGGCGGCGAAACCACTGAGCTAAATCCCCAGCCCTCTTTTGTTAAATCTTAATAACTTTTCACCTTTTGGCCCCATTTTCTGAGGGAATTAAATACAAAGCTTAACTCCAATTTTATTATTTCTATGAATTTAAAAACCTTGGCTTTTTATCATGGTAATGACTTTTTCAGTGTAATTTCCTTTTGAGTATATTTTTATTATATCCTACAAAACTCTAGATTTTGAAAAAAAAGTAAATAAACACTGAGAACATAATAAAACAAATCATTCTGTGTCGATTATCATTTAGACAACACAGGTCTTGGAACATCAACCGGAAATTATTTTTCTCTATCTGGTTTCATATCCTGATTTCAAGAACTTAATAACCCAAGCCTACCTAGGTCACTCCGTGACAGTAAACCAAATGCTTACAAAGGCATATTACCTTATGTGAAACAACAATACCACTCAATCGGCTGCAGCAGTAATGAATAATTAAAGCATCAATCTTAAGTGGCCTTTCTTTTCCCTTAAGACTCTCTATAAACATGATAATAATATGTTTTTAAAATGAAGCATTCTTTGATAAAATACTCAGGTTCATAAATGATATGCTATCCATATTCCTTATCTGTGGAACCAGGACTTTTTTATCCTAAATATTTTGTTATCATATATATTTTTTTAAGTAAATCTGGTCTCTCCATTAAGAATGAGTTTATCAGAATTGTACAATGATATTTTTATCACCTCTAACTGTCCAGTCCCTAGTGGAGAGTAGAAAGAAAACATTTTATGAAAAATTATATTAAATAAATGAATCCACTAACTTGACATTTGCTAATATTTTTGAATTACATCCAAATTTAGTAAACAGACAAACATGCATATAAAAAGTGAACAGAAGTTCTATGAAAAATTACTCGTTATGCACTCTAATCCTCCATTCTTCTCAAAATAAAACAAAAATAAAAATAAAAAATCTTGATCATGACTAGTGACATTCATATCCAATCTACTAATAGATAACAACCTGTAGTTTTAAAAACACCTAAAATGTACCAATAAACTTAATGAAAAAAAAACACTTACCTAAAAATATTACCAATTTTCAAAAATTACAATGCATTTAACATACCATTGTGTACAGTTACAATGTAATAGATATTTATGTTCTTACACTAGCTTATTTTCAATATATTATCATTCCATAAATGTATGAAATTTAACTTCCCATTCCAAAATAATATTTTTGCTATATTCACATATTGATGATTTTGTGTGAATATGTACTGACACCAGTGCTGTTATTTGTCTTTTCTATCAACAGACCCATGTTGGTCTGCCACCTTCTAAGGATTTCCATTAAGAGCTTGTAAACTTTTTGTGGAAACTAGGTCAATATAATGTGTTCCCTTTTTTAATTATCAAAAACTTTCTTGTAGAGGAAGATACACAAATAGATTTCTTCTTTTCCTTGACGGTAGAAATTGGACAACTAGCTGACAGAACAAATGAAGACTGACATAAGTATTTAGAATTTTGTATCTAAATTCAAATACTAATAAAAATGTCTAACATGACGTCAAAAATGCCCAACCCGACCTTCTCTGCCTGGACCATCACATCAACTATCACCCTGAAATACTTCTCTCCTGTCCCTTCTCCATGAGCAGTTCCCTTCCCCACCATATGCACTTTATGTAACCCACCCCCATTTATAATCAGTTTCCACATCTGCTCTTCAAAGAAATTTTCCCTAACCCATCTCCTTAGCACAAAGCTTATTAAGTACTCTTGGATATTTCTAGCATTATATTTATCACTTTTCTTTTTGATTATCAATTTATGTGACCATCTACCTGTTGGCTGTGAGCTCAGCAGATTTAGATGGTGTGTCTTATTCTTCTTTATATTCCCACTCAGAGAGTACTTGGCACCTACTGGGCAGTATCAAATCTTGTTAAATAGAAACATTCGGTATACTTAATAGGGGAGGTAGGAAAGGTTAAAAATCAGCACAAAAATCAGGCAATTTCTAACTATGTTTGCAAAGGTGAACTTGATTCTAATATTAATCATTTATGCTTTAGAAGAAAGGGTGTTTCATGCAATCTAGAACCTCAGAAAAAACCAAGTTGCCTTAACTTGGTAATTTGCCTTAAAGAAAGAGAAGAGGAAGTAAAGTCGGACCAGGGAAAGGAATCAGGTAGAAAACTGAAGGGAGAATAAAAAACTCCAACTCTCTTAGGGAAGCTTATCCTAAGGCTCAGTTTTTACAAGAAAAAATGTAAGATAATTCTTTTGTGCTAACTTTGACTCATTCCTCAAGCATCAACTTAAATGAAAAAGGCTCTTTCTGATCTTGTAGTGAAAATTTTATCTCTCATTATATAGTTTCCTATACTTAAAAAATACTTGCAATTTGTGTAGTGGCACATCCCCTGTAACCCCAGCATTCCGGTAGGGAGAGGCAGAAAGATCAAGTTCGAATCCAGCCCTGGATAACTTATAAGACCTTGTTTCAAACAAACAAACAAACAAATAAATATTTAAAAAAAAAAAATCTGGGATGTAGCTCAGTGTGAAGACCCTGGTTTCAATCCTTAGTACCACTAAATAAGCATTTGCACAATTTGTAATTATGTATTAATTTTTTAGATTGTCTACTAAACTCTAGGAGAACCCATTAAGAACACAAACTGTCGAGTCAGGGGCCATGCTTCCCTCATGTTGGCATGTGTAATGCTCACACAACTGACACATCCCAGATGTTCACAAAAGGTTTGTTGACTGAATGGGGAGGTACATGGAAGCATGGGGGTGGTCTATATTTTAAATAGATGTTTTCTATATCCCTTAATCATTAGGGAAAGGTGAATTTTCCCATAATGTAGAGAAAAAGGAAGGAATTTTGTAGTTTAGCATCCTCGAAGGTTAGGCAGGCATGGTTAAACAGAGTTAAGCTTAATACAGTGACTGGATCCAATCTGAATAAAGTGTAATAGCTCTATGAGTGTTTCCACTATTGGTAAACACTCAAATGCAGGCTTCAGAAATGCAATATGGATCTTTTAAAATTATTTTATTATTTATATCTGAGAGTCATTGTTTAGGTTTTACATATTATGGGAATATGACTATTTCACTTTTCAAAATTCCTGTAGAATTTCCTGTCAAGAATAGAGCTAGAGAGGGCTTTGAACAGTCATTGAAAATGTGTCTCATTTTTTTGGTAGGAGGGGGGCTCTAAGTAGAATTTAAGGTGATGATGTTAAATACTTAAAATGATTTTAAAGAAGGGTATATATAGATTCATATCTCATCAATGATATAGATTCATATCTCATCAATGAGTATACTGATGAAACTAAATTTAGATGAAGGAAATTTGAAGTGAGATATAGAAAAAATGCCTTAAATATATGGTGCTAAAATTTTTAGCTTAGGATTTTTCCAATTATTTTGATAATGTGTTTTCTCAAAACCACAGCATCACAGATTTATTTTTCTTATTTGTCTCTTTTCTTTATAATAGGAACAGTCTGTGATCTTACATCCTCTGGGTGTGAAAACACATTTTCAGAAAATATCTGAAAAAATGCAATGAAAAATAAATCTTATGCCTCAAGATAAAACCATAATATTTTTACAGACTGGTATTATTTTTAAGTATCTTCGTGTGATTTCCACTTGTGAATAACTGTCAAAAATCCTTGAGATTATATATTTCTATATTTTTATTTTAAAATAGTGCATTAGGGCTGGGGATTTAGCTCAGTGATTTCATCGCCTGCTGCACAAGCGCAAGGACAGGAGTTCGAGTCCCGATACCAAAAAATAAAAAATAAATAAAAATAGTGCATTAAATTTGAAAATTATACCAACAAAGAATTAATGTTTATCACCCCAACACACAAACTCAGATTGAATTTAAGTGTTCTATGAGTACAGGAGCCATTACTACATTGTTTCCAATTATATCTCCAAGATCCACCAAACAGTACATGGCATTCCATAAATATCCACTCAAAAATATTGCATGGATACTACTGAGTGTCATCTTTTGTTGATTTTTGTTATTTTTAATTGTTTTTAGAGTTTTGGGGGGTCACTGAATAAAATATTATTACTAGAATAAGTGGATTGGGGCAGGGATGGAAACTAGGAAAATAATTTGTTCTTTGTAGGATTGTTTCATATCTTTTCCCTCTGTATTTTCTCTAAGTAGAGTGGATAGCTTAGAAATACAAAATTTTTATTAAAAATGCAGTTAAACTTTCCTCAGGCAAGGAAGAATTTTATTTAGCTTTTAGCATGTTATACATGCTTTTCCAGTCATCTTGCCAGTAAATTGATTGTCCTGGGACAAATAAATAAAAGTTGGAGGCAAGGGGAAAGGAAAGAAGGGAAAGGAAAAATTATGAGAAAAGAAAAAAATGGAAACAAAGTCTATGTAAATAGGGAAGGGTGGAGGGGGTGAAGGGCACACAGGTAATGGGGTAAAAATAAGAACCAAGATACATCATGTACAAGTACAAGCACCCAATGATAAATGTAAACATATTGTATACCTACAATGTACCAATAAAATAATTTAAGGAAAAAAATAAAAATAAAAATAAAGTTGGGCTAACTTCAAGGCAACTGAAAGAGTAAGAGGGAAAAACAATGTTTTTGGTTCTACAGATTGAAAGACTTACTAATGCACTATCAAACATCAGAGAAAGAGAAGCATTAAGGCTTCATGAATATAGAGTGAGTGCAATTGGTTCTAAAAGCTATCCTCATAAAATGCCAGGAGTGGTATTGCTTTCTAAGAAAATTGTATTAGGAAAATGCTATTGCTTTTCAACTTTTTGCATTGAATTTCATTTTAAACAAAATCATATCAATATCACCATTTCAAATGATACCCAGTCGACTGATTTTTGAAAGTCCTAAGACATTGATGCTATACTTTAAAATCAGCTATCACCTAAATGTTGCTTATAATAGTCAAAGACATAGCAACAGATTTAGAATTAAAGCATGTTTGTAAGCCTTATATTTTAATCAGTTGTGTTTCAGTAGTACACACTCCTGATATTTTTGATACACAATCAGTATTTATTGCCTACTATAAAGTGAGGATTCATCCAGGTATTCTAGAATTTTTTCAAAAAGGGAGAATATACTATAGTTAATAAGCTAAGAAAGACTTACAAAACATTTTCAGAGAAGATTATAAGTCAGTAAGACACTGTATTTATTGCTACCATAAAGAAAATGGATATGTTAGAGTCATGGTGGATAAGGAGGCACAAGGCACTGGATGTTGTCATTCAAGATCTATATATACTATTTAGTCACATGATCTAGGAGCCTGTGTTAAGTATAAGGTAGAATGTTACTTGATATATGAAGGTGTAGAAGGGCTAGTTTTCTTTGCAATTGAGGAAATAATGATCTCCTATGACATGTACACTTTATATACCACACAGTACAGTTATTTCTATATGTCATTTATTTCCCCAATTAGAACATGAGATCCTCAAGCAGAAAGACAATATATTGATCATCTTTATATCTCAAACAATAATCAATACCTATTTGTTTCTTTATTGTTCTTTTTCTTGAAATACTAAAACAATTTCAACATCCAGCCCTGCTTTAAGAGAAACATAAAATTAATATTTGTTTAAGAACCTTAGTTATGTTTTTCAATGCTATCCTGGCTTCTTCAAGGTAGGCTTAATTTTTAAGATGGAACTATCTGAAACTACCTGAATTTTATTTATGAAGATTTTCTCAAATTTTGTACACAAAATCTCAGCAGAACATTTAGTTACTATGAGAACCTAGTTAATGATCAAACTTATTACATGAAAAAATTAAGATCATTGTGTCTTCAGTAGAAATAATAAAAATACCAATGTGTAGAAACTCATATACTAAGCTATTTTAAAATATTTTTAGAACTAAGTATTTTTTTCAATGTCTGATTTTAGAAGAGTAAATACAAGCCTTTTTGTGGAACACTACTCATATGTAAGTACATCTCTCATTTTTCAACTCATAGTCCCTATTTTCTTTCCCTTCCTGAACACCCTGTACTGTATATAGTATACTATCCTTGGTACATGGAAAGACTCATCTCTATTTTTAAAACTCTTTTGAAACTATTCAAGTTGCTAAGATATTTAACCGACTGAGAGACATAACATATATAAAGTGTCTAGTATGTACCTGACACACAGAAATGATCCATACGTGATCATTATTTCCATAATTGTTTTTATCTTTACTAATCTTATTGGAGTTGTTCACTTTTAAGAGTGCTTTAAAAATCTCTACTTTTAGCAAGTTTCTTTAAAATTATTTTTATTAGTACATGTTTGTAGTACATAATGCTTACATTTATCATGAGGAGTTCATAAAAGTACATAACACATCTTAGTTCTGTTTTCTTCCCAAACCTTCGCATCCCTCCCTGTTCCTTCCAACTCCTTGTCCCCTTCCCATTTATAAAAGCTCAATTTCCATTTTTTCCTTCAACTCTTCTTTTTTCATCCCTTTTCCCTCACCTCCCTTCTTACTCCCTCCATCTCTGTTCTTCCCATTTGAAAAAAATCTCCCTACTTGTTAATATCTATCTTTGATTTCATTATCCATTTTCTGACCTCATTACTTTCATAATCCATCATACTTAACACCTGGAAATTGGTTAATATATCTTTGGTTGCTTCTGAGTCATTGTTTATAAGGGAACCAAGGGTGTGATTTTCATTCCCGCATATCCGCCTTCTTCCTGCTGCTCACTGTCAATTTTATTTTTTATTTTGGAGCACAAAGTTCTTTAAGATATCATATTCTGAGACTTCTTACATGCTCAAACTTACTACCTGCTTCTCTTTAAGAAACATGTACTTGGTAACACATCTGTACTACAAAAAGACTGTTGTAGTTAAATTACTACCTAGTGTGAAAGCCTTTCTTTTCTCCTAAATCCCCTATTCTTTCCTCTGTTTGGATTATGATCAATTTTCTGTCCTAGTTCTCCCAAAGTACTTGGTTAAGTTTGTTGAACCAATCAAAACATTGTTTAAATACCTTTACTTTATCCATTGACAAGCTTGTATTGAATTGCTGCTTTGTCCAGGATGTTTAAACATTAACTCAGGATTTCTTATCCTGGAGTCCATGTTTCCTCAAGGGTTTCACAATATTTTCTCTGAAATTATATTCAAAATCTACTCTATTTGTTTCCATAAGCATTTTTCCAAGGGAAAAATATCATTGTTTGCATTCCATTTTCAACACTGGCTAAGATTCACCAATTAAATGGAGAAAAATGCAAATGATAACACATTCTTGTAGATGAGAAACTCACAAGATAAGTGAAACTGGCACTGTAGATACCAGGATGGAAATAAGGATTATATGGAGTGCAACATGTAAAAAGAAGAAGCATTTAATAACATTTAAGGAGAGCAATAATCAAAGTGTAGTATGAACACCAGATCAAGATAGGTCCTTGCTGACCTTGAACCATGCCAAGTGATCCAAAGCTATAATATTTTACATGGCTTGATAAATACCAGGTGGATTCATTTGTCATCCTATTGGATTTACTAATATGGACAATATCATCTTTCAGTCTTTTTAACTAAAAAATAATTTACTTCCTGTCTACTACTGATTTTAAAAATAACTATCATATAGTACTCTTCAATATTAGCTTAGTTACACACATCCAAGCAATAAACCACTGCAATTCAAAAGATCATAAAAATGTTTTAAACCATTCGTGAATAATAAAAAATATGGTAACGTTTTTAGCAATAAAAAGTAATCACCAGTGCAGACTCCCCTCCCCACTTCTCTGCATCACACTTTATAAAGTAGAAACAAAAAAAAGTTACAGATTTTGAGAAATAGAAGACATAGGTCTGTCATAGAAAATAATGCTTACTTTATTTTGCTGATCTGAGTTAGTATTCAGTCAAAGAAGAAATGCATGATAGGAAATTGGGCAAAACAAAGTCAAGATTAATTTGATGTTTGTAGAATCCAAATACATATTTGATTTAGCAACATATTTGATCACTCAACATCATTTTAAGGAAAAATATTTAATGACAGCAAAATAAAAGATTGGTTTTGAGAATTTTATAACATTTTTGAGGTAACTAGATATGAATACTAATTTGAGAAGAGTTGCATAAAACTTAAGACAAACAATTGTAAGCTTTGAATTGGAAAAAAACAGGAAATATAGACATTATTGTCGTGTTCCAATAGTTTGTGTTCACTAGCAACTAAATCACCCGAGAAGGTAGATCTACTCGTGACTTTGCCGTCAGGAGTGCCTACCAATCTTCATTACAATTAATGCACTACTTTCATCAGTGCAATCAGGAAGCAGGTACTGAGCATGAACACACAAATGAAGAACAATTCCTGACAATTTGTAAGAAATTTACTTAAAAAACAGTGACTAAGACCGGAGATCTAGCTCAGTGGTTTCGCCTCCTGCTTCGCAAGCATAAGGTCCCGAGTTTGATCCCAGGTACCAAAAACAAACAAACAAACAAACCAAAAACAGTGACTAACAATAAATGACAATTTACTTCTTCAATTCTGCTTATTTTTCTCGCCTTACTCTATTTTTATTTATTTTGCTTTCCATTGGCTAATTTATAAAATATGTACATTGTTAAAACTGAAAATAAAGCTATTGTACATCGAAACCAATCATACATCTGAATATAATAACATACTTTTAAAAATCATTTTTTTCCTGTGTGTGACTCGAACCCAGGGCCTCACCCATGTAAAGTAAACTCTCTACACCCCACCCCTAACATACATATTTTAAAATTATACTTTTTAAAAATTCCACTTACACTGTAACATTTGAATCAATATTAAATACGATTTTCAAAGCCATTTCATCCGGGCACATTCTTCTCCACTTATATTGAAGAAGTTTTAAGTAGCAGCATTGATTGACTACTCAAAAAATAAACAGGCTGCAAAATTTGATCTCATGAAATTCAAACTTAGAGGGGGTATTATGAAAGCTGAACAAAATTTAATATATTATGATTTCTGTTAAGACTAGGGCAGTGAATGTTTATTATATTGAATGGAAATGTATACTGGAAACAAACTTCCTTGAAGTGAAACTGTAACCCAAGCCTATATTGGGTTTACAACTGGAATATTTTCATATTATACAAATAAATAAAACAAAAAAACACCAGGGTGAATTAGGTGGATAAATTAGAGATCAATTTAATGCGTATTTTTATACAGATACTCCTGTTAATACAAAACATAGTAAAGATGCCCTCTAAGTTTCTCCCCAAGACTTCAGCTTTCAGGGTTTCTCACATGCACAAACTCTTCCAGGAATGTGGGGAGATGAGGAGGCCAGCTGTGAATACCTTCTTTGTGAAATTTTCGAAAGTAAGAGAAACTGCTCAGGGCACTGGACTCTTTCCCATCTAACTTTATATTCATACTGCATCTATTCACTTTTTTTCAAAAGGGTCCTCAGTCATACTTGAACAACTGTCAGGAGAATCAGTATCTGAACCTACAGCAACATAAATTCCCTCTGTCTAGATTTGTCTTCCCACTTGTTGAAATTGTTAACACTTGAGGCCTACCATAAACCCTCTTCTACACAGGTGTTCTAATTTGTTTATAGCACTTGAAGTATATCTATTTTTATCATTAACCTTAGTCTTAATTTGTAATTGCAAATGTTTTTTATTGCTTTTTTATAGTCAGCATAATCTAGTAGCAAATGGTCCCAGCCTTGAGTTAGGCTGGCAGAGACTTGCTGCTAGACCTCATGACTTTCTAGCATATAACACAAGGCAAGTCACTTACTGCCACTAAGTTCAGTTTCCTCAATATCAAATTGCACATCAAAATAATATTCTCATCAAAACTTTTCAAGATTCAGTAAGATATTGCATATTAAGTGCTTATTAGAGAAGACGAGTGAAAACTCATGAGGTGGTTATTAGGATTATGATGTTTATTTGATGCAGGCACAGAAAGATAAATACCACATGATCTCACTTATATGTAGAATTTTTAAAAGTTGAACTCATAAACAGACACTAAAATGCTAGTTAGCTGTGGGTTGAGGCACTGAGGAGATGTTTGTCTGTTTCTTTGCCAGTACCATGCTATTTTTATCACAGTAGCTTTGTAGTATAGTTTTAAGTTGGGGATTGTGATACCCCCTGCCATGTCTCTGTTGGCTAGAGTTGCTTTTGGTATTCTAGGTTTCTTCTGGTTCCAAATGAATTTTTGGTTGTTTTTGCTAGTTCTGTGAAGTATATCATTGGAATTTCAATCAGCATTGCATTAAATCTATACAGTAGTTTTGGAAGTATGGCCATTTTTACTATATTGGTTCTTCCTACCCAGGAACAAGGAATGTCTTTCCATTTTCTTCTATCCTCCTCGATCTCCTTTTTTTCCATCACAAAAATGATAAGTATGTGATAAGTATGTTGTATACCATAGATGTATATAATTTTATAATTTTGTCCATTAAAATAAGTAAAATTAAATAATGTAATGACTAAGCCAGAAATTTTGATGTATTCTTCTTTGAGTTTTTCCATAGCATCCCACAAAATATCTTGGAAATATTTATTGAAATGAGTTTTTCAAAATAAAACTGATTATTTCAAGACATAAGATCACTTTGAATACAAAATGAGAAAAGACAAAAGGCTTCCTCAGAAAATGAATTAATGACTTTTAAGATTATAGGTCTAAGTAGTCAACATATTAAAACAACCAAAAATTCTTCAACTATAATATTTATTCTATCAAATTTTTAATGTAAAATACATTTGTTTTAGCAATTACTGAAGAGTAAGCATTGTGTGCCTCATGCATAATAAACAATCTCACAAAACACATTTGGTGGCTTGAAAGATGGCATTTCCATTTGAAAAATAAAATATGCTATCATAGAGACATTTCACTCTTTCTGTAATTAAGACTTAAATAGTTCTGAATTCTATAAAAGTACTCCACTCTTGATTTATATTTTTGCCATATTATAAAATATTTTAAACTTGAGGATGTATTTGAGACCATAGCACCAAAAGCAAACATGATATATGCAAAATATTCAAATAATAAGAGCTAATTCTAGTCCACTAAGGACAATAGAAGTGCAAAAGTAACAGTAATCACTAAAATTTCTGTTTATAGCCTCTGTAGCTAGCTGGAATTTCAATTCAGAGAAGCCAGACTTTCCATTATATTGGGAAAATCATAAAAATTTTAATGGTAATATAGAAGGAAGAAAATGGGGGAAAGAAACATAAGGACAGGAGGCAAGATGAATTTTTTAATCGCTAAGCAGTAGGTTCTTATTGTAGCATTGAGTCTTTCACTCAAATGTAAAAGTGGAAATAATTATCCACACCTCAGAGGTAGGTGGTGCATAAAGCACGAAGATCAGTATCTGGCATACTGTCTATGAATGTGTAGTGTGAATAAATGAAGGAGTTCATTTCTAGAAATCTAACTCTACCTATTACAAGATCACTTCATTATTTTTTTTCCTAAACTTAGAACTTTTATTCTTTTCTAGTCATTTAAATTACTTCCCTTAGAAACAATTCCTTTTACAATAGCATCCAAAAAAAAAATGAAATATCTAGGAATCAACCTAACAAAGGAAGCAAAAGATCACTACACTGAAAACTACAGGACTCTGAAAAAGGAGATTGAGGAGAATATAAGAAAATAGAAAGACATCCCTTGTTCCTGGGTAGGAAGAACCAATATAGTAAAAATGGCCATACTTCCAAAACTACTGTATAGATTTAATACAATGCTGATTGAAATTCCAATGATATACTTCACAGAACTAGCAAAAACAACCAAAAATTCATTTGGAACCAGAAGAAACCTAGAATACCAAAAGCAACTCTAGCCAACAGAGACATGGCAGGGGGTATCACAATCCCCAACTTAAAACTATACTACAAAGCTACTGTGATAAAAATAGCATGGTACTGGCAAAGAAACAGACCCGAGGATCAGTGAAACAGATTAGAAGATGCAGAGACAAGTCCAGACGTACTCAGCCACCTCATCTTTGACAAAGAAACCAAGCACACTCATGGGAGGAAAAATAGCCTATTTAATAAATAGCATTGGAAAAACTGGATTTCAACCTGCTAAAGATTAAAACTAGACCCATACCTATCACCATACACTAAACTAAGATGAAAGTGAATTAAAGATCTAAATATTAAGACAGGAACACTAAACTTGCTGGAAGATAAGTTAGGTAGAACTCTGGAAGACATTGGCATAGGAAAAGACTTTATGAACAAAACCTCAGAAGCAAGGTAACTAGCAGAAAGAATCAACACCTGGGATCTCATCTTATTAAAAATCTTCTGCACTGCAAGAGAAACCACTAACAGAGCTAAGAGACAACATACAACGTGGGAAAAAAAAATTTTAGCAGCTGTACCTCTGATAAAGGTCTATTCTCTAGAATACAAAAAGAATTGAAAAAAATCAGAAACCCCAAATTCAAAGACCCAGTTCAAAAATGGGCATCTGAAATTAACAGACATTTCTCAAAGAAGTAAAAACAGCAAATAAATATATGAAAAAATGTTCAA